>JAOXNX010000026.1:10099259-10115646 GCA_028566075.1 Solidago caesia | reverse complement strand
ATTGAAAAACAAAGACTTAATTGTCCATTTTTAAACAATTTGTTCATAATACAAACACATCAAACCTTATTTTTCGACTCCCACTCACAGAAGATTGATGTGGTGGAGATTACGTGGACCCAATCACCGCCACTGCCACAATCGTCATACTTCACCACAACCTCTCAAAGTCACCACCTCTCTCGCATCTCTCTAGGCTCTTTATCTCAAGCAGACAACATCACCACTAGCCCCATATACCACCACTACCTGGCATACACCATCACTGTCTCCTTATGAACAATTATTGTTTGATTTTTACAATTTTAAGGTGGTTTGGACGTTTAAAGCTTGTATTTTTGTTAGATTGTAAGTATTTGATATTGTTTTTAAGTGAATTGAAAGTTAAATGTAAGTATTTGACACTCAAACTTAGTGTTTTACGACAATGTTTTAAAAACTGTTCAAACCGGCCGGTTGAACCGGTGCCCAGCCGTTTGATCGGTTTAATTAGTGGCGGTTTTTTACTTCAATCGGGTAGAGAAAAAACCGGTCGGTTTTGACGGTTAAACCAGTTGAACCGGTGACCACAAACTGCCGGTTCATCATAAAAATCAAAAAAGAAAATTATTTCAAAAGTTTAGGGTTAATTATCACCACTACCGCAACAACCATAAACCGCCACCACTGCGTGAAATCTCGCTGCCACCACAATTATGACCTCTTTTCTTTTTCGAATTCTGATCTATCATCCATTCACCGTCATCGGAGTACCACCACTCCCAGCCTGGGCCAGCCACAACTACTCCCGGCCACCACCACAATTATGACGTCTCTTCTTGTCTGAATCTCGATCTATCATCCATTCTCTATCACCGGCCTACCACAACCCCCAGCCACAACTACTCCCGGCCACCACCACAACCAGGCAACCACCACAGCCGACCATCTGAATATATAGCATCTGTTGCATTCATAATTGAAGTATTGTATAGGTTGATTGGAATGGAGTGGTCATGAGAGAGTATGAAAGATGAAGAAAAAAAAGATAATTGAGAAAAAATATTAAGCGAAAGAAATAATAGAGATGTGTTCTTTGGTCATATATATATAAATGACACTGGTTGAACCGACCGGGTAAACCGGTCCAACCGGTTCGACTAGGTCCGGACAAAAATCCGATTCCAGTTAAAAACGAGTTTTTAAAACATTGTTTTTCGGTCCACACGACCAACTAGTTAAATCAGTCGAATCGATCCATTATAACCGAAACCAACCAACAAACCAGATCAACCCGAAACGATGTTTTTAAAACATTGCATACCCCAAACCAAGTCTGCATTAAGATTCGAGCCGAGCCAAACAAACACCTCCATCTTCAAAAAACACACGCACCGTAGCGGGGCCCCATCTCCTGTTTTCTCCACTTAATAAATAAATAAAGCACCGCAAACATCGGACCCACCAACACCTCCCATCCCATATGTTCACTTTTGTTTGAACTCCCTCCCAAAACACACAAACACTTTGCTCTTTAATCAGTTGAACCCTCAACATCTCCCATGATCTGATCCTCGGTGATACTAATTATAAGTAAAGTAATAAGAAAAAGGAAGCTGAGAGATGGCTTCATACAGAAATGGAAGGGGACCCGTGAAGTCAGATCGTACTTCTTTCCAGCCACCTTCCAATCTTAAACCTTCTTCTTCTTTCAAATCCAAGACCACATCTTCCAATGTCCGTCGTTCCAGCTCCGGCGATGATCACCGTCTGTTTCTTTCTTCACTATATTATTTTTATTATTATTATTCTGCATTTCACCTTTATTTATTGAGATCTGTCATTTTAGCATTAATAGAAAAGAAAAGGGTTTTTTTTATCAGTTCAGACTTCCAGTTATAGTCTAGGATTCTTTGTCATTAGTATTTTATTAGGAAACCCGAGTTGGACCAATTTGTAACCAACTTTAACTAATTTGTCAGTATATATTATATGTAACAAGCCGTTATTCTTTTACATTTTGTTGTAACGAACTTTTATCCCGTTACCATTTGATGTAAGTTTTGACTATAACATTTGAAATGTTAGTTATTACCTGATATAGAAGGTTAATTACATGTATTGGTAATGGAATGAAAGTTTGTTACAACAAAAGGTAAAAGAGTAATATTTTGTTACACATAATATCGACGATTTTGGTTAAAGTTGGTTTCTTTTTGTTGCAATTTAACTTCCTATAAAGTATTACAAATGATGAGAAATAATATGACTGGACTGGTAAACCCCTTTAGGATGATTGTGTTACATGTATCATTACTTTGTGCAGTGGTGATAGGTTACCGGATACATGATAAGTGATTCCGTGTAGTTCAATGTTTGTTAGTTGATTTTCAAATAATTGTGCGGTGCAAACTGTGATGTACATTGTGTAGGCATTGTAGAGTCATTTCTATGCTAAATTAAGTTTTTGTGAAGTGAAAGGTGTAAGGACTGGAATCACATAGTTATGATATTTTATCACTCTCGATTTAATAGATGCTGAATTTATGAATTATGATCTTGCTTTTGCAACTCGGGATACTCTTATTACAGTTGCTTTGTGGTCCCGATTGTTGTAATTACAAAGAGCAAGTTTGGCTGAAAATGATTATTATTTGCAAATCCCAAATTGTTAAATTGTAGGATACAGTTACTAATGAGTATCTTTTAAGCAAGCGTTATTAGCGAATCCAAATTATTAAATTGTGGGATACATCTAGTAATGTGTATCTTTAATGCAAGCATTATTAGCACAGTCTTTAGGAACAAAGACCATGACATCATAATTGAGAAAGGTCAATATTTGTAATAAATTCAAGGAAGCAGACAAAATCTATTGATGAGTAAGATTCTATATTGTAGAACTAAGATTCTAGTTATCCTCGCTGCAAAAAGATAACTATAAAGTTTCTGATTGTAGACGTTTGGTAAATAGTGTGAGTTATAAATGTGAGATGAGGTTATTCATTACTCTTTTTAAGCTTTGGTTAGGTATTACAGTTAAAGTCTTGAATGAAAAAGATCCGGTTAGTTCACAATGACTTAGGGATAACAATGTTCTTCAAATGTTGTTGCTTAAAATCTGGCTGCTCCATTCACTTTAATATTATGATAACATAATCTCTTCCTTAGATAGATAGACTGATGAGTTATTTGACGAGCTTACAATATTGAAGTCACAAAAGGCTTAAACATGGTTTCACATTGGAGAATAACTCTATCGTATGCAAATAAGTTCTATATATGATCTCTTTTTTCTATCTGTCTTACTAGTTCAGATGACTTAGAAACTGAAACTAATCATGGAAAATGTTTTTTGCCCCATTACTGTATCTCGTGGACTTTAGAACGTAACTTTTAAACTGATTCTGAGTTGACATTTACAGTCTCTGGTAGAGTTCGTGTAGCTGTGAGATTGAGACCTCAAAATGCTGAGGAGTCAGTGGCAGATGCTGATTTTGCGGATTGCGTCGAATTGCAACCGGAGGTGCGCAGCATTATATATATATATATATCTTACAAGTTAGGCTCTAAACAAACTTTGAGCCACACTTTTAGTTCTATTTAGGGTTTGATCAATCATTTGAAGTATTTTACACATTTTACAATGTAATATATGGCAGCTTAAAAGGTTGAAACTTCGAAAGAACAGCTGGGACTCAGATACTTATGAATTTGATGAAGTGCTCACTGAATTTGCGTCCCAGAAGAGAGTTTATGAAGTTGTAGCAAAACCTGTCGTGGAGGTGAGTGCAGTTGCACAATTTTGTTATTTTTGAATACTCAGGGAGTCAGGGTCTTTCATTACCTGTTGACATAATTTATGGGCAATACTTATGTTTGAACTGATACACCTCATGCATTTTAGAGCGTTCTAGATGGTTATAATGGGACAGTGATGGCTTATGGTCAAACCGGCACGGGAAAGACTTTCACTCTTGGACGATTGGGGGATGAAGACACATCAGCTCGTGGAATCATGGTCCGTGCAATGGAGGATATACTAGCTAATATATCTCAGGATTCTGATTCTGTAATAATCTCGTACTTGCAGGTATATTATGTGAAGTATTGTTTACATTATTATACTCTACTGTTGATTGAACCATCAGAAGCGTTCATGAAATTTAGGCTTTTAATTATCATATTTTTCGGTACAAAAATATCTACAGATTTACATGGAGACAATCCAAGATCTTCTGAATCCAGAAAATGATAATATTCCAATAGTTGAAGATCCAAAAACTGGTGATGTTTCTGTACCATCCGCAACTATGGTAGACGTTCGAAACCATAAGGAATTTATGGAGTTATTGCGGTTGGGAGAGGCTCATCGAGTGGCTACTAACACAAAACTCAATACCGAGTCCTCTCGTAGTCATGCTATTCTCATGGTAGGTGTGAGCTTTGGTTTTTTAATATGCATATATGTTATTTATGTGAATTAGTGATGCTTGATTATGTTCTTCTATACACCAATATAGGTACATATTAAAAGATCTGTCACCGAGCCTGAATCTGAGATTGCAGCTGAAAATGATCATTCCTCTCGCACGGGAAATACTTTTAAGCCATCTATTATACGCAAAGGCAAATTAGTTGTGGTAGATCTTGCTGGCTCTGAGCGCATTCATAAATCAGGTGCTTATACTTCATTATACTATGTAAATCTTTTGTCTTTTGGTTCCTCGTCCAAACCTAGCTATCAATAAGAAAAAATCTTGCTTACACCGTTTGCTTTTCAACACATAAGCCAATCCAGCACAGTAGTTAACATTGGGACTTCTGTTTATAGACATACTTACTTTAAGCAGGCGGTAATCTCAGCGCACACACAAGTTTAATGCACGGCACACACAAACACATGTTCACGTCGATTGTTGATGTATTGATTTGGAAGTCTGTCATTGGTTTATCATTACTTAAGGTCTATTGTGACTCATCTAACCTTTAGTACTTGATTTAATTCTAAAAGCATTTTGTGATTGTTGAGCGCGAGTTCAAAGTTCTGTGTCAATATGTTCCACAATAACTTTTCAAAGCATTTTGTGACTGTCCAACATGAGTGCAACTGTATTTTTAAAATCATTTTTAAAACCCTGTGCAATTCCTGCTTTCCTTTTAAATAGCGCAGTATGTTCTATTGTTTTGACTTATTATATGTGGTAATCTTCCTTGTTCTTGTTTCATTTTAACAGGAAGCGAGGGGCACACATTAGAGGAAGCCAAGTCTATCAATCTTTCACTAAGTGCATTGGGGAAGTGCATAAATGCTCTTGCAGAGAACAGCCCTCATGTACCCGTTAGAGATTCTAAGCTGACAAGGCTGCTTAAAGATTCATTTGGAGGTAAGTTTTTTAGAATATGAGCAACTTGTTTTCTTTATCTCTAATTTATAAGAAAAAGCATATATTTAAACTGATACTATCTACACATTAAATCATTCATACTTAGAGGTGATGTTGCATGCTCTATTTACAATACACTGACAATAATTTGTTTTGTTCCCTCTCCTATTGATATTGAGTACGTTAGTTATTCACGAACATTTTTCAGGCTTCAAAGGGGTTGTCACATTGCTTTTTGACATGGTTTTGCACTCTTTTACTACTATATATATGTAGGCACTGCAAGAACATCATTGGTCATAACTATTGGTCCATCTCCTCGCCATCGTTCAGAGACTGCAAGTACTATATTGTTTGGACAAAGGGTAAGCAACCTAACTTCTAAAAGCCTGCAACTCCAAAAATGTATACTTCTGCTGTTTTTTGTACATTTACACTCGCTGATTCTTTGACCATACACTTTATAGTAGTGTCATTTACTAAATTCCCCCCCATACATTTCCTTGAGGTTATGACCTCTATTTATAGAAGAAACAATGCTTCAATTATTAATACGTATATAATTCGCAAGCTTTTCTATAAACTGGATAAACTCTAGAAACCCATCTTCTACTCATTAAAGATTCCTTCTATATCTCATTCTTCCTCAAGCTGGATCATGTATATTGATCATGCCAAGCTTGTTACAAATATAATTGATCTGATTCCCATTGGTGAAAACATCACTAATTGACTCGCGGAACATCAACAAGTGAACCCCTAAATTTTTAACCTGGTGTGTTTAAAGGTAACTTTTGAAAGTTTTGTTATGACTTATTTATCTGTGTAATGATTATGAATCTTTTCATGGGAGAGCTATGGTCAAAACCGAAATTTGGTAGCTCTATTGTATTCGCAGTTGGGTTTTGCAAAACTCTCCAGACTGACAATATCCAACAAGTGAACCGGGAGTCTGACACTGTTGATGGCTATGTATTGTTTGGTTATGGGTTCTAGATTGTTTTGAAATCCGTTTTTAGGTTCAGTTCTTGATTTGGTTTTTAGTTTTATATTTAAGACTTATATTTGTTAAAGTTAAAACCACACATATGTTTAACTGACTCATTGTCCTGCTTGAGATCAAAACTATTACAGACTGCAACCAAATAGTGGGATTAAATAAGTTGTTTTTCAGTTTCATTTTTTCTTTTCTGGTTTCAGTCTGGTTCCTACCCGGTGTACACCCCTAAATTGGACGTCACATTTTAAATCACAGCAGTAGTCTTCCTGCTTAACGAGGGTGTGCTATGTGCGTTAGAATCCTGGGATCCTTGCATATTGTCCCATTATTGTGCTAGTTGCCTAATCTGTAAATTGGTGTTTCACCTTTTTACATGTCAAATAAATAGCTGGTGTTAGCATTCAAAATTTCAAATCTATAACAGGCTATGAAGGTAGAGAACATGTTGAAAATTAAGGAGGAATTCGACTACAGAAGTTTGTGTAGAAGGCTTGAGATACAAATTGACAAGCTCATTGCAGAAAATGAAAGACAGCAGAAAGCTTTTGAGGATGAGGTTGAAAGGACAGCAATAGAAGCACATAAGCGTATCTCGGATGCAGAAATGAATTATGCAGATGCTTTGGAGGTAAGCTTAGCGCCTTATATCTTTTTTCTTATCCTTTTCATCCTTGCTAATTTCAAGTGGAGAAATCAGTAACTCTGTTACACGTGTTTACACTTCAATAGTTTGAACCATATGTCTTCCCAACATTCTGGCTGCTCTTTAATTTTTTCATTTTCTTGTAGAGGGAGAAAATGAAATGTCAGATGGATTACATGGAGTCAATTAAGAAGCTTGAGGAGAAGTGGATGAGCAATCAACATAAGTACGGAAACAATGGGTTCACTAATGGCAATCATGGTGGAAAGGTAGTCGTAAGCTGAAATTGTATATCATCATTTGTTCCTCCCACCCCTGGCCTTTAGAAGTTGTGACATAGTATTATAACAACTGGTGTTACGATCTTAATTCGAAGATCTGAACATTTTCATTCTCATGATATTGCAGTTTTTATTGTTTCATAATTCATACTTAAGAATTAGGTTCTACGATATAAAACAAGGTGCATTCTAATCGGCGCTTTGTTTTAGTTAAATGTGGCTGATGTGGATAATTATTTTTAAGAATGGAAGCTTCTTCTTCTTTTTCTTTTTTCACTTGCATCTTATTCAGTAAGAAATATCATAGATACACTGTATGGTTTCAACTTTTAACGGATAGGAAGAGCAAAGTATTTTATTTCATTCAAGCTAATAGCACCATTTTCTTTTCGGCTTTTGAACGAATCCCAAAATTTTAACTTACTAAGTGCTCAAAACAAACACTTTATATGTACTCTTGTTGAGGTACAACAGGTGATGATTTTGTTTGTTGTCCATGTCTTTGTTTAACAATTGTATTCATTCACCTCTTCTTACGACTTCCAAAGTAATCTGATTTAGTCTTGGTGAGATTTGGGTGATTGTCAAAAATTGTACTCTTTTGGTAGGGGTTGAACGGGCCAAGTTAGGTTAAGTTGAGACAAAAAAAATTTAGTAATTTTTATTTATTTATTAATATTGCATGTCAAGTATAAGTAAAAGATATATTTGTTACAAGAAACATCTGCTTGAATTTAATATTTAGCAAGTTATATGGAATAGAAATACCATTTGGTGACTTTCGACCTGTTTGTTCTATAGTCCCAGTCGACTGTTTCCTTTTTAGCTAATCTGTTTGATTTTGCCCATCTGATACATCAGATATAAAGCAAATCCCGAATCAATCAATTCATACATAAATGGCTTGAAATTGCTACCTTTACATGAACCTAGTCATTTTTATTAGAATTTCCTTTCATCTTCCCTTCCCCCTCTGTAAATTATCAGGGCGATCAAGATGTTACAGAGTTACAGAATATGCTGCAGAAGGAAATTAGTTTGAGGAAAGAGGCTGAAGAAGAGATCTACAATCTTAGGAACTCCCAGCCTTCGTCAACAGAGGTATGCATTTTCTGATAATCAACTAATATAACATTTGCCAGTATTTTGCATTACCTGAAAGTTCTGTTTTCCTTTTTATTTTGGGAACTTTGTAATACTATAAAGAATATTCTCATTGACTAGGCAGGTGTAAATGCGGATGTTGTAAAACTTAAAAGATTACTGGATGATGAAACTCGTCAGAAACAGAAGCTGGAACAAGAAGTTCAACTCTTACAAAGCAGGTTGTCACAACTGACCTTTGAATCTGGGCAGGTACTTTCTTACTGGATCTACAGTGATTTGACATTTCCATTATGTATTTATAAGAATAAAATATATAGTTATCAGATTTTATACTTTCTTTTAAATTAGTTTTATTATGTGTTTACATTTCTCATAAATGTGGATCCCCAACCATATCGATCTGGGTTCAATCCCCTCTTGGACATGGTGTATTAAGTGAAACGTATAATCTTTTTAGTCGGGTCTAAATCAGTTGGGTGGTACCAACGTGTCAACTTCTTTTTCTTTTCTTTTCCATTTTTATGAAACTTATAAATAAATAATTTGTTAAATAAGATTATAAAACTTTATTATTAAATTTTAAATCATATTTTTTTTATGAGTGATTGAGGCTTTAACCATTTGAAAACACATTGGTGAGATTTTGACCCTTCAACCCATTTGACCCGTTTCCATTTTCAATAAGTTTCAAAGTTTTACCTGTTTACACCGCTGGAGATAACATGCAACCCAAATTGGCTGGAATTTCGAGCTCTAACTTCCAGGCTTGAAGATATACATCAGATCGTTTATAACTTTATATCTCACTTGAGTTTCATGTTGCTTCAGCCTAGACATTCGCAATATGAGGATCAAAGCAACGGAGATCGAACATCGATAGCCAATATTCATGAACAAGGTATGCAAGAGGTTGCAGATGTTGCTCCCACACTGGCTAAGATTCCTAATTGCTTTTTTCTGTTGATCAAACTGTATAGTTGGACTGCAAAAGATATTATCGTTGCTAGAGTCAGAAGATTCTAATGTACGTTTGCATGCTGTGAAGGTGGTTGCTAACTTAGCAGCTGAAGGTTAGTTTTCTTATCTCTACTACTCTCTTAACAGAACAGATTCTTTAATAGAAGATGATTTGAAGAATTACAATCTTACATTGTAAAATGCATTTACTAAATGATCAGTAAGGTGGCAATTTCAACCCATATACTTATACTTATAAATGGGTCAGCTCGGGTTATGTCCGATATCTAATTAGCATTACAAGGAAATGGGGTGAAAGTTGCCCAAGATGTATTTCAAACCTATAAAACCTCCTGAGTTATCTTAATCAAAACTTAACTCATCGTTATAATAGTTTAGTGTTTGTAATCATATTTGATACAATCATTTATAGAAAAAAAGTTTAACCTATTGGACAAATAGTGTTTTGGTTCAACCCACTCTACAAAATTTTGGCCTGTTACAACATCCCCTAGATCCGTCCAAACTTGTCTCCTCTAATCACTACCTATTCTTACAAATGAATCAATTTTCTGCACATACCCAAGGTGTGTACATTTACTTATTTGACAAATTAAAATTCCATTTGTATAACAATGTTGTTATTTTAGTTTGCCAAATTGCATAGACCATCGTTATAACAAAGTCATTGTGTGCCAAATAACCTGCAGATGCAAATCAGGAAAGAATAGTTGAAGCTGGTGGTCTGACATCACTGTTGGAACTCCTTCGAAGTCGAAACTTTGACGAAACAATTTGCAGAATAGCAGCTGGTGCAATTGCCAACCTTGCAATGAATGGTAACTCTTGCGTTTCATTTAGTTTATTGATGTGTGTAATAATCTATCAGCATGCAGTATCTCTGTTTTGGCTTTGTTGTTATAACTTTACCTAATTTTCGTTGTCTATGCAGAAACTAATCAGGAGCTTATAGTGGTTCAAGGTGGGATAAGTCTTCTAGCAATGACTGCAGTGGACGCCGAAGATCCCCAAACTTTACGCATGATTGCTGGAGCAATTGCGAATCTATGTGGAAATGGTAACACATAATTTTCTTTTTTCTGTAGAGGTGGCAACACGAGTGGCCGGGTTAGGGGCAAAATAACCTGCTGTCTGGTTCACCAGTTTTTCTCCATATGATATGTTTTACCCGTTAGAGATAACATGTAACCTGAATTGACCCATTAATAAGTAAGTGGGTTGAAATTGCCACATCTACATTATTGCAACTGCTAGCCTTCTGTAGACGTGACTGACCATTCTGCACCCATCAATATCCCTTATTCTACTTGAAGAGTTCAATCTTTAATTTGCCGATTTAGCTACCCGGAGAAAAAATAAATATGTAGTTTAGTTTTTTTTCTCCATTAAAAACCAGGGACACCTTACCACACCAAAGAGGTTGAAAAACTCCCTCCGCCCAGACACAACTGTAGTAAATCACTCCACGTGATCCGAACTCATAACCTCTGGTCATCATTGAGAAATTTTCAACCCTTCGTTGATATGCGTACTAGTTTATTTTTTGCATGAAACGATATGGTAATCGATATAAAAAAAGCTATCAATTAGTTTATCTTTACTAAAGCGAGATTTAAAAATAGTATGCTACACTATCTTTATATTGCCAGATAAACTACAAACCCGGCTGCAATCTGAAGGAGGAATTAAGGCTTTACTTGGGATGGTCAGGTCGAGACATCCAGATGTTCTTTCGCAAGTTGCACGTGGAATTGCAAATTTCGCAAAATGCGAATCCCGGGCATCTAGCAAAGGCAAGTGCTTCAAACTGTCGTTCTTACATGGCTGTTATACTTTGTATCTCCCTTGAGGTCGCGACCACTGAATTTGCAAGATATACTTGACTAGGTGTTCTCTTTCATAAAGTACAAACCTAATGCATTCTACCAACATTTTGCTTCTTTCATTATATTAGGGACAAGAAAAGGGAGGTCAATGCTAATAGAAGATGGTGCACTTCCATGGATAGTTCAAAATGCAAATAGTGAAGCATCAATTATCAGGCGGCACATTGAACTTGCACTTTGTCATTTAGCACAACATGGTAAGTTTGTTTCATTAAAATTTGCAAAATAAAAATAGCAAGCTTTTGACCTTACATGGTATTCAACATCTCCATGTACTTACAAATGGGCCGATAAAGGATTTATTTAATCTCAAACAGCTTAAATTTTGGTTTATAGCTAAAAAGGAACGTGTTAAATGCACTGATTGGGTCAAATGGGTTAGCAGTCACTTAAAATTGTTAGTGTGCATAATGAAGACAAAATTGGTTTTGGCCTTTTGGGTCAACCCAAGCCAGCTTGTTTTGAGCCTTGCCTAGCCCATCTGGCCTAGGGTAATCATTGGATCAACTAATATGGTTACAATTTGACCATAAGGTCACAAGCTAGAGCCACAAAATAGTTCTTTAAAATATGCAAGCCAGGTCTTCTTTTTTCAGCGATTGTAAACCCGTGGAGTCCCGATTCATTGGAATCTCAAAAACAATTAATTCTATTCTTAATGTAGAAGAGACTAATAGTTTATGTTGTAAATTTTCAAAATAATATTTGCAGAAGTAAATACAAGAGACATGGTCAGCGGAGGCGCTCTTTGGGAGCTAGTTCGGATCTCACGTGACTGTTCACGAGATGACATACGCTCTCTTGCTCGCCGTACATTGACTTCTAGTCAAACCTTTTTGTCTGAATTGCGACGCTTACGTATAGAGATATAGTTTGCATAAATATAGCTTTGTATATTAGTTTGAATATGTATCGTTATTTACTAATTTATGTTCGTAGTTAACCTAGAAATTTGGTCAACTGTTATCAAGTTGTTTCACCTTCAGGTAGTTCTTATTTAGGTTAATATATGGTTTGATGATTCTATGAAAATATATGTTGTTTTGTCTATTTTTGATGCATCTTCGATAAACAAGCTCTCTAAATGTGAAGTAGGTATTTTTATTACTGCATTTTAGAAATGTTAGCTTGTCATTTGATGATATATTTACTATTATTATTATTATTTTATCATTGTTGTTGCTATCATGTCATCAGGTTGTCCATTTAACATAATATTTATTGGTCGCCATACATTTAGATGTAGTTGAATATTCCTCTGGGATGGCATGGCTTGGGGTTTCTCCTTCCGAATACCTGTAACGGCTTATAGTCAACCACTTTATTGACTGGAGTACGTGCAGGGCTTCACCATTAATCAGTGAGGTTTTTGTGAATGTTGTGTACCAACTGATGAACTGAATGTTTGGAAAAAAAAAAATGATTCCTTTATTCTTACTTTGTATGTATTATTATATTCATATTTACATACTACTAAAGACCATTTAGGGGGTGTTTGGATTTTGTGTTTTTTAAAAAAATTGGCGTTTTTCAAAATTGTGTTTTGTCATTAAGAAGATACAGATAATTTACTTCTTTATCAAACATTTTTCTGAATATAACCATCCCAAAACACCCTCTTCGTTCGGCATGCAACATTTTGAAAAAAAAAAAATCGGGATACATAGGTATATATATTAAAAAATGAGTTGTAATTAAATGAAAATTAAAAAAATGTTGATAACTAATAAATGCATTTGAGTCATCCAAAAAATTCTAGTTGATCTTTTCTCCCTTCTCCCTTTCAATCTCGTTCTCCATCTCCACCATCAGCCACTGCCACCATCGCCATCGCCATCGCCATCGTTGTGGACCACCGTTTCCGTTGATAATCACCATCGTTGTCGGATCATTTATATTCGTTGTCAATGTCATAGACGTCAATCGTTCAATTTACTCCGACGAATTACTCCGGCGAACCACCATCCAAACACTGTGATTCAAACACATTATAATTGTAGGTTCCAATCACACTGTAGTTTCCAGTTACACTGTGATTGGAACCTATAATCACAATGTGTTTGTAGATTCCAATCATATTATACACAATAATAATTTTTGCTGGAAATAATTGGAAGGGGGGAAGGAAAGAGAGAGAGAGAGAGTGAAAGTAGATCTAGATAAAAAAAAATAAATGACTGATACATTTTTTTATTTTCATGAAAATAATTGTTTTCAATAAACAAACCACATTAAAGAATATCAAAATTAGACGAAGGTTTGGGATAAATGACCTTTTCATGGAGCACAAAGTTGCTTTCTTGTGTATATCTTTATATAATGATTATATTATATTATTTTTTAAGCAAGCATATACGATCATTCTAAACCAAGGGTATAAGCCCTACATCGTGGGCCTTAATTATCATGGTTGTGTTTCTTATTAATTTGGTTTTATAACTAGAAAAAAAATTCACATAAAAAAACAACAATTAAAAAAAAAAAAAAGAAGTCAAAGTCAATACCAACACCATTCTTACAACCGGAAAAAAAGTTCACAAATAAACCAACAATCATAAAAAAAAACACAAAAAATCAAAGGCAACACCAAAACTACCCTATCATATATATGTTTGCTAAAAAGTTTGTTATATCAATTTTATATATATTTAAAAGCAATACCACAATAACGCAAAAAAAGTTTGTAATATGAAATATATATATGTTAGTTTTGTACAATAAAGTCAAAAAATCAAAGATAAAGAAAACAAAAAAAAAAAGCCGCAACTTGTAGAATGGGAGACGATGCGACAAAAAAAAAGAAGTCAAAGTTAACACCAAAACCACTTTTACAACCCGGAAAAAAAGTTCACAATCAAAAACTAACGATAAAAAAAAAAACAAAAATCAAAGGATATCAATTTATATGTATTTAAGAGCAATATCACAAAAACAAAACAAATAGTTTGTAATATGAAATATATATGTTTGTTTTGTATAATGAAGTCAAAGACAAAAGAAAATAAAAACAAGAAAAGAGCCGCAACGTATAAAGTGGGGGACGGTGTCACTTGTCGAATGATGAACCAATGATGCAGTATTCATAAGTGCATATCCGTTAATAATATTGATAATGATTATGGCGTTTTTCTTGCTTCGTTTTCTTTTGAAAATGATTTAATATTGCTAATGAGTAAGAATGTCAACTTGAATTTTTCAAAAAACATGAATTCGAATCTTGTTAGTTATCCAACAAATTATGATGAAGTATTTGGTAGTGGATAGTTGAATTTGGAAAACATTTAATTAGTATTGTGTTTGGATCAAGAATTTGACTCTATTATAATGTGAACGCAATTTGTTTGGATTTGGATAATATTTGGGTTATTTGCACACAAAGCCAAATGGCCATTTGGATTGAAGGCAAACGACATTTTTAAAGGGTGGCCATGTGAAATGGCTTTATGCTACACTTCTTGACCCACCAATTATGTTTTAAACTCCACAAACAGTCCAAAATAACACCAATCTATCAATAGATCGAGTGATACTCGTTATCAATGCAGTTTGGGTCTACATGTGAAGTTGAGGAACGCGAGTTCGATCCTTAGGGATGCCCAAATAATGTGGGTATTAAGTGAAGGTCACCGACATCACAAATCTTATGGGGAGGTCATGATGGGGGATCAAATATGGTTTCGGAGACAGGATGTCCTCCTTTACCTTTTTGTTTTAACAATCCAAAATAATATTAAAGTATACAATTCATTATAAAAATAATACTATAAAAATTCAAAATATAAAAATAAAAAACTACTTGAACCGAGTCAGTTCAACCAGGAAAATTAAGCCTAAAGATATGCCTAATGTATTAGATGATTGACACATAGATTATGATACTTCTGACTCCTTATTATTGCCAACGATCATGCCACATGTTTTCATTTTGTCATTAGGTTCATAATTATGCCTATTTTTTAGGTTTATTTATCATTTCTCGTCCCCAAAGTACATATTATAAAATACAATGATATCTATACATTTTAAACACCATTCTATAAACTTAAAACACCTAGAGTTTGGATCAGAACTGTTAGGATATCAAAAGGGATAAAACACAAATATAAAACACACACACACACACACACACACACACATATATATATATATATATATGGGCTGGTTGTTATAAAACAAATAATAAAGTAAAACAAATATGATAGATCATGATAAAATTGATGCACGAATATTCATAAAGCACAAATATATACAATATGCATGAAGATTTTTATGATGCACAACGATTTTCAGTAAAAAGAAAAAGATTGTTTTAATTGTTTTATTTTAATACTTGTTTTATTTTAACCAGAACCTATATATATATTATCTTATAAAGCATTTTTGCATAGTGTCTTATATTTTAAAAAAATTGAACATTACTATTTTTGACTTATTATTTGATGTTTATGTTACGTTATATTATATATATTGATTTACATAATAATTTTTATTTATAAATATTCTATCAATATCAACAAATACAATTTTTATATAGATGTTAGACAATTCAGAACCGGCAGTCGGCGAAACTAACTGCCGGACACCATAACCTTTTGACTTCAACGATCAACCACCGCGCATTGTGCATGTATTATTTCTAGTATATATTAATATGTGTGATCACCCATCAACCAATAAGTTGTGAGTTTAAATCCATCATAAATACTTTATAAATGTCAATTATTTAGTTTAAAAACTGATATTTTTTTTTTATATTGAACCAGTAACGGAATTCCAAATCAAAGCGTTAAAAAAAGAAGTTAAAATGAGTTTAAAAAAAAATAAAAATAATTGTGATGAGATAAGGCCGGTCCCTATCATGATGGCGTGAGCTCGGCATGAAGCTCGGCGTCGACGCCACCGTAGGCACCACCTCGGCGTTGGAGCTCGGGCATCTTCACCCGGCGTAAAAAAGAAATGGAAAGACAAGGGAGAGCGGGGTAAGGTGGGCCTCTGTGTGCTTTTTTTATTATATTTTTTTCGTATATATATGTCTGTATATTATTTATAGATAATATATATATATATATATATATATCTATATAGGGATTGGTTACAAAAAAACAATTATTCACGTAAAACAAAGA
>JAOXNX010000026.1:10086519-10099159 GCA_028566075.1 Solidago caesia | reverse complement strand
TGTGGGGACAATTTGACAACGAGGCCATAACGAGCATGCCGTGACATTGGTGTTGTGAGAACGAGGTTGAGAACGGGACCATAACGTGGCGTTGGGAGCGGCATAAGTTAAAAAGAAGATATTCATGGTTCAAAATAAAAAAATAAAAATTTCTTTTAGGAGGAACGACGTAGCCCAATTCCACAAATTTTTTTCCTGCATTTCTTCTGATGATGGCCTTAATTTTCGCCACATTTATAGCACTCATCATTAGACTTGTTTGCAATGGGTTTGGATGAGGAACCATAAAATCTGGGTGGTCCACTTCTGAAAAACCTTTTAGCTGTTCCAACGAGAAGAGTTTTTCAGCAAACTTCTCCATAAGGTCATTTAACCATTCTTCTTTTAAGATTTTATCAGATTCCTCGTTTTCATAAGAACAAAATGCGGCTTGGCGTGGGTGTATAATGCAATAGAAGTACTAGCAATGCTCTTTCGAGACTCAGCTTCAACCTCTGCTATTTTAGCAGCATTTTGTTCCTTAAACCGGAAAGTACCATACATACTTAAATGAGTATGTGTTTTCAAATTTCCATCTGTCCTTAAAATTTGTTTAAACCCATTCCATTTGTAAGGTAGACTGTCCATGAACTTATGAAGAACAATAATGTTTTCTTTTACAATACCCAAACTTTTAAGATTGTTTAAAAGTACTTTGAACCTAGTGTGAGTTTGTTTTAAAAGACTCATTTGGAATAGAGAAAAATGCATCAAAATCCTTTATCAAATTTGTTTTATTTATTCTCCAAAACTTCACCAGTTACCCCCATTCATGATACATAGATCAGCCTTCTATGTGAGTCAAAAATCTCTTTTTCCAAGATATGAATTGTTCATCATCCGTAAACATATGACCACTGACATAGTAACCACTGTCCTTTGTATTTGTAAACTTAGGAATACTTTGGGTTGTCATTTCGAATCTCAGGTTATTATTTAATTTGTTTGCTTTGATACCACTTGTTAGTCCATGTTTTGTTAAGTATAAATTAACAAAACACAATAATGCATGTCCACAAAGTTACTTTTCAATGATTAATTCTTTATTGATTGAATTAAAAAAGTACTAGGTGTATTGCCAAAAATAAATTTGACACATTAAACGTAAATACACCTAATTGAATGACAAATTCAAACTCCTAAATACTTAATAAACACACTTAATGTGGTTAAGTATGAACAAAAAATACTCTCTGAGACAAGTACTTGCTGATTCAAGAAGTCAAATAACGACAAAGTGTTCATCGGACTTGGATATTGTTATGATTCGATAACCTTAAACCTTTGAAAAACATTCTCTATTTATCGGAAAACATTCTCTTCGTAGTTGGGAGTGGATTCCACGTGTTACTAATCTTGTTGAATCATACTAGAATATTCAATGCTTCCGTTGTATTTTCACCGAAACGGTGTGTTATGTACAAGGTTCGAGACAACTGTTTATACTCTTTTTGTTGTCCTTCAAGATGTCATTCATGTACCATCTTTCAGAAGCCTTTTATATGTCCATGGTTCATTTCAACTTTTACTGCCCAATATTGTCAAAGGTTGCAAAGGGTCAGCGAATGATTTGTCAACACTCACTGACTGGTCTAGGTTGTCTTGTGCACGCAAATTCAATGACATCTTCTCTAATTCCAGTTCAACAGGGTATGACATGTCTTCAATTTCCGAACCTTAACTATTTGATGAATCAAAAGATCAACATATGCTTGTTGAACAACATACAACGAGCATAATTATAATTACATTTGTTAATTGAATTTTTATTCCAACATAATCTATTTATTTACTACAAAAAGATGAAGTAGTAAGACATAAAGTAAAGTTATATAAAGTAAGGTTTTAAGAGTAATGGTTGGAGATATATTTTTTTAAAGAAAGAATATGTTATAAAGATCACTCTTTTT
Source organism: Solidago caesia (assembly GCA_028566075.1). NCBI lineage: Eukaryota > Viridiplantae > Streptophyta > Magnoliopsida > Asterales > Asteraceae > Solidago > Solidago caesia. The sequence goes on along the minus strand of JAOXNX010000026.1, from coordinate 10,097,210 downwards.
TTTATATTTAAAGATAGAGATAAATGTATAGTTGAAGATAATCTAAATAATATTTATTTTCCAACGCTTTTTTCATGTGTTTTCATTAGAATATTTTAGATGTTCCATTAACACATAAATATTTTCATTGTATTCTAATAAAAAAAAATGACCAATTGTAAGTCTTGAGCATATAAAACACGAAATTTACTGCACACAACACAAAATGGAAACATGAACTCAAGAATTGGGGGAGAACATGGGTAGGAATAGGAGACATATATAGGACCCACCTCACCGCCCATGCGCACGCAAACTTATCTCTCTCTCTCTCTCTTCATGACCTAACCCTAACCCAAACAAGACTTGGAGCTAAACACACAAGAACAACAGCATCTTCTCTATTACTCTCTCTAACCTTCACCAACAGCAACCAAATTCTCCATATAGTCCTTTCTTAGTTGATTCCAAAAAAAGGTAGACACAAAGAAGTTGCAAATATGATAGAATCAGCTAAGAATTTGGTTAACTTAACTTTTTGGTGACAGGTAGTAGTAGTAGTAGATGAAAACCAACAAAACATACCTAAAGCTTGCCAAGATTTAGGTTTCTCTTTGAGGGTGTGTTTGATCAAAGAATTAGTGCAAGATGGATCCAGTTACTGCTCATGGTCGTCATCTTCCTCCTCCTTTTCACGCTAGAGATCCCCAGCTGCACCACCATCAACAGTTTCAGCAACACCATGCCCATCACCATCAGCAGCATCAACAACAACAACAACAACATCTACTGCAGCAGCAGCAGCAGCCGAATTCGGATGAGGATGAGCAAAGTGGTGGAAGTAGCAGCCTCAATAACCATGGCCAAAAGAGAGAGCGTGAAGACAACCACAATGATGGTAATAGAGAATTGGCTTCGGTTGTAACTGGTGATGGAGATCATAGCAGCGGTGGTGGTGGCTCTAGGAGGCCTCGTGGCCGTCCAGCTGGATCAAAGAATAAACCTAAACCACCTATTATTATCACTAGGGATAGCGCTAACGCGCTAAGGTCCCATGTGATGGAGGTGGCTAGTGGGTGTGATATTCAAGAAAGTATATCGAACTTTGCGATAAGGAGACAAAGAGGGGTGTGTATTTTGAGCGGTAGTGGCACGGTCACCAATGTTACACTAAAGCAGCCAGCAGCTCCGGGGGCTGTCGTGTCACTACATGGGCGATTTGAAATCTTATCTTTGTCAGGTTCGTTTCTTCCTCCTCCAGCTCCACCTGCCGCCTCAGGATTGACCATCTACTTAGCTGGTGGTCAAGGACAGGTGGTTGGAGGAGGAGTAGTGGGGCCTTTATTATCGGCAGGCCCCGTGGTGATTATGGCAGCATCTTTCGGGAATGCTGCTTACGAAAGACTTCCCCTTGAAGAAGAAGAAACTGCACCCGGCTCAGGGAATGGCCCTCTAGGATCACCTACTGGTATTGGTAGCCAACAACAACAAGCCTTGAATGATGCAAATCCATCATTATTCAATGGATTGCCTCCTAATCTGCTGAATTCTATTCAAGTGCCTACAGATGCTTATTGGGGTGCTAATCGTCCCCCTTTCTGATCGAATCGAAGGAATGTAACTGATCATCTTTCGATCGTACGTCTCATCCTATTTTCACTTAATATCACCATTGCAATCCTCTTCTCTTTTCGAATTTAATTTCATAGGAATTAGTTGTGTTTGTGATGTCTATTAATTACTTAATAGCATGCTTGTTTTAAGAATTAAGGATGTAAAAAGTTTGTGAAATAGCCTTCTATGTGGTCTTCAGTTTGTTAGAATTATGTTTTTATAGCTACTAGATTAATGAGTGATTCCCAGTATTTTAGTCTATCTTGTTTGGCTATAATTTTTTATTTTTTATTTTTCCTGAATAATCTAATAACACATCTTGGTTCAAACTTTAAGTTCTTGGCCAGTTAAACCAGAGAGAACACCAATAAACGAGTGACAACATCTCATTAAATTTAAAGGGATTTTCTAGGTATATAAAAATTGAAGATTTTAGTTCCCCCACGCTCGTTACAATATTGGTTTATGGTAATTAAAAATTTCCCTTTCTTTATTTTAAAAGCATCAATTGACAAAGAATGAATATATAATTAAGGTGAAAAAAGGCATCTTTTTTGAAAGTTGAATTTTTTTATCAGTGCTTCGTGTCGCGATTCGACTTTGGGAGGTCTAGCATATGTTGTCTAAATCGGGTCCGCGCTAGAGAGCTCCCTCGAAGCGGAAATGCCTATTTCAAATACCCGATGGGGGAAAACCCCCTACAAGATTCACGACAATTAATAGGGGTAAACCCTTGCCTCCTCCAAGATTCAAACCTGGGGTTACTAGACCCAAACCCTTTCATTGGGGGACTTTTTATGTCAAAGAACAAATAATGTAGTTGTCAAGACTTGAACCTTGATCACTTGTACCAAAGCCTAAAGCCTTAACCAACTCTACCACATGTCTTTGACATGAGACATGTGAAAAAAGCCATCTAGTTTAGGTGTTTTTATCTGTATATTTTTAGGTTTCCTTTTGTTCAAACATCATCCATAAAACCTAAAATAATATAGTACTAACTTACATATTAAACCAACCTTAAAAATTTCACTTTAGAAACCCCACATTTCGATGATTGTAAATTTTCTATTGCATCATCATTACCAATTACTCCCCCTTCTATGTTGTAATATGAGAATGTATATATTTGAATAGGCCGAATATCAATATGAATCGTGATTGTTATTTTACAATCTGGGTTGTACGAAATTTGTTTAAAGATTATACGTATTGTTTATAATCAAGATTTTGACTGAAAATCTGATCCTGGTTGCAAAGAGCATTTCAAAATTGTGTGTAGTTTCTTGTGTGTATCGAAACTGTCCCAATAACAGTTTATGAGACAATTTCAATTGCTTATGAATAGACATGACGGTTCGCAAACTACATATAATATCAATAATTAAGTACACTCACATATGAACATATAAGTAAGTACCACATATCACTTATAAGTAAAAACGAATATAACTAGCTATGTGATGTTGGTGTTGTTTTCGGGACGCTTTCCTGTGTCCCATAAGGGACACGTGTCCCCCTTGACCCCCCTCCCCTTATTTTGGTCCCGGACACGCATCATTTTATATGAACATACACTCCGTATCTCCTAACACATATAAATTAAAATACCCATTACACTAAAATACTAACATTCTCATCATTTTAATTTCTACTAAAATTACATAACTCGAGTCTTCAAATTATTATCTATACTGTATTATAAAGCATTTGAGAATTGTTTTAAAATTTGAATTTTTAATTACATTCTAATTTTACTTTTGTATTTAATACTCTACTCAAATTTAATTCAATATCAATTAGTTAAAATAAAATAACATAATTAAAAAAATTTAATAAATTATTATAAACTAAAAGGTTAAAATAACAATAAATAGTAATATAAAAAAAATACAAATAAAAAATCAACTTTGTAGCATAATACTCCTATAACTCTCTCTCTCTCTGTTATACAACTATCATGGACGTCGGATGCCACCACCTTCAACCTTGTAGCCGTGTGTCCATGCTAGAATATTTAAAACATATTCGACTGTTGCGCATTGTACGGACACATTTCTAGTATAATTATAAGAATAAAAAAATATTGTTATTTATCCAATAAACAACTCTAAAAAGACGTCATTGATTAACTTTTACTAAAATTTAAAGGATCTTTCCGTTATTTATGGGGTGTATATGTATTCTTTAATAAATTATAAAATTAATGAATTTACTATACATTGGTGGGGAAGATTCTTGAAAGGATGGTTGTACATAAATGGGTGTTGAAGGAAAGAACAGAGAGGTATGGGAGTTAACTGGGAGTTAAAGGGTAAGTGTATTTTAGGATTATTGCAGAGACATGAATATTGGGGTCACACGTGCAAATGCGATGACTCTGAGCTTGGCTCTTTTCCAAGGCAAGCAACCCGACATTTTTTTTTAGCTTCACTCTCACACCTATTTCTCTCCGATAATGGTCAAGTGGTTAATATCTTTGTCTTTGAAAACAGAGGTCATGAGTTTAATACTTACTTCTTGTAAGACCGGGGAGATCTTTTTTTTTACCTTAGGTAGAACTTGGAAGCAGTTTTTTTTACCTTAAGTATGGATAATGATGTCTACATCTCAACCCCCCTAATACAGCGTTGAAGACGGTATTGAGACCTATAACCCGTGAAAGATGATATTGAGAGTTACTTTACTTTCTTTTTTTTTTACTAAAATATGTTAGAAAAGAAACTAGCTGATGACTGATAGTTAGTAGTCGATGGTTGTAGCTGAAAAATGGTAGCTGAAGCTTTTTAGATATATATTTACGTGTTTGACAGAATAGTTAGAGATATTAATAAAAGGGTTTAATGACTAGAATGCCAATGTACTTTTCACTTTGTACACAGTTCTACCATGAGTTTTTTTTATTGCACTGATTGCCTAACGAACTTTCAAAATTTGTTCACATATGTACATCGTACTTTATTATTACCATCAAACTTGTAAAATTGTTTAGATATGGTCATTAAACTTTCAAAATTTTAAAATTTATATTTTGATGACTTTCTAATGACCATATTATTACATATATGATCATTAGAAAATTCAAATTTCGATAACTTTCTAATGACCATATGTGACAAATTTTGAAAGTTCACGACCATTTTTAAGCAAATTTTGAAAGTTTGATCCGCAACCAGTGCAATAAAAAGTTTGATGTACATATGTGAACAAATTTTGAAAGTTTGTTACGTAACCAGTGCAATAAAAAAGTTCATGGTGAAAAGTATAAAAAGGTATAAAAGTAAATGATTAAACCCTTAATAAAGTGAAAAGTGCATCATTCCAATGATTAGACCCTTAATAGAAAGTATAAAATGACAGAAGGGACAAAAAATAAATATTAATAATAAAATTAGTTGGTAGTTATTTGAATTAACATGTGTATTAATATAATTTGATTGTCTCAAAGCTCCAAAGCTAGAAGATAGAAACTTGTTTATATAGCTTTTAGATTAGAAGTTTTTTTTTCAAACTAAAAGCTTTAAGCTCATGTAAATAAAAACATTTTTTAATTAACAGGAGTTCTTTTCAAAAAGTTAGAAACTAGAAGCTCCAAAAAGCTCATTGCAAACATATAGATTGTTTGGCACGGGGCTTTTAAGAGCTTAATAGCCCCAAGCTTTTAAATATAAGCTCCTTTTAAAATGGTAGCCATGTTTGGATATACATTTGAGATAAAAAGCCTCAGCACCAAAAAGCTCTTAAAAGCCCCAAAAGGTCTTTAAAATAAAAGCTTGTGTAAGAAGGGTTGAAAAAAAAGCCCAGCTCCTAGCCCCAGCCTCAAGCTCCAGCTCCAAGCCCCTAACCACAGCCCCAGATCGAAGCTTTTGTACCAAACATACTAGCATTCTCAATCAAAATCATCATCATTGAAAATCACCGTAAGAAAAATACCATTCGTCGCTAAATTTCTAGTTTTTCATTGCTATATCCTCGTCTCCTTTTGTATCTTGCAACGATATTATGCGACGATTTCATGTGGGGCCCACGATTTGTAGAATAAAGAAAACAAATTTGAAAATTATATAGCGACGCCAAATATCATCACTAAATAATTTTTTAATTAATTATAATTAAAATAAAATTAGATAAATAATAAATAAATTTATTTTTATTTACTTTTGACAACGCCTTCAGTGATGACCATGTCGCTGCTATATACTTTTTTATATTAATTTAAGATTAAATAAATAATAAAAACATACATAATATTTGACATTTAGCAACGACAATGTCGTTGCACGACAATGTCGTCGCTAAAAGGACTGTAAATTTTGGCAACAACTTGCTGTATTTTTTGGTTCCCATCCAGTATTTTCGGGTAAATTTTTGCTAATGGAACCTATTTTAAACATGTTTTTTAACAACTATATCAACATGAGCAACAACAAACTCGACATCAATATGAATTACCAATATACCAAATCACAAAAATAACAAATAACAGTGTATAACAAAGAGTTTAAAAAATTAATATTTCATAACTGAAATTTATGAATCCGACCCACCTTCATCATTGTACTTTCACCTTTTTCGTCATTGTCTTAATCATCGTTATCTGGAAGCAAACCTTTGTTACTCAAAACTTTAAAGAGAGGGGCAGTGTGGGACCTCATAGTAACCATCATGTTCGCCTGTATATCTGACACCATACGCTCAACTTCGTCTTGCGTATACATACATTGGCTCGTCTTGGAGTTAGAAGACTACGTGAACCCAGACGACTGAGATAAATCTGGCCGACACCACTCTGCCAACCACAACGTGAACCAAGGACCGCCTCTCTCTTCATCGGTTATCGAGTTTGGGATGCCGACCTACGCTTATGACTTTGAATGTGTTAGGTGTTTCGAAAAAGTGATTTTATAGAGATATTACTTTAATTGTCGTAGCCAAGGTAAGTACTTATTATGTGTTTGTTATTGCCATTTGGGCTATTATGATTATGGGTTGTCATTTGGGCTATTGCTAATGCCATACGGGCTAGTCATGCCCAAAAACCAGGTTTTACCCAAAGCGAACCCGACCCGAACCCAAACTGATTTTTGTTTAACGGGATCAAAACCGGGTTTGACCATACCCGAACCGGTTTCGAAACGGTTTCAAACCGGTTTTTGGTCAACGTTGACTTTTTTTACCGGGTTTCCCCCCCTTTTTTTTTGCCAAAAAACAAACCCGACCCGATTTGAAGGTAGAACTTGTTTTTGAAGGTAGTTTTGACTACCTAGTCATGCCCCTATTTGCCTCTTATTTCAAGCTCTTGATGTTTCGTCCAAATTGTCATTAAAGGGGTCATGTTGTAATTGTATAAAAATAAGTATGGTCAAGTCCTATTTTGATGTCGAATGGTTTCTCGAACTGCTATTTTGTTATGTAAAGAATGGTTGAAGTATTGAAAGTGATATGTGGCGCAACACCATATTGGGGGTAGCACCTTAAACCAAAAACTTAGACAATTACTTTCTGCTAATGTGCGCCACACCTAGCTTTAGATGCACCTCACAAAGTCCCAACTATCGTACATACTAGGATTTTGAATGCACCGCACCCTCTGTATAGTTTTGGGAAAACTCATTTGAATCATTTTAAATGTTCAAATTTGGTTGTCATACAATCTGTATATGTATTATAAAAACAAAATTATGGGTGTTACATGTATAAAGATAGAGGTATATGAATGTGTATAGGGGTAACGGAGTTTAGAAATAAATAAATAATTAAATAAAATATAACGATGATGTTATCGTTTTAAAAAATAATAATTCCTCAAACGGCCACAAGAGACCCACACCCTTTTCCATCGCTGTCACTTAACCAAAGACACCATACCAATTAACGCCGCCACGACCCGGTGCCAACGGGTCAGAACCGATGAGCTCGTTGGTTTCAACTGACTAAACCTATTGGGAGCGTTTGAAGTCAATTTTGTACCATTTCAATTCCATTATATGGTTAAACAAAAGCTAATACGTAAAAGTACTAACGTGATTGCACTTTGCCAAAAAAAGATTTATCCTATTGTGATGGTCTACATGTGCCTTTGTACTTGGCACAGTGACATTTTCTTGCTTGTTCCGTTTGACTTAAAGAAAAAAAATTCTTCATTGAGTACCTCTTAGAATAAAAGACCAAGCAAGTGTATGTCAACGTTGCTTGATCTATACATAAAGAATTTGTCAATGATCCATGCCAGTGACAGAGAAATTCTTCCTTCAACTTTAGTATTTGATTTCACTTGGATGTATTCAATTTTCTGATCAAAGATTACTCAAAGAGGGAGCTAACTTGACTCTCTTTTTAAGTTTGGACTTAGGACTAATAGTTATTATGGTTCAATGTTATTAAATAATGCTCGAGCATTAAAATGTTATTGGAGTTTGAAAATAGTGATAAAATTTGATTTCTCTCACATTATTTTTAATCTCAGCTTAGATCTAGTGGCCCTAATCTACAATATGACTGAGTTTTGTTTTCAGGATATTTTGGGATTATGAGTCTTTTTTATTTAAATGTATGCAGTCTAACCGGAATATACTTATGACTGTTACCAATCAATTTTCTACTCACCTCTGAATAATCTGAGGATTCAAATCTAAGACCTCTTGTTAAAAATTAGACGAATGACCCTAAACTACTTTGGGTAGTTGTATGCATTATTTTTGTCATAAAGTGACGAGGGTAATTAGATAACAATGCTTGTCTTAATCAAAACCCTTACTCGTATATATCAAACCCACTACTTTCTCCAAAGTTAATTAATAATATAATAAGAATAAACAAAGCATATCATCACTAGTAGAAGTTGCTAAGCAGCCAATCTCATGGACCACTTTAAAAAGCCAGAACACACACACAGATTAACTTAATTTCATGTGATGACCACCTATGCCTTTGGAATCTTGCATAATATGGTTGCATGTTCTCTCGGCACCTTTCTTGAAGGCATTTTTTTTGGTTGCAAGTGTCTTGGAAAGATGTGTCACTATACATACCAAACTTCGAATCCAGCTAATTAATTGATCAGTTTTCCTTTTCAACTACATATCTTATTTAACTTGAAAAATAATAGAAGTAAAGATGACACACGCCAGTCATTAATGAATACTAGAATCGTACTCGCACGATATACAACGGTGAATGACTAGCTTTCAATTGAAAATTTCTTCATAAACTTCAATTAAGACACCCGGCAAGAGGTGTCGGCAGCCAGCTTTGCCCACCACCAGCTTCGCCGACTGTCGGCTTAGGATTATTTAACACTTGAGCATATAACTTGTGTTTATTGTTTATTGGTTAAATATTTAAACATTGATATATTATGTAGAATACATATAAAATATAGAAATTGTAAGGTGGACGGCTGGTAAAATAGTAATTTTGTTGTACTTAAAAGTTTTAAAATAAAACATTGTTCATATGCGTTATAAAAAAGTATAGAATAATAACCATATCTAAATTAGAAACCACAAGTACTAAGTACTGATTAAACTAACAATATCTTCTTACCCGATAAAAGCATGAAAGTAAAAGTGAACCTATGTCGTCCATAATTTTAAAGAAAATGGTGCCATTCAAGATTTTAGCTCAAACCAAACCAAACAAAACTGGATAACCATCCATCTGCACCTTTAGAATCTATAAATAATGGATAAGTACTTGTTCAATATATTGAGTTTTATTTCCTCTTTTATCTAATTGAAGGCATGGTGTGTAAGTGGGCTACAAGCTTCTTCTTTTTTTTTTTAAAGCATATGTGTAATATCTTAATATAGTGTTTTTTAATTTAATATAGATGATGACGTGACATTGACAAATTGAGTTTCACTATGTTGGGTTGGAGGCAGTATGTATTCAGTACGTTGGTTCAGTATTCTGTTGACGTATTGGTGGCCGGTGTGTTTGGACATTTTGTATATGTCATGGCCTAATTGTATTCCCTGTCAAATTGGACCACCAAACAAAGATGTACGTTTCATCAATTCGAGTTTAATCTAATGCAAGTTGACCAAGCTTTTTTGATTTAATATTTATGTAAGAGACTAAAAACAGCCGACCAAATCTTGCTTACCACTTGAGTGATGGTGATCTAATATTGGTTTGTGCTAGCTGGAGTCATCGCTCCAACAACTTCAATTTCATGCCTTAGTGAAACCAAAACTTTGTCAATAATACCTGCATAAGTCAACGGCTTTCATTTTCACGCAAATATAATTTTGTGCTAGCTTGTGTTCTTGTCATCGAGACGTTGATCTCTAATTTGTTCCAATTTGTGTTGGATTTGATTGATGTTAAATATGTACGTAATCGCTTACCTCTGACTATGGTAGTTTGTATAATTATAACTATAAATTATAATTATCATATAGGGTTTCGGCTGGTTATTGTAAAATAAGTATTAAAGTAAAACAAATAAGATATGATCTTGACCATTAGATCATTATAAAACTGAAACACGGAGATTCATAGAACACAAGTATATATACTGATGCACGAAAATTTTTATGATGTACAACGATTTTCAGTTAAAAAAAAATGATTGTTTTATTTGTTTTACTTTAATATTTATTATAACCTATTTAAAATCTTTTAATGTGAACAGTAATTTACCATTATTTCAGCATCATGTACAACCTTTTAAGCATAGTGTGAACAGCGACAACATTAGTTACTGTTAACATATATATCTTATGTACTAAAAACTAAACAATAGTTTTGCTTGGAACAATTGGTTTGTGCTTTTGCTTCTCTTTGGGGAGGCGTGAGTTCGAACCATATATTAGGCATTTTGCTTTTTTAATTCTTTTTGCCATTGTTTCTTTCTTTTATGATTTTTCCTTTTTGGTTTGTTTTGCTGTCACATATATAAAAGAGATTAGTGGCAAGGGTTGCTACTGTTGTTTTATGCTAGGGGATGATATTTTAATTACCGGAGAATGTTTATTTATTTAAAGAAAATTGAACAATACAATAGATATTATGGAAGCTTTTTTATTTCTTTAACTTGGTGGTGAAGTATATATCTGTTAATTTGATTATATTTAAATGCATCAATCCTTCTT
>JAOXNX010000026.1:10062879-10084409 GCA_028566075.1 Solidago caesia | reverse complement strand
TTTTAAAAAAGGGTTTTTAACGGTTTAACCGTTTTTTTATTTCAAATAAAAACGGTTTAACCGGTTTTTTCAAAAAAAAAAAAAAAAAAAAAAAAGGTAGAAACTTAAATGATTATCAAGAGTGTTGTACTGTAGTAAAATGGGCTATTTATGACTTTATGAGAAAGGGGCAAACAAAAAAGTGGCAAGGCATGTTTTCATGTACTTGCTCACTGTCTTCATATATTTGTGTGTTTTTTTTTTTTTTTTTTTTTTGTACCCCAAATTAAGTATATTTTATTTTAATGTGATTTGGTAAGAAAATAAAGTATAAATGTAATCATACGTTTTATAATATTAACTATATGTGAAAATGATCAAGATAATTGACACTACCAAATGAAAATTGGAAAAAATAATGTAAATGAATAGACTCTTGATTATGATAGTTGATTGTGATTATTGATCAAAGTATTACATACGTTTAAAATAATAGAAAAATAAATAAATTACAGATCAGATAACAAGTTTTCCATGGCTGTATACAGATAGCTCATTTCTTCTAATACAAAGCTTGTTACTTTGTTATATAACAAAATTGTTCCTAACTTAATTTTGGACCATATATCTTCTCAATTATCTATATATTTGTTCTATTACAGCTTAAAATCGAAAGCAATGGTGTGGACGCGTGGGCATCATTTATTTTATAATTTACGCTAATTTGGCCAAGCATAGATCGATAAATTTACATATATTCATCCTCTCGTCGTATATATACAAGAAAGACGAACAAAATTAGTTATAGTAACGTTAATAACTAAACATGCTTGTAAATGTTATTACATGGTTAGAAAGAAAATGCAAGCTAGCAAGATGACAATGTTACCGGTGAGTGAATATTCGACCGATTTAATTCTAAAGCTAAAAAATTTTGCAACAACATTACACGATATATAAATACAAAGCAAGCAAGATGACAATGTTTTATCGATGACATAAACTTTAACACTCAAAAACAAGAGTATCTTACAATGATAACGCCGGTCGTAGCTTGTTACGTAGATAAATCAACAAGAATTACGCAATGGCAAGTGTATATGTCCATTATAGTAGCAAAGATTTGTTTGTTGATGGGGGGCATATATAAGATGGGTATATCAATAAATATGGCATGGGAATGGAAGTATGGGTGCCTATCTCAATAGCAGGAAAGGCAAGTTGAGGCGAGGAAGGAAAGTGCCGGCACATTCACATTTACTTAAGTTGATGACTTTTTTGTTGGTTTGTAGACCAAGTTGTTGTTTCCGCAAGTGCCGGAGAAAGACCAATTCCATCTTTCTTTTTCTATATTGATTAAAACAAACAAAAGCATGGAAATGATAACATAAGTGTGAATATGACTAAATAATAATATGATTAGTTGTAAGAGCATCCTTAATGGAGGTAATTTGAAGACTTATTGGCTTTCGAAAAAGCTATTACACACTAATTTTCATTTGAGGTAAAGACTTTTTGTGTGACTTTTTATTAGAAGACTTGGTATTTTCATGACATTCTACGGGGCTCCAATGATAACGAACGCCACTTCTCGATCATCAGTTTTGTCACCTCAGCTTCATCTCATCAGTGTCAGAACTGATTTTCAAGTAACACACCACTACCAACAATACCTATCACTTTCTCATCACTTTATTTTTAATTAAACTAAACACAATAATCTATAAAAATAACAACATATTTTATAAAAATAAAATTATATATAAAAATATAAACGAGGCTCCGATATGTTTGAGAATAAATTTACATATAATCCGTTATGCCTGCAATTTATCAAAGGTTGCAAACTTTCCCATCCTCTGATTTTACCCCGCCAAGATACAGATTATTTCTAAAACTAGTCCCGCATCTAGATCATCATCAACATCAGATGGATCAATCTATGAACGAAATAATCACAGCTCTTTCAGAACGGTCAAATTTTTTTTTTTTTGCCAGCATTAAAATCGATTGGTTTCGCCAGAAAGCAAAAAAAAATAAATTGGCAACATTAAACGGTCGGATAACGCAAAAGAGGGTCCCAACAAGAAGTGACGTACGTTGTCGTTAAGATCCGGCAACAAGCATAAACAAGCAATCGGTAAACCGGTGGACCACCACCAGAAGAAATCCAGAGTTTACTCCGGCAACACTTCGGCGGCTAGATCCGGCCACTATAATATCACAAAAAGTAAAATAACTGACACAATAGACATAGGCAAGCCCTCGCCGGCGGAGTAGATCCAGCCAACAACAACAACAATATCACACACATGCATATATCACAAATATATATAAAAGGAACAAAAAAGACCCACATGCCTCGTCTTTACTTCCTCGGTTAAGCGATGAACCAAACCGATTTTGAAAGCCGACGAGGACATGCCTATGGTATCGGTTTAGAAGTGCAAAGTGGCGCATGTCGCTTTTGAAAGCGACAAAACCATTGGGAACCCTCTTAGAAGCTTTTTCTCAAGTACATATGGGAGGTTGGGGTATTAAACCCCATGACACACAATAGCAGAGCGTTGTATTCCGCAATTTTGCTAATACATCGTATTGCAAGTTCAGACTTAAAGTATACCAAAAATGGAGTTATGCGGTTTTGGAAAATGAGAAAATAAAATATAGGTGTCAAGACAAATTGAAATTGAAAATGTGAATAAATTGAGTACCTTTGTAAACAGTTTGCTCAATGAGTTTTCATAAATGATTTTTCATAAAATAAAAAGATAACAGAATATAGTGGCAAAAGAAAAGAATAATGTCACTCAAAAAAATCATTGATGTTATTATTATGAACACGGTCTAGTCAAGGATACTCATAGATTTTTCTTTTTTTATCTAATGAACTCAATATTTTTTAAAATATATAAATCTCCATTATATTTATTATGCATACTGAAAAGATAATTTTTAGATCAAATTAATTTACATTAAATGCAATTTTAATTAGTTCAAGAAATAATGTTCTAGAAATAATGAGTTCATTAATTGCATGTTATATATGTTTCGAGGCATATGTTAGCAAAACCTTGAAATCAGTTCAACTGGTGGAATCATGGGTTTTACCTAGAAAATAGAGGTTCAATCCTCGACTGGGTCTTTGAGAGTTTTTCTTGGGAAGCCACTCTGGCACTCTGCGGTAGCTGGGAAACAATTAAAACATCCGTGTCTTCCCTGTAGTGGCCCTCACCCTTGTATGATGAGATGAAGTTGATGTCTGAAATACGTCATTAAAAATAAAAAAGTTAGCAAAACCCTTAAAATATATATATATATATATATATATATATATATATAATAGGTCCTCATCAACATGAGTCGAAGAAAAGCTTATTGTAAAACAACATACAATTTTTCTACCAACAAGGTAACAATGTGAGCATTTATTGTTTAAAATGATATATGTAAGAATATAGAAAATAAAAAAAGTTGTGGGAATATGAAATTTTTCTACAAAACAAACAAAAATATAATATAATATAAATTTAAATAACCACCCCATGCCCTTGTGCAATAATAATTAATCCAAATTTCTACCATGCCAAGATAAAACTAATAAAGCACAAAGCTCGAGACTTATTTGTCTGTACATTGATAAACTTATATATTAATTTCTTTCTTTATTCAAAATAATAATAATAATAAAAATTTTTGTTTTTTTCCATTTGTAGGTTGCATTTTGTAAGCCACTTTATAACCTCCAAGTTTTTGTAAACAACTTTTTTTTATTATTTATCAATTTCTCTATGAACAAGTCATTTTCTAGTACCTTTTCTTCACCTAGGTAATGTATGTTTGTACAAATTTGAATCTGTGATTCCAAATCTGGATTAAAAATAAAGTTTACATCCAGATATGCACAATTTAGAATCTAGAGTTCGGGCCTCCTTTTTCTAGGTTGAATTTTAGTTGATGTTGAGATAAAGTCTAAGCCTCGTTTTCTCTTCAACAAACCCAATTCTGACCCGACTTCGGCTTTTTTTTTTCTGCAAAGTTGCGCAAAAGTTCCATAATCTAAACGGACCAAGGCGGCCGTCTAGGCCGGCCAATCCTTCCATACGCCTCTGGTTTAAGTAACCATGGCCATTATTTACTATAAACAGGATACGACTATTTTACACAAGCAATGTTGCTTGTTTTTAATAAATATAAAAATAACTATGTGTACAATGCAAGAAGTGAACTACAAACCAAAAACCAAGATGATGGATAGCAGCCCCGTGAACCAGGGATAGTAAACTTTGCAAAGGACGGGAAAACGAAGTCCTATTACACATTTACACTTGATCTTTCCGCATGGAAAATATTCTTAAGTCAAGCCCACAAATACGGAATAGGGGTTGGGATATAATAGAAGCAATCAGATGGCAGTATCTGAATACAGCGTTTTCCAAGTACCTGGATACAACTTAAATCTATGAGGTCAACTAACATCATAATAACTTGAATCCAACCTAAAGATAGAGTTTGGTAGCAGAGAAGAGCATACCTAGCAATCAAAACCACATTTAAGACCGCTAAACAAACAAAAAACATATGTGCACGGAAAATAAATCACACCTGTGTAGTGCATAAACTCTCTTGAACCTTTTGTGAATAAAGCCTGCAAAACCAACTCCTGGACCCCAAACAGATGCATAAAAGATTAACATATTCTATTAAATCTCAAGAACACATATAAGTTGCTTAAGATACAACAAAATTCCTTATCAACCCTATTGATCTATATGGAAGCGAGCCTTCACACGCAAAACAATTGAAACGATACCTAACTCTTTCATACACTATGAACATATTTCCAACCGAAAAAATGGAGCTGCAACAATATTACAAGTCTTAAAATTTAAGAATGTTGTATCAACATGATCTCAGCAAAATGGGACCCACTGAGGAGCTGAGCATTTCACTAAGGGCTAGCTGTACCTCACTGGACCCATGCTCGCAGCTTATGAGGCTTGAAAACAAAGGGAAAAAGATGGATAAATTCTTCTCAAAAGAAGAATCTCCCAAACTGCAAATCCCTTGTAGAGTTGCAACAATAATAGGTGCACGTGTAGCCAGTTCTTTCTTTTTCCCCGAGCCCAATGGTATTAACCAGTGGGCCTGATTACGCGCAGGACGTGCTATTTCGACATAGAATTTCAGGACTTCTAGGCAAAGGTCAACAAGATGAGACTCGGCTTTTGATTCCTCATAATATGGAGGTCGGTCCTCAGCAAGGTTTTGTAAAAATGTGAAGCAGATTTGATAGGACTCAATTTCAAGGCGTAATAATGGAGGGTCATGCATTTGTGTCATTGGGCCAAGCTCTTGTAGCCTGGAACGTAATGTGTTATTAGCATTTATCTTGTGGGCATGACTTGCAACTCTGTGCACTGCATCAAAGAGAACCAAGGTATTCTTTGTTGATAGCTGAGGTCTATACATGTTGTAGATCTCTATTATTGCCTGCCAAATTCAAAAGTTCATATCAGATATCCTTAATTTTAATTTATATCAAAAAGGATTTGAATTGAAACAGGTCATTTGAGGATGTCAAAACAGGCCCCCGGGAAAGTTGACCTGCAAATACTTCTTTGTCCATTTCATATATATAACGAATGAGTTATCTAGGAGTATAGACATAAAATCAGTACAATAATAGATTAAATGTTCAAATAATACTTTAGGTGATTGTATACTGCCTGCATTAAAGATTAACTTTTGGATACTCTCAACCCATTTGACCCATTCCCCTTTTAGCTATTTCTTTTTAGTTGATCCACTCAACACAATGAGATTAAATAATAAAAAAGAAACAACCCGAATCCACATTGATAAGGTATTTCCGTGACCCTTTCCAAACAAAATCTGAAACGTCAGCAAAACTATACATTACCATTACAATTGTATTCAAAACATTAGGAAACTTTAAAAAGAAACCTTTCAGCTTTGGACACTCCTAAAAGCGGTCCAGTAAAATAAGAAACCTAAGTTTACCATCATAGCATTTAAATTGAAATGACAAAAAAGAAAGAAACAATCAGTGAACAACAGAACATCGATAACCAAAATAGACATACTGACCTGAATCAATAACTGTTGTACTGCAATACGACACTTGAGATCAGAAATAGCAGCATATAGACGATCCCTCCTCAAAATTTCCAAATCTTCATCCCTCATACTCGATTCAGCAGAAACCCCATCATTTCGTCTACTAGAAACATCATCATCGTTCACATCTAAACTATCTGTATTTAAAAGAAACACGAAATCGGGAAGTGTTGCATTTGCTGCCTCTTTTAGAGACAAAAACACTTCAAGCCACTTGTCATCAGAAAACAACTCCCCAGCATTGCTCATCAAACGAACAAATGCTGCAATCCCGATACCAGCAAGACTTTGGTGAGGACGCTTGATAAAACTCACTAACAATGTCAATACCTTCTTTAAAAGTGGATTGACAGTATCATAGAAATTAACAAAAAGATCCACAACCAACTGGAGTGCAAGTGTGCATGTCTCGTATAGCCAAGAGTCTTGATCTTGCTCTTCTAAATCAGCATCAAATCCGTGTTCTGACAAGTTATCACCAGAAGGGTCGATAGCATGCCGGACATAGTCAAAAATTGGAAATAGGACAGAATCAAACACCCTTTCCCATAAAGGTAGAGAGAAGTGATGACCGTGGTTACGTAATGTATCAAAGAGGGCTTCAAGGGCAGTCTTTCTAATCTCCGGCCTTGGATCAAAGCTAAGTTCTGATAACCCTGAGGAAGCACAACATAACTACTTAGATTAGAAAATCGGTTGATCTTTTTTTAAGAAATAAGCACAAGATAACATTTAAGTTTATTTGGCTGACAGGAATGGAATGATAAACTAGGAGAATGGATGGGGTGATGGAATAAACATGGTAACGGAGGAAATCATTACATCTCATTCGGTTTGCCTGTAGAAATGGAATGAGTTTCAATTTTCAAATAAATATATATTCTACATAGAGAGTTTCTAGCTATATTTCTATTTATACATTGTTTTGATAGAAGTTTTTAAAACATTAATGAGCAATAAATAAATAAAACATTTTAAAATCTAATCAAAACCTCAAACAATTATACCATAGATTAGCGTTTTAGTTATTTCTGGATAATGAAGAAGTAATTCAGGTAAACTTTTGAAATATTTTAAAACTATTTGTGTTATTGAAGATTGCATAGCTGAAAATTGGTCATACTGAAGTTTGTTTGTTCCATTTCATGATGCAATGAAATAAAACACCCCTGGCCATGGAATGAAAATTAAGAAAACTGAAGTGCTCACATTCCTTCAGTCAGAACAAACAGCTTTTTCCATTCCAATAAAACGAGTCACTCCGTTCCATCTCCGGTTTCATACTGATTATTATGTAATAGCAGATATTTTCCTTACCAGCTAATAGTGGAAACCAGAAGTAGAGATGGCCTTCTTTATCATCCAAATCTCCATTATCATATCTCTTGTCTTTTCTTTCATAATGTGGAGATAGGGATATCTTTTCAGAAACATCTTTATCCTTATTCGTTGAAGAGGATCCGAAATCTCCTTTACCCAGTTTTGCAGCACACAAACGCAAGAAAGCAATAGCATTGAGGCTGATATCTCTATCGAATCTGCTGCTAGTGAATGCAATCAGACAATTTACACAATCTGTAAAAGTGGTGGTCTCTGTCTCAGTGATGTATGGAAAATAATCTCGCACTATCTTCTCAATCATTTCAAACGCAAGGAGTACAATATTTTTGTGGTCATCATAAGCTGCTGTTGTGAAGACCTGGTAATTTTTCCATAATTAGAAATTAAAGGGAAAGGTTATTCGAAAAAGCATAACTGAAAGTATTATTAAGAAGTATAATACCATAAACATGCTTTTCCATCCTGACTTCACATTATTGACACGAGATAGAACCATTTGAGAGACGCATCTGATGATCAGTTCTCTAATTTCAACAGCACTACTTTTGCGCATGACGATCACAAAAGGCTTCATGAATTCATTCTGAAAATTGTAATTGGCCAACTCTTCCCTTTCCAGAAACTTCATAGATAGTTGGCGTAAGGAATCCATTGCAAATATTGCAATTGACAGGTTTTCTGAACAACCTATAGTTACAAAAAAATCAGAGAGTACATTCCAGATGCCTGTCCAAACAAGCCTAATGCGATTCATGTTATAGTGACTGCACAAGAAAAAAGAGAACTGGGTCATGTACGATAAACAAACTGGATAAGGAAGCATACATACCATGGAGATTAAAGGTGGCAAGATGGAGGGATCGGGTAAAGGGTCAAAACAGATTCGGGTTAATACAAGTCATTTTCAAATATCGGTTGAAACATACCATGTTTAACCGCAAACACTTTTGTGTCCCCTTTTATAGAAACAACATTATCACAATACTAAGAGTTAATCTTAATGTTTGGATAGAACAGTTTAAGAGGTTGTAAACATTGGAATTTGGAAATAGACTTTGGGTGACTTTCTACACATTTGACTTGTTCCCATGTCAGTTAACTTTGTTTAACTTGGCCCGTTGAGATGAAATACAACCCAAATCAACCCACCCATAAGTACAAGCTTGCCACGTCTAAAAGTAAGGTCCATACGCAATTTCAACTATTTTGGAAAGGCCAAACACTCTTGGATCAGATGTAGATCGTAATTCCTCCATGGACACCTTGCAAAGTGCCTTCACAAAATCAACTATCGCCTCGCTGTTAAGTTTCTGACTCCTTGTGAATATACGATTCATTTCACCAACTTGTTCCAGCATGTTTAGCTTGGAGACCAAACTATTCACCTGCTCTGATGTAATACCTGCAGAAGTACTACCACCAATGCCGGCACTATCATATGACCCTCTTCTGGTTGCTGCAGCTGCTTGATGCATCCTCCCAACTCCTTTTTTCTTAAGAACGGGAAGGATGTTAGACTTTGTCTGTTTTGACTTTTCAGATTCATTCTGATTAAAAGCAAAAAAGGTGGCATCTGGTGGAGCCCCTTTTCCCAATAGATGCAGATGCTCAAACCGAGAAACACATGTCAGGATATGCTCCCAGGCGTCCTGTAGATAATTCCCATCTTCATCTGCAATAGTGACTATTGCCTGTGAAAAATTAAAGAAAATAGTATGAATTTGTTGTACAGGGTTAATAATACAGGGGGAAAAAAAAGAACTGTAAACTTTTAAGATCGTATACATTCATATTCATAATATTTAACAAAAACCTTGATAGCTTCTATGTTCTTTTGTTTTATATCAGCTGGTGAATGAAGGGAAGTAAATTTTGCCAGTGATGTCAGGAAAGCATCTCGATGAGTCTTCATGGACATTGCTGCTGTAACATGAATAGCAGATCGAAAGCCTTCTAAACAATGAGATATTATTATCTCATCATCACTTTGGTCAAGGGGAACACTAAAGGCAGCGAGCATAGGAGCCCAGCACACCTCTACCATAAATGTTAGTATAAACACGTCTGTTGCAGCATAATAAACTGACCTACAAATAGCCAACGCAAGTGGACAGCAAAAATAGAAGTTAAGTGATAAATATCGGGAAGGGGAAAAAACACCAGAAGGTAGTTCCAAAACAAAACAAGAATAATATGAATTAACCCTAATCATTGTTGACTATCTGCACCAAACCAAACCACTCTCAACCGATTAGATTCCAGTTTTGAATCAGTTCAGTCCCAAACCGGAAGGTAAACCAAATAGGGGTGTTCAAAGAACACCATAAAACCGGGCTGACCCGCTTGATTCGAATCCCAAAAAAAGCAGAAGCTGAAAACAAGAAAAACGGTGCAGCATGGTTTCGTTATGGTTTCTAATTTCCAATACCAGTGGTTACCCAAACCAAACCATATATACTGTATTGATACATATGTGTATATACATGTATATTGACACGTGTACAGTATTAAACCCGGCATATGTTTGCTGCACCAAAGCGCAGCCAATTGGCTATATCAAAACTCCATTACAATTTACAATGACCTTTTTCTTCAAATTATAGTTGGTATATATATTTGTGATAAATCACTGCCAATCAGTTATCACCGTATCTATAATAACTTTATGTATATCTAGATGAATTTTGTGATAGCTAATGAATTTATTATTGCTTGCAGAAGCACCGTCAACTTTATCATCTACCTTACACACCCAATTTAGTGGTAATTTTTTGATATAATAATCACATTACAGAAGTTCTAAATCTAAACATCTTCAAGATATTGGAAATAATAACGAAATTTTGTGACAAATAAAGATTTTTGTTTTGGTTATTGTAGTGAGTAAACCTAGAGGGGTACCCGCGCAATGCGGAAGCGGAGGCGGCGGTGTGGTGGCGCCGGCAACTGGTGGCGCCGAGTAGTGTAGGGAAATTGATGTAAAGGTAATTGATGTAAAGGGGGGTAGTGTAGGTATTTTAGGAGATAAAGGATATATGTTGTAAATATGTAAGAGGGGTAATATGGACATTTCAAATCTGAATTTTAAGACATTCCAAAAATAAAAACCCCAAAATGCTTTATAAGTAGTTATAGATTATAGATTATAGATTATAGATTATAGATGGTTACCCATGAACTGAACCGCAAGTAACCGAATTGTTTAGGTTACCTGCTTCATACGGTTCAGTTTTGAGTAGTAAAATAAGATACCTGCCCCTAGAGAGCGATTCAAGATTTTCTAACTATAATAACCGAACCAAACCGCCCCGTGAACACCCCCACCAAATACGAACTTGCGGGCTAATAGTTTCATAATTTTAACTATTAATCAGATCAATGGTTCATCTTACTCTGATTTGCGGGCTTTCTCTTTAAACTGTTCTTGCATGTGTCGCATAAGCTCATCACTATTTTGATTTTCTTCAGGATTCTTACGCACCACAATATTTAATATAGTGTCTAAACCCAAAATCATGTTAGAGTTTACAGACTGCTTCTGTTGAAGAGCAAAATCGTCATCTTTCATTTTGATTTCGTTTTTTGATATACGCCCATACAATGATCTTAGGTATTCCTCGGGCAAGTCCTTTCCATCATCTATACCACGGTTATTTCTAATAAAATCATCAGCTGACATCTGCATAAATAATCATATCTGGTATTAGCAAAAAGCTTTAATCAAAATCAATATGAAGTATGATGATACCTTATCCTTGACCATGGCATTATGAGCATCAGTATTGAGCATTATTACGGAGTAAGCAAGAACGTAAGCTGTATCGGCACTGATGAACGCTTTTGGATTACATTTGCAGTAACGTTCAGCAAATTTTTCCATAATTCGGTCAATCTTTTGTGCCTCACCAGGCAACCTAAAACCACATAGGAAAGCTCTGATTGCCTCATC
Organism: Solidago caesia; assembly: GCA_028566075.1. NCBI lineage: Eukaryota > Viridiplantae > Streptophyta > Magnoliopsida > Asterales > Asteraceae > Solidago > Solidago caesia. Next base: position 10,072,999 of record JAOXNX010000026.1, on the reverse strand, counting down.
AAACTCCATACCATGAAAGTCAAATGAATCCACATACGCATGCATTACTTTCAGTGGCAGATCTTCTCTTTCCCCAAGATAATCACCAACCATAGTCTTGTTCAGACCAGAAGCATTTTTTAAGAACTCTGCTATTTCTTCAGGTGAACTCCCCACCTTATTCGCACTGATCAAGAATTCAATCCCCTTTTTAGGCTTTCGGTTAAAAAGAGATATACCTTCCTGCCATTAATCTTATATTAGATCCATAAAAATACAATAAATAAACCACAAATTTGAAACATTTACCTGAAGTTCGAGTTTGTAAGCCCGACGTTGCTCAATTGTTGAAGCATCTGAAACTTCACTTGAGGCTTCAGAATGAGATTCCGATCCTTCGACGGGCTCCTGCTCATTTGCCACTCCATTTTCTATTGGAGGATTTCCAATTTCGTGGATGTTTTCTACCATCTCAGCTTTCATTGTAGAGTAAGCACCAGGAATACGCAGCTGTTTGTTCATCCAGTCTCCCATCGACTTTAAAACAGCGACTAAACACTTCATAGCTTCCAGCTTCATGGTAATATCCTGAGTCGGTAGCAGGGTGGTTGCAACTCCAGGTGGAACACCTTGAGCAGTCTTAAGAAGTCCATTGACCATTCTGAGAAAAGATAGAGAAGTAAAACAAATGCCACACTTCAAGGTTTAAAATTTACTCACAGTTTAAGTACATTTTGAGGTGATTGATATACATAGTGGTGACAGTTTCGAGCAAGTGACTTAGGAACGAGTCGATTCGGGTTACGTCTTACTTTAAAGAGTCATGTAGGTAAAATTAAAAAACTAGCTCAAAAGAGAAGGGTCAACCAGATTAAACGTCGCCTAGATTGTATTTTTAATGCATGCAACCTCCTAAAGTTCTATATACAAGCATTTATATTATTATAGCAATAATACAGATTTTGTAAACAGATCATTTCTGCAACATTTAACATAAATTCAACAAACAAGTAACCAAACAGTACCCTATTTCAGTTGATAATCCAGTACGGCAGTACCAGATACTTTATGTTCAAACCAAAACCTGTTAGCCAAAAGGGCCAATATGCAACCTCTAGATATAAACGTCAATGTGATAATAATTTTTGATACAGTATTAGATATAGCTCAAGCATGCAATTTAGATAAAATGTATAGTGGGAGACGAGACAAGTATAAAGCCTTACAGAGGACCATACCTTTCAAAAATGTTAGATGAATTAACATCACAGTCATAGTTGAGAAATATGTCGACCAGAATTTGTGAATCAGCACATAATCTTGTAAGAAATCGCAGGACTATCATCTTCTGCTGAAAATTAGGTTGAGCAACATTTTCTAGAACTCTGAGAACAATCATAGGAAAGAATACTCCGATTTCTGCCTTCAATCCAGCTCTAAATCTTGACAACAGGCTAATGAAAATTGAGCAAGACAATTGAAATACAATTATAAGGGTTGATGCACTGTTTTTCAGCAAAGACAGGCATAAGTACTGCTTGATGGCGCCCAAAAATCTGCTCCACAATGTAAAAGAAAAAGGAACATTAGCATGGGTCAAAACTCAAAATGGAAGGCACACTACTAGCCAACTACAGCAATGGGGGCTTAAAAATACTTGTATACACAAACTTCCTTGTGACAAAACAGATTGACTTGAAGGGAACTTACAAAAACAAATCAGTAAATGAGCAGCAAAATCAAAAACCGTCATTTATTGGACGTCGCTTGCACATTAGTGATCAATGAGAGCTATATGCCTTCCACAAATGTAAATTAGAACACCTTATGAATATATGCATATTTAGTGCAATACTCAAAGGAGGTCCAGAACATATTGTAACAGAGCTGACTCAACAGGTTAGAACCCTAGTTATCTCGAAGGAAGTCAATAACTTACTTTTGTCCCAGTCAAAGTCAAAGCTAAGAACCAAGCCAACAGAAGTTATGATTCCTCATTTCTCTCATAAGCCTCTAAGAATTTGTTAGGATTGCTACAGGGTTCTCTAAAGTAGCAAAATAATGTGGGTAGAATCATGAAATATATGTATATGCATGACCATGAAGAAAGCATTTCAATATTATATGCATATTTAGTGCAATGGGCAATAAAAATACATGTTAAAATTTACGATCAAAGGATGTCACGAGTTCAGACCAAAAATTATATAAGTTTGTATGATGAATTTTTGACCATATTATGTGAAGTTGTTACTGTTAATTAAGTGGAAATGAAGCAGCAGAAAGGGAAGGTTTCTCCAATTACACTAGGTGTAGGAATATTGGTAAGGTTAGGAAGTTGAGCTATGAGTCTATGACATAGATACAAAGGTGTGAGGCTTCAGATATAGCCCTATTTCTGTTTAAAAATAAAGAAAAATTCAGACACTGTTTCTGACTTTTGGTAGACAAGATAAACAAAGCCTTCTAAGCACATTTGGATGTACTCTGGACAATAGTGTTGGAAAGGGTCCGTTCAAGTATGGTAAGATTATATAAACCTGGATTAAGCACATGAGACATAATGCGCATCATATATTAAACATCACATGTATTTTCTGAATTGAAATCGTAACTTGGTAAGCATAACTCAAAGCAATGATCAGATTATAATATACGAACTGCAGTAGCCAATCATTACAGATATAAAACCAAACTCACCAAGTCATTAAAAATGGAATCTCGTGTCACTAAAAATGCCACACAGACATTTCACATTCATCCGACGATAGGTTACTCCCTATAATGGAACTGCAAGTGTTGTTACTCATATAATGGCACTGCAAGTGTTTGAAAACCACTTGCTCAATGGTTAACGCATAACCAAGGTGACTCGGTATAACATCCTTAAGCCAGCATGAGTGCATGACCAAACATGAAGTTTGCCCTTACTTCAGTTACATGATATTTTGTTTGTACTTTAAACCTATACCAAACCAGTAACCAGGATTTCAGAACTCTAAAGCTCAGAATTTTCTTTAAAAACTTGGCCTGATGACTCCCAAATAAAACCCATCCCTAAATTGCACTATGCAAACAATTAGACCTGGAACCTCATGGGATCAAGTAAAGATCCTAAAATTCACATATATCATAAACCTCGAGCCTCTTGTCACAACAAAAGCACTCAAATGCTCACAACCAAGTAAACCATTTTAGGAGTTGTCTTAAATGGAGCCTGAACTACAACAGTAAATTTGATATGTTAAAGATAAATAGCAAGGGTTCATCACTAAAAATGTATGAAAGTGTGTATCAAATCATAATATACTAAAAGACAGCAAATCTATTACCAAAGAAAACATATTTTAGTATAGAAACTTCACTATCTAATTACAAGTGATACTTATGATATGATCTTGAATTAATTAGTTCTTTATAAATACTTAGTTGGGCACATCATGGAAAACCCATATTTTACAACATTTGTTTACAAGTTCTGGCATTGCATCACAAATCCTAAATTCCTAAGAGAGTAAGCCCGCACTCAAATTTCACATAAGAATGCCACAAAAAGGAGCTAAAGATGCATAAACTCATCATCCTAAAAATCAATATTTAAGAGAAAAAAAGAGCATAAGTAAGTACCGTTCACTAGTTCTGAAAACTGCCCCTGCATTCTCCAACAAGATCTTCAACAACTCCAAAGCAACTATCTTTCCTCGCATCAATTGTGGATCTGCCAATGCTTCTTTTGGAGGGGTCTTCATTGATAGCTTACAAAGAGCTCTAAACACTAAAAATGCATCCCTTCTTAGCTTATTTCCAATCTGAACATCTAAATCATCATCCCTATCTACCTCCCCATCTGCCAATTCCCCTTTCCGCCCTTCCAATGCCGTCTTATACATACTAATCTCCCAATACTTAGCATCCAACATATCCTTATCCGTTGAATCCAACAAATCAGCAGGATTAGTCGACTCAACAGTCGAAGTCTTAGTCTCAAAAGCACCATCATGCACCCCACCACCATTCGATCCCACCGGAGTACCTGGATTTAAAACCCCATCCATCCCATGAATAACCTTACTAATAAATCCTTGAACAAAAACCGCCATTGTCCCATCACCGTCTCCACCCTTCTCCAAAGGCTCCATCAACTCCGCCACCACAATCGGTTGCACTGGCACCGTCGACGAATCAGCCTCCATCCTCCTAAACACAATCACGAGCATCTGAACCAAAGACGCCTTGGCAGTCGTCTGATTAACCACAAACTTACTCCCTAAATAAACATCATAACAAGTCCTCACAATCAACAACAAACTATCACCATGTATCCTCAACGTGACAGACGTCACAGCTGATAAAATCGTCTTCAACACCAACAATTCCACTCCTTCCTCACCAAAATCACAACACTTGCACACTGCTTCAATCAACTTTACTAACAACTTACCATCCTCTCCACCATTAACATCCGCTTCACCACGTAAGTATCCATAAGCTATCAATTTCTGTATACAATCTAACGCTGGCTCAGCAATCTTCACATTACCTGAAAAGAACGCATAAACCACAAGGCTTAAAATGCAAGTAAACAATATCAAATGTTAATTATTCCAATCTTCTTATATATTTTAATGCCTAGGTGCACTCCAAAAATTAAAAACAATTAAAAAAAATCAGGGCTAAGTGCACCAAAATGTATCCAACTTATCATGTCTTACTACTGTGTGTATCCAACTTATCATGTCTTACTACTGTACCAGATGACCTGGTCACCACGTAAGCAGTAAACTTCCAATTTTTGCTTACATCGCAGCCATATAAGCTGCCACGCCATCCAAAAGGATCCCAAATTACTAGTTTACAGCTTACAGGTTACATGATATCAGATACATACAATATATCATACTTCCAAACCTTCTTTTATGTGTACCGAACAGTAATTTATTTCTATTGTATGTATCCAATCACTATTTATCAACTTACCGGTAAATTTCTAAAATTTACAATATCTTTTTGCTGACGTGGCAGCTTATATAAAATACCAATTTTTATCATATCTTTTTAGCCATATAAGTTGCCACGTCATCCTAACCAGCACCACATTATCTCTTTACCCGTTATACGAGGCATCGGATACATACAATAACAACTATCTATCTATCTAAACTTCACAAAAGATATAAACTTTTTTTGTTCCAAAGCACGATACACACAATAGCAATCCGGATAATCATAAGTTTGACACATTGTACTGATACATTAAATTTAAACTGGATACAACAATAACTACAATATATATATATATATGATATATAAATATAGATAGAGACATGTTACCTGAGAGACAAGCATTGATAATTGGGGTTAAAATGAGTTCAGATTCAGCAAGTGAAAGTTCATTAGTACCGGAATCATGTAAGACGCCAGGGGGTTGTTGTTGAGATGAGGTGTCGGAATCTGATTGGTTGGAATTGGGGTTAGTGATGTGATCAAGTACGGATTTGGATTGTTGAGAGAGTTTAGAGTGTTTACGCCAAGAACTGTTTTTGATGATTTTATCTAGGGCTGGAATTAAGATGTTGTTGATTAGACGTGATGATGATTCATTGGCTTTTTCAGGGAAAGCCATTCCCGGCGTGATGGATTGTGTTTTGGAATGGTTTTTGGGGTGATGGGTTTGGGGAGTTGAGAGAGAGTGTGTGTGTGTGTGTGTGTGTGTGTGAGTGGGTTTGAGATCTCGGAGGGTTTTGGAATTTGGATGACGGAGGAGGAGTTATATTTTCTTCATTTCATTTCATTTCAATACAGGATTTTTGCATAACAGGAATTTTCTATTTTTCTTTCTTTCGATTAATCAAAGATGAATGAACTCATTTTAAAATTTAAAAGTCAACAACAATGTTCTGATTTTTAAAACATCTCTCTTTTTTATAGTCTAAATCTCTAACCTTACTAGATGCATGCTCGCACGATGCGACGGCGATGATGGTAGTGGCGGTGGCGGCGAAGGACGAAGACAGTGGGTGGCAGCGGCGGAGACGGTGGGTGGCAGCGGCGGCGGTGACGGCGGTGGTGAATGTAAAAGTAATTGATGTAAAAGAGATAATGTGGTTATTTTAAGGGTTTGAAGGATCTATGTTGTAAATTATTTTATTAAGGGTATTATAGGTATAGTAAGTAGAGATGTTTAAATTAGTGAATAAAGAAGAAGGGTAATATAGTCATTTTAAAGATCAAAAGTTAAAAAAGGGGGAGGGTTGTTCTTTTATATAGGAGTAAAGATATGTATCTGTTTCTTTATCATATTTAATAAATGTTGCGGAAGTGAGAACGATCATTCTTCCATACACTTCAGACTTCACCACAATCAAAATTTCAAAATCAAAATTTAAACTCAATCTCTTTCTCTTTCTACTCACTCAGATGCTTCACTAAAACTCACCTCTCTCCAAGAATTCAAAATTGATACTACAATTTCATCAAATCTTTTTTACTAGATTTTTTCTTCCAGTGAAAAAAGAAGCAGAAATGTATAGGTATGTTTTGATTTTGTGTGTTTGGATTGATATATTTTGTGCGTTTAATAGATCCGAGGTACTACAATTTCATCAAATTATCGTTTGATTTATGTACAGGTATCATATCATTATATATATATATATATATATAGATCTGATACGATTTTGTGTAGATCTGGGTTTTGAATTATCCTCGTTTTTATATATCAAGGTATGTTTCCAAGTTATCTCACTGGATTTTATCATCGTTTTGAATTATCATCGTTTTTTAGTAGTGATAGGTTTTTCAGCAGGAGGTTCAGATTCTGATTCCGATGGAGATTGGCGGTGCAGAGGTGATTGCCGCAGTGGAACGTAAGACGGAGATATTATGGGTTTGTATTTTTTTTTTATTGCACATCATTGTTTGTTAAAATGATGTAAATAAGGCAACAGGTGAGCTCCATTTGGGTTTTATATAAAGAAAGTATTTTTGAGGAAGAAAAACAAATATTGTTTCTGGGTTTTATTTCTAATCTGTGATGAAATAAATGTAAAATTACAAACAATGAAAGGTGTATATATTTCGATGTATCCAAATATTGTTTATGGGTTTTGAAATAAAAAGTATCCACTGTTTTTCTTTTATATTTTTTTGCTTTTGATTTGAAAACGTTAAACTTGCTTAGGAAGCCAAATTTAAGGATTCAAATTACATTTATATCTATAAATGGGTTTTATTTTTAGTGAAAATGATGCAAACAGATATTGTTTCTGGGTTTTGTTCCTTACTTGGGATTTTGGGTTTTTATCTTTTCAGGGATTTTAATTTCAATCTTTAGATCGATGGAAGAAAAGAAAGGTATAAGTTTATATCTAATTTTGTTCTATTTCATCTTCTTTATTTTTCCGGTTTGGCTTCAAGATGATTTGAATGTAGTGGATGAACATCGAGATTTGGGCTTAGAACCATGATTATTGAAAACTACAAGTGAAGAGAAAAAAGTTGCAATTTAGGGTGTGTTAATCATTTGTATTCTTCTGTCTTCATCTCAGGTTCCTTTCCCGGGTGAGAACACTACACTATCATGTGCTACAGCATTATCAAAATATTATGCATATTTGATGTGGTAGGTATGATTACAAACTATATTATCTTAAGCAAAAAAAGGGCACACAAAGAACACAGAAGAAGAGCTGAAAATACCAAATTGATTTGGCGGCAACACAAACAAAAAAATATGTGGAAATTAAACTTATATTAGTAGCAGATAGTACAAAAAAGAATGTACACAATCTGTATGTATTTCATTTTATATATAATTATATATAATATAGAATATATAATATATAATAATACTCTGAAATATTGCTTGTTTGTTATTTATTTTGTTTTGTTTTGGTTATTGTTGAAAAATGTATGAAGAAACAAGCTCAAAGTTTAGTAATAATCTTAAAAAAAGAGCAAAAAATTCTGCTAAGGAAAATTCAGAAGGGTTTAAGAAAAAGGGGTTTAGAGGGAAACTTAGTAGAGGTGAAATTACAAGTGTTAGGAGGAGAAAAGATAATAAGAACGTTGATGATGGTGATGAGAGACGGAACGATAACATTGGCGGGTATCATAAGTTTAGAAAGACGGATAATCGGGGAAAAGGGTTGAAGTTGAAAGAAAGGGAAGGGTATGGGAATGAGAGGAAGGGGTTTGATGGAAAGAGGAAGAGGGTTTATGGCGGAAAGGGGTTATCTCGAGAGGGCGGTGAAGAACGAAGGGGGGTGCGTGATGATAAAAAACAAGGGTGGGAAGCGGTGTTGAAAAATAGGGGGTTTGATGGACGGGGAGCGAGGGATGGAGGACGGGATAGAAGGAATGATGGCGGAAGTGGTGAGAGGAGAGTGTTCAATAATAGTGGAAATGGTGAGAAGAGAGTATTTGGTAGAAGAGAATCGAGGGATGAAGGAGGTGATAGACGAATGACTACTAGAAATGGTGAGAAAAGACCTCCAATAGCTACAGAAAAACTTTCTTGCTAGAGGTGGCAAAATGGGTGGGTTGGTAACATGTATATTTCTTGATTTGGGTTGAAATGAGTCAGGTCGACTGCGGCCATTTTTGTCCATAATTTTTAGTTTATTAATCAACAGGTAGCGTCTCAGTGATGATTACAAAAATGACATGTTTTAATAAGTTGATTTAGGAGTTGTTTTCATTTAAAATACACTTTTGGCAATTTTTGACATATTTGAGCCGTTGCATTTTTGGCTATTTTATTTTTTTGTTTTTACAGGCTTGGCATATTACATAATCCAAAACAACCAAGTAATACATAAATGGGTCAAAATTGCCACCTCTATTTCGTACCTAAGCCGCAAAGAAATGTGCATTCATTCTGTCTTAACTGAAATATTTCTTGTGATTCTAATTTTCTAATTCTACCTATGACTTGCAGGCAAAGAATATGATCATACACAGAGATGAAATATAATCTCGCCCCAAGAGGACTTGGTTTGTTACTGAGAAGGAGAAAAAACTTGTTGCGAATCCTGGAAAGGTAAGATTTATGGACCATCTGCTCTTTTGTCTCCCAAATATGCGGAACGTTATGTGAACTTGATTGTTCTGGTTTTGACATGGTACTTTGTCTTTTGAATTGGGACCTCAGGAGACTGAGAAGGGCTCTAAAAAGAAGGTCATGAGTGCTGAAGAAGCCGAAGAGCGTAAAAAGAAAGCAAAGAAGAAGTGAGAATATGAGGTCTGTATCTCTCTCCCTTGGGTTTTGTAATACGAAAGAAAGGAATAATAATAGATAAATAATAGTATAAAGTACAAAGTTGTTACAACAACAGTATAAATCTTTAACTAAAAAGGAAAACAAAGAGAGCAAAATTGGGAGGCTATGAATTTTTCAAAGCTATCAGAGGCAATGGCGTCAAGATCTTATGACAGACTCGCTGATATCTCCTATCAACTCATGCTTCAGGTTGCATCTCAAGATGTTGTGTTTGAAGACGAATGGTCGTACGCTGTTCATCTCCTTGGCCACATTTACCTCAATGATCTAAATAGTTCTCCGTTTTTGTGGAAATTTGTACCAGAGTCAATCAAGGAGAGCCGCCCAGAAATGGTTGCCGTCTGGACAATTGGGCAGCAGTTGTGGACTCGAATTTATGAGATGCGATCCGCAAATTCTCAATTGGAGTGCAGAGATTCAAGATTTTGTGGCTTCATTTGCATCGAGACACCAAAAGGATGCTGGAGCTACTGATGTCTGCTTATTTAACTATAAGTATTCAAGATACAGCTCTGTTTTTGGGGAGGAATGAGAATGATGCCACTAATTATGTATTGCGACAAGCCAACAAGGGTGGAATGTGGATGCTGCTTCTCAAATGCTAACGGTTAAGAAGCAAGTTGTCGTTACCAAGCAGAAAATAGACCCAACCAAATTGCAGCATTTGACTAAATATGTATTCCACCTTGAGCACTAGCTTACATTACATGTAAATTTTGAATCTGTTATGTCTGCACTAAACTAGCATAAATGTAGGGGTATTTTGAAATAAATAAATAAATCTTGAACTAAACCAATCTAGGAGTTGTTTGCATTAAAGCTAAATTTTGATACATTTGACCCATTTGAATAGAATATAAC
>JAOXNX010000026.1:10028864-10040904 GCA_028566075.1 Solidago caesia | reverse complement strand
GCCACTTTTACCCTTATGGCAATTGTTCTTTAAAGGGCATGAAAGTCAGTACTCCATCTACATCCACTCTCATCCTTCTTACAATGAAACCTTCCCCAAAGATTCCATCTTTTATGGCAGGAGAATTACGAGTCCGGTAATTAGCTTTACAAAACTACACATTAGAAATTAGTAAACTGTGTACAATATATATGATAATGCGTTATCACAATTACGATTGTTTAAAGTTATGCTCAATGAATTAAAAAGTTAACACTTATAAGTGTGTATCAATAAGGCTTTATAAATTAGCTATATACTTTTTATTATGTCTCAATTTAAGTAATGAACTTTATACTAGACACACACTTTTTATGATGATGTTTTGTTATTTCATTAGTTCACGTAGGTAGTGCATTCAGTAGCAGATTTAGGATTCTGATTCACGTAAGTCTTTGACTTTAACTCAACAACTTAGGTAAGGTGGATTTTTTTATTTTTTGATCTTTGGTAATGGGTCGGGTCGGGTTGACCAGCAATGTCATGAACATAAATTCGATAATACCATTAAAGTACCAAATTTCTTACAATACTAACGACGATGATTCAGATATTTAAAATGCTTCATAAGAATCTCACATTACTAAATACTGTATAAATGTATAATACATTCTTTTACATATATCGAAGTCCCCGCTTATCTATAATACTATATAAAAATTTTACACCTCATGTTAAAAGTTAGAATAATTTAATATGTGAAATGACTTTTCTGTCCATGTAGCTTAAATCTATAATACTATATAAAAATTCATATCTCATATTGAAAGTTAGAAAATTTTGATATGCGAAATGACATATCTATCCCTGTAGCTTAAATCTTAATTAATAATTACTTTACATATTTAGTCAAACTTTTTATTTCTATAATTAACTCACTTAATTTATTTTTAATTTATATATTTTCAATTTTAATTATGAAAATTACAAATATGTCTTACTCGATATATACTTATATATTTTAACAATATGATTAATAACAGGATTAACAACGGGTTCTAACATGACATATTCGGGATCGCCGCATTATACGGGTACCCCTCTACTCTAGTGTTACTGTAAAAATCCAATCCAATTGTATCACTTTCATTATTGAAATGTACACTCCACATGTAAGGATACACAATTAAATCATTTACAATCACAATTCAAATATAGTAAAAAATCAAGAATTTAAAGATAAACAAATACACTAATAACAATTTAGAGAAATGAAATTAGACATATAGAAACCAAAACCTAAAACTTAAAGTTTATGGATTTTGAGTTGACAATTCACAAACAAATATCAAATATAATAATAAATTATTAACAACTTAAATTTGATATGAAACAAAATTAATTAAATGAGTATAAAGAATTGTAAATACTAAATACCTCTTGTGGAAGGGGCTTTGGAGTTTGGTACGGAGTAGTGGCTTCGTCCCGAGAGATAGGACATGAGTTTGCTGGTTTTTTGTTTGTTTGTTTGTTTGTTTGTTTGTTTTAATATCAATGGTGGTACCATTATTTTATTTTATTTATGTTTGGGCTGAATCATATAGTTTAGGTTTTAGGTGATTGATGGGCTCATACAAATACTCATGTTTTGTTCAAGTCCAGGTTATCACAATTACGGCTGTAAAGTTATGATCAATGAATTATAAACTTCACACATATATAAGTACGTATAAATAAGGATTTAAGCTATTTTTATAGCTATATATTTTTTATTTTGTCTCAATTTAAGTAATGAACTTTAAACCACTCCTAACTCCTAATGCCCTTTGCAATACAAGTCAATACTAGTTCCGGTAATCACCACATTAATAAAATCTCATTTCAATACTAACTCAATATAAATATCTTCCAACATCTCTAAGAGAGCTCCTAATGTCCCTTCCAATACATACCAATACATATCTCAGTCAGTGTTATATCAACAAGATCCCCTTTCAATACAAATGCAATACATATCCATTTTAACATCTCTAGTGTCAATACATACCAATATATATCTAGGACCCATCATTTATTTAATTTTATATTTCTAATTAAATAAAACTACAAATATCCCTCCAAATACACTCAGTATTCCCTACCATGAAACTCCAATACGAAGCCCAATACGGATCAAGTCTAATGGTGTGCTCTGTATTCAAATCCAATACAAGCCCAATACGGACGTCCGTATTGGGCATTAGGAGTTCTCTAATGCCAGTACAAGTCTAGAACCCACCATTTATTTAATTTAATACTTTTAATAATAAAATTAAATATCTTTATAATATAAAATAAAATAAAATATTATATTAGATAAATAATAATAATAATAATAATAATAATAAAACTATACATATAGTATTATTTAATTCAGGGTTAAGGTGTCTCTGTCATTCAAATACTTTTTACCTATATATATAATATATATATATATATAATAATAATAATATATATATTATATATATATGATCAGGTTCAAATAAAATATTAAAGTACAATAAATAAAACAATCATTCTCTCTCAATTGAAAATCGTTGTGCATCATGTTCGGTATTGATAAATCATGGAAGTCATCATGATTAATTGGCTTTTATCTCTGACGCATAAGTTTTATATATTTGCTTATATACATGTGCTCTGTGAATTTTTGTGCATTAGTTTTATATACTTGTACTCTGTGAATCTTCATGCATCAGTATTATTCATCTTGATCATGATTCAATGGTCAAGATCTTATCGTATTTGTTTTACTCTAATACTTGTTTTACAATAATATATATATATATATATATATATATAGAGGTTGGTTATTGTAAAACAAGTATTAAAGTAAAACAAATAAGATAAGATCTTGACCGTTGGATCATGATAAAATTGATGCACGAAGATTCATAGAACACAAGTATACACAATGATGCACGAAGATTTTCATGATGCACAATGATTTTTAGTTAAGAGAATAGGATTATTTTATTTGTTTTACTTTAATACTTGTTTTATTTTAACCAGAATCTATATATATATATTATTTGAAGGTTTCATCCAGCTCTCAAGATTACGAAAGTTTGTCGAGTTTTCTTTTGGGAATTCTTCAATCCACTCATTCGTTCCTTCATAAAACTCCCCACCATGTTGTCTGGTAGGGCCTATAGTAATATATTGTGTGAGACAAACATCAAGATTCATGAGAAATATCACGTAAGCTCAAATAATTCCATTTCAGAGGTTCCAAGACACTTTAGCTCAAGTGCTCAACCCATTAAATTTTAAATGGCCGCAATCTAATTAACTCAACTCATGTGGCCAATTTGTTCTGGATATAAGAGCTAGTTCAGATCGTAGTTATTCAAAACTTTGAAAATCGAAACAAACATATACTGGTTGGCTAAAACTTCAACCTGTTTCTTCAGACTCAACCCATTAAATTTTGAATGGTTGGAACCAACTCTTGTGTCCGATTTGTTCAGATTTTAGGAGTTGATTCAAATTGCCAGCTACTAAAAAAATACAATGAATCAGAATAAACATATACTAGAAGATTACCCGCACGATGTGGCAGGATAATGGTGGCAGCAGCAAAACATGAGACGTGAGAGACGATTGGTTAAGTTTTTTTTAAGAAAGATGGAGGGGATAAATTAATGTTTTCTAATGTATTATAAAAATAATATATAATTAAATAATAAGAAATTAAATAATAGACAATAAATGATATGCTAAATAAGGAAATGTTAAAAAATTTTAAAATTTAAGACACCAACCATTTGTTTTATAAGATAGAATAGACTAGTTGTGTGTGATTGAGTGTTTCCATACGTGTAGTGGGTTTACTTATAAATGAAAATGGAAAGAAAAAAACAATAAAAAATGCTCACAACAATCGTTTCAGAGTGCATGATTACCATTGTATCGAGTTCACCGTGTCCGATCTCCAGCGCACCACATCGAAGACAGCGGCACGATGGGGTGATCATGTTGGCATCATACCGGCCATTGAAGATGGTCTAATACAACACCTTTTTGACAATAGCATAACAAACTTCCCTATCTTAGAGTTGAAGGTGGATAGGCATTCGAGGAGAAATGAAATTCGCTCTTAATCATCTCTTATTCGTACACGGAAAGTCATTTTTACCCAACATTTGGTGCAAACATAAAATAAAATTTAATCAAATATTTATTTTTAAAAAAGGAAGCAATCTACACATCCCTATACATCCTTACATTACGCATAGTTTATACATATTTACAAGTTATCAATCATGAGATTATAGTTTTTTTTTTTTTAACATTCAACGGGACGGCTAGCCCTTTACCTTACCCGCAGTGACATCCAATTGGACAGTATGTGGTGGGCTTAAGGGACTAGCGACCGATGAAGCCGGGGAACCACAGGGGGAGGGAAAACCCCCCAACTAAGCAGCCCGAAGGCACTACACTTAATTGGGGAGAAAACCTTGCTTGCTCAATTTCGAACCTTGGTCTCCCAAGGCCCAAAGCCTCATTGCAAGACTGGGATACCGCTGAGGTTTTACCTCGTTGGTATGAGATTATAGTTACATATTAAACATTACACTACATTTATTATTACGTTAGAAATAATACTCGCGCAATACGCGGTGGTTGATGGTTGAAGTTAATAGATGATGGTGTCCAGCAATCGGCTTCGTCGACCGCCGACTCTGAATTGTCTAACACATGTATATAAAAATTGTTATGTAAATATATATATATATATATATATATATATATATATATATATGAGAGAGTTATTCTGAGAACCCCTAAAAAAAAGAACGCGAGAACCATTTTTAGCCACACATTTTTCTTTCTTTTTTCCGTTCACTTACACATGTGTAAGTGACGCGGTGACATTTTCGTAAATAGTGACTCCCTTCATTTACTTACACATATGTAAAGTGGCGTCACTTTCACATGTGTAAACATGTGAAAGTAAATAAAAAAGTCAATATTTATGAAAATGCCACCGCGTCACTTACACATGTGTAAGTGAGCGGAAGAAAAGAAGAAAAATGTGTAACTGATAATGGTTCTCGCGTTTTTTTTTTATTTTTAAAGTTCTTAAATAACCCTTCTTCTATCATATATATATATAGTGAAAAGTTATTTTAGGAACCCCTAAAAGGTTAGGAACCTTTAGAAACCCCTTTTTTTAACATAATTTCATACATATGCTCGAGCATATGAGTATATGTATGCAAGTCGAGCATATGTACGCAAGTGAGCATATGTATGAAATTATGTTAAAAAAAGAGTTCCTAAAGGTTTCTAACCTTTTAGGGGTTCTTATAACCTTTGCCTATATTTGCATTTAATATGGTTTCAACTTTCAAGTATCCAATGAAAGTGATATATATGTCGACCGCATTCTGTGTATCTAGACTGACTGAGACAAGGCATGGGCTAAACATGCATAGGGAGTTGGGTACTCATTGGACATTTGGACCTATATATATGGTTTCTCTTAAATTTTCTCAAACGGAATTTTTTTTTATATTTTTTTTAACAGCATTTTCTACATATATTTATTTATTATTAAATGAGAGACATGTATAAATATCGGTTTCAAAAACAGGACCACTATTTTAAAAATAACCAACTTGATTAAAGATATGTCAAGAAACATGCATGTCCGTTTGATGTATTTCTCATTTTGTTCTTTCCTACTTATTTTGAACATCGGTTCAATGTGAATTTATGATTTTGTACTAACTTTTTTTTTTTTTTTTTTGACGATATGATGAAGTACGTGGTACTGGCACCATGGGTCGTCAAGAGTATATACGACTTTGTGACTGCAGATGTTAATGATCGAGATTATGCACTAGTGTTAATTTTTCCGTTTCTCATAATCCGAATGTTGAACAATCAATTTTGGATTTCACTCTCTCGTTACAAAACGGCTAAAGGCAAAAACAGGATCGTCGACAAGACCATCGAGTTTGAGCAAGTTGATCGTGAAAGAGATTGGTTCGTTCTCTCCGTTCTTTAATATGTTAGCATATATAAAAAAAAATACTTTTGGATTTCACTCTCTTGCTTACCATTATAAATAACTCATGATATTAAATATTAAATAATTGTCTTTCATATTTTGTCAAACTTTTCATTTCTACAAATATATTTTAACAACGAGATTAATAACGAGTTATTACACGACATATTCGGGGTCGCCGCATTGGACGGGTACCCCTCTAGTAGTATATAAAAATTACAACCCATTGTTAAAAGTTACACAAATTCAATATGAGAAATGACTACTTTACCCTTATCATAACAATCTTAGTTAACACTTACCTTATATATTTAGTCAACTCTCACATCTTAAATATTAATTAATACTTACCTTATAGATTTTGTCAAACTTTTCATTTCTACAAATATATTTTAACAACGGGTTCTTACACGACATATACAGGGCCGCTGCATTGCACGGGTATCCCTCTAGTTAATATGAGAAGAAACCATGGAATTTTCGAACAAAAACCTAACAAAAATTACTAATGCCTTTTTAACCATCTTCTGATACTGTCAAAATATACTAGAATTAGTCCCAAAGAATAAGGAATCCAATTGTGAACTAATTGAGTAATTAACTAGTTTCTGCATCATTTGCAGGGATGATCAAATAATATTCAACGGGCTATTGTACTATGTGGGATTTTATTCGTTAGCCGCAGCTAGACATTTGCCTTTATGGAGACTCGATGGAGTGATCATTGTAGCTTTGCTGCATACCGGCGTCGTCGAATTTCTGTATTATTGGCTCCATAGAGCGCTCCACCACCATTATCTCTACAATCGCTATCATTCTCATCATCATTCGTCGATTGCCACCGAGCCCATCACATGTAATTAAATAATCTCTACCACCATCACCACTTCTAATCTAATCTAATTACTATATATATTGAGGTCATTAATTTTACTTGCAACATTACAAATTACTACTAAAATTTCAAGAACAATTATTAATACATTAAAATGTAGGTACTAGATATTATCTTTAAGTACGTCACGTGGCAACCCAACCGGAGAAATGCTATCGGGAGGGACCAATATGGTTGAAAACACATATTATCTTAAAACTGCCGTGGTCCATAAAAAAGTTTCTTCTATTCTATTCTATGAATCTTTAATGCTCACTTCTTATTATAGATACATAAATGAAAAGTAGATATAAAGTATTGCTACATATATATAAAGTATAATTGGGTTTTCGTCCAATGGTTTAGGCTATTTTCTCCTAAGGGGCTTCATTTTGGGGGATGAGAGTTTAAATCTTACCAAAGACATTTGGGAATGGGGTCTTTGTAATGCTATATCTATTCAAGACATGAGAAAGCAAACCCTTGAGAACGTTATAATGATTCGAACTCAAGGTGGACACATCATATATAGAGATTTTCATGATGCACAATGATTTTCAGTTAATAAAAAATGATTGTTTTATTTGTTTTACTTTAATAGTTGTTTTATTTGAACCAAAACCTATATATATATGACAAAAGTGAATATGAGGTTGTCCCACATTTAAGCTTAGATGTGGAACCCCTCACAAAATAACTTTTTAATATTTGTTTTCAAATTTATAAATGATTTGGGTCCCATATTTTTTATTGATTAAAATAATATGATGTGAAGGGTTTCACTTCTAAGCTTAGATGTGTGACAACCTCGTATTTACATTCCCTATGTATATATATAAAGTATAATTATTATTTATTAACAGAAATTGGGTACATGTTATTGCAGCCGTCATTCATCCGTTTGGAGAACACATTGCCTACTTCACACTATTTGCGATACCATTATTGACCATAACCTTAACCAAGACAGGATCAATTGTTGCATTTGCTGGCTATGTGACATACATTGATGTGATGAACAATATGGGCCATTGCAATTTTGAGCTAATCCCCAAAATAGCCTTCTCAATCTTCCCTCCCCTCAAGTACATCATGTATACTCCATCGTAAGTGTATTCTCTTTCTCATGTCTCGTATTTAATTATATATTTATTTATATTAGTCATTTTTATATTTATATTTAATTTATATATACTAAAGTCAGAGCAACATAATAATTGTCTGGCTCTTGTTTGGTGTTAACGTTAGTGCGCCTTATTGATGGGCCTTATTACTATGTAATAATATAAACTGTGCGTCAACATGTGCATGTCTAGAGCCTAGGACCATGGTTTGTAAAACAGGATCGGCCTGTCGAACCATAAACCGGTAGGGTATCTGGTTCTTTTAAAACTGGTCCGCTTAGATTTAAAGAGTTTAAAAAATCATTGTTAAAGGCAAAGGTCGCAAGAGACAAGATTTGAACTCGAGTCATGTGAACTAAAACTAGCACCCTAACCAGTTGATCAAATAAGGGATTTGTTAAAATTTTGCAACTATTTAAAATTATATATCCACATACAACTTCATATTTTTTACAAAAATAAAAAGTAAAGGCCGGTTTTTTCAATCCGGTCCGACCAGTTGGACTGGTAGATCCTTTAACCGCCCCTGACACCAGTTTGACGTATGTTCTGATTATGAAAACATTGTTCTAGACTCTTATGTTCATATAATCATATTAGCACATTTTTTTGATATAAAATAATAAAACTGGATTGATTGTTGTTTAAATCGTACCATGTATTTCCTATAGAAGACCAAAACCATCTCTAATGAGATCTTTATATTTAGTGAATTTTTTTTATAGAGGAAGTCTACTTTTCTCTATATATAGAGGATCACTATGCATCTTCTAAAACTACTTTCTGATTATAATCTATTTGTTTATTGTAAAAAAGGAGAAGTTAGTAAGGCATAAAGTAAGCAGAAAGCAAAAAATAAGATTTTTAGAGTAATTAATGGAAATACAATTTTTATAGAAAAGAATATGTTATATATAAAGTTTCTTTTTCCATTATATCTAGGAATAGAGATAGAAGAAGTATGGTGGGAGATGATTACTTAATAAGCGTACCGATCAATTCACTGGTGGCTCGGTCTTAGTTGATGGGTTTTTTTTTATGTCTCGGGTTTGCTGTAATTGGCATAAGTTTTTTCCAATCATTTTGTAACCTTTGCAGTTAAAGTTTCGAATAAGATCTAGATTGTGTAATCTTTGTATGTCTAGATTTTTTGTTGTATTTTAATCACTAGTACCTTGCTAACGGATCTTTTTAGTTGATAGTACTCAATTAAGTTAATTTTTACTTAATTATAGGTATCACTCTCTACACCATACTCAATTCAGAACAAACTATTCACTCTTCATGCCATTCTACGACTATGTTTATGGCACACTCGACAAATCTACAGACACATTGTATGAAAGATCACTTGAACAAAAAGAAGAATCGCCAAACGTGGTACATTTAACACATCTAACAACACCAGAGTCCATCTACCATCAGAGGCTTGGGTTTGCTTCCTTGGCTTCAAAACCTTACACTTCTCCCAAATGGTACTTGCGGATGCTATGGCCCGTCACAATATCATCCATGATCATCACTTGGATTTACGGCAAAACTTTCGTGGTCGAAAGAAACATTTTCAAAAACCTCAAAGTTCAAACTTGGGCCATACCGAAATACAAGATACAAGTATGTAGTCTTATTTTCTTTACATCCTATTTAGCTTTGTACGTGTTATATCATGTGTTTTGCCATATGATTATTTTATTGCATTTTGTTGATAGTATTTCATGGAATGGCAAAGAGAGGCCATCAACTGTTTGATCGAGGAAGCAATACTCGAAGCCGATAGTAAAGGGGCCAAGGTTTTAACTCTAGGTCTACTCAATCAGGTTGGGTTTCAGACTTGGTATTTCTAAATTCAGATTTAATTAATATAATCTTTCCAGGTTTTTAATCTTGTGCATCAAATATAATCGTTGATACATATATTCGTATACTAGATATATAACGATTTCTTACCGGAAATTTATGCCAGAATCATTTACTTTTATTTTTATTTGTAGTCGGACGAGCTAAATAGAAGCGGCGAGCTAATTATAAGAAGGAATCCTAAATTGAAAGTGAAGGTGGTGGATGGCAGTAGCTTAGCGGTTGCTGTGGTTCTCAATAGCATTCCTAAAGGCACAACTGAAGTTGTTATAAGGGGCAACTTCAACAAGGTTGCTTACTCCCTTGCCCTAGCTCTATGCCACAAGGGAATTCAGGTACTAATTTCAAATAAATATTATGATTGAGCTTCTTTTCTGTCTTAATCTCTCTTTGTTTATATAGTCAAAATTAAATAAAACTTACTTTTGTTAAAATTAGTACCTTAATGAAACTACATTCTGCTGCTTTTCTTTTTAACAAACTTAGATTTATTAAGTACTAACAAATAGATAGAGTTAAGGAACTGGCATAAGATGGAACAAAACCTACATGAATATACAAATCCAATTTAGAGATACATTGTGACACTTGCTAGCTAGAGATTTAAACAAAATACAAAAGTTTGATGTCATCCCACGAATCATATGTATGCATGTCTCGGCTTTAACTTGTTGAAGTTAGTCCCATATTTCCTATATCTCAAAATTATCCAAAAGGTTGTGTTGGCGCGCGACATCACAGACAACTTAAATCGTTGGTGCTGCAAGATCGTCATGAGTCATGACTACTGAGCAAGATGCAACGCGACCTCAACAAGTGTGTGCAATAGCTTGCCAAAAAAAAAGTACAATAGTATCCAATGTATGTGCAATAAGACATGAACTTTAAATGATGCAACTTTCACATGAAAAATTTAAATGACTACCAGATTCTAGCTATAAGAACCATATATTTCTGGCAGTTTATTTACTCTGTTGTAGTAATTAATGTTTTCAAATGACTGTCTTAACTCTTAACATATTAATCGAACCCATTGTAGGTTGCGCTAGCTCGACAAGGGGATTATCAAAAGGTTAAATTGGAGTTGGAATCAACCGAAAATCAAGACAAGCTGATTCTCTCAAGAACATACTCACAGAAGGTACACACAAATTAACCACCTATTTTTTAGTATGTTTAATCTATTGTTAATAGTAATAATTAAGAAAATAAAAAGCAAATGTTAAATTTGTGAAGGTTTGGCTGGTGGGAGATGGATTAAGCAAAGAAGAAGAGTTAAAGGCATCAAAAGGAACACTAATCATTCCTTACTCTCAATTTCCACCAAACAAAGCACGCAAAGATTGCTTTTATTATACCACCCCTGCCATGTTAACTCCTAAACATCTTCAAAATGTCGACTCTTGTGAGGTTAGTACTTAAATTACGTACGTATTAATATGTTTTACTTTTAATCTTACTAATTTTACGAGATTATATGCGATTAAGTACTTCGATACATTTTGTCTATCATTTGACACGAATTCTTCATGCAAGTTCAAGACACACCACTATACCATTATATATGCCGTTAATTATCAAATAAATTGTTAATCCTCCATAAATATAATACTTTAACACTTTTATATTAGAATGATTACAGGGTATATTAGTAATCTAACTTCTGGATGATTTGTGTTACAGAATTGGTTGCCAAGAAGGGTGATGAGTGCATGGAGAATAGCTGGGATATTGCATGGCTTAGAGGAATGGAATGTGAATGAATGTGGAAATGAGATGTTCGACATTGATAGAATTTGGCAAGCAAGTCTTCAACATGGTTTTACTCCTCTCACCAAATCACTAGATTAAAAAAAAAAAACTACTTAATTTTTTACTCGATCGAGAGTACTTGGGTTAATTTCGCTCTGAAGTTATTTTTACTGAGCGGTTAATCATATAAGTTGTAATATACATGTAATAGATAAATATTATGCATATCACTACTTTTATATGTATATGCTACGTGATGCATTCATGTTTTCGTGTAAAAGACATTATATGTAAGTTCGTGTTCGTGTTCTAGTTTGTGTTTGTTGGGTTTTATAATCAATTTGTCACACAAATAAACACGAGTACGCAGCGGAATAAATAATTATGTAATATAGA
>JAOXNX010000026.1:9977749-9996614 GCA_028566075.1 Solidago caesia | reverse complement strand
TTTATGGATCCATATATGTGAATTGATGTTAATGTGAGCATGCAAGAGATGGTACGACGGTACCATAGGCTACATGCGTGAGTTGTTGTTGATTATCCTCCAATGTGTGTATTGATGTATGCAATTATATTCACTAAGCGTTGGCTTAATGTTTAGTTGTTTATCCTTTTTAGATAGTTCCCGGAAATGAAGTTGAATTAGCTTGGATTGGAAGCATTATACGATTGAAGGTATTGGCCATTTGTGAAATGGCATATGATGCGTAGATAGTAGCCCTTGGGACTTTGGCTCTTGATATGGACTTTGGTCATTTGTATATGGTATCGTATTTGTAAGTTTTGAGTCAAATGCTTTTGTAAATGGTTGTAAAGAATGAAGTCTTGGAAAATTGTAATTTTGGGTAAATGTCGAGTAAGTGACCCGTTTGGTCAAGTTTAGTGTAAACTTTGAACTCGATCATGAAATGAAGTTGAAAGCAATGTCTAATTATGTATTTGGAATGGTTGAAATGTTGGGTCATTGGTGCCAAAGTGGGAGGTGTTTTGGAAAAATAATTGATAAATGGTTAAGTGTCAAAAATGTTTCTTGGAGCCTACTTTGGAGACTCTTTGTTTGAAATGGGTTGAGTTTTGGTGAAAACTAATATTTTTGTTGGAAAGTAGGCATCACAAGCTTCGATTTGATATATGATATGTCTAGTTTTGTCAAGGGGAAAGTCGTTAAAAAGCGTTGTCAAAACTGTCAAAAAAAAATGGGAATTTCTGCATTGACCGCAGTTTGGTCTCATTGACCGCAGTTTGGTCTCATTGACCGCAGATCTCCTGACTTTTTGGGTCGTTTTTGCCGAGCCTTCGTTACACATTCCCGAGTCTTGAAACTTGTTGTGTAGTCTTATATTAACATATAAAGAAGTTTATATTGGTCAAATCTTTAATTTGAACACTTTGATTTTTGAGTGAAAAGTCGGTCAAATTTTCTAAGTATAAAAAAAAAAAAAAAAAAAAAATTTAGTCTTTTCGAGTTTGGTCGTTTCACATTGGGTAGAGGATTCCTAATGCCCAATACGGACATCCGTATTGGTCTTGTATTAAAATGAACACCATTAGAGATGTTGTGTATTGAGATGTGTATCGTAGCAAATGTGGTGGTGAATACGGGTGTATTGGTGTAGTTTTTTATTTTGTTTTTTTTATTTCCTCCTCTTATAAAAATTTGTATTTAATATTTAAATAGTGGGTCCTAAACATGTATTGACATTAGAAATATTGGAAGGCCTTTATATCGATGTTGGAAGGCATTTATATTGGGTTTCTATTGAAAGATGATTTTGTTGATGTGGTATATGTATTGGCATGTATTCATGTGGGCATTAGGAGTGCTCTTAGAGCAAAAGATTCTATAGTTACATCACAAACACCAGTCATTAAAATGAGACATGTTTTTTCAAGAAAACTAATATCTATAAAGTATAATCATGTGTGTTTATATATATATCGTATATATATACTACTATGCATAAACACGTTATTTGAGTGAAAAAACTTCCATGAAAGATATAAGAGTATATATTGTATTAATATTATAAACACAAAAGTTTTAGTGTATAATTGATGGATTAGAGGATAACATGTATTAACATATGTGTGTGATTTGATAATTAAATACATATCAAAAAGAAGATGATGAAGTTGGAAAAAAAAAAATTGTTTGGAGAAATACAAGAGGAAAGAAAAAGATAAATATATTGAGTGACATGAAACAACTTTGGCTCTATTTAATAGTGTTAACAAATTGTGATGCATTGAGTTTGTATTATCTGAATAAGCTTAAGCTATCATGTGGATTTTTTGCTGAATCAATTTGGAAGTTGAGTGAATTTGGAAGTGGAGTGACATGAAACAACTTTAGTTTCATTTAATAGTGTTAATAAATGGTGATGCATCGAGTTTATATTATCAGAAAAATGAATGATGTGTATAAACAAATTTGGGTAAATCAAATTATGGTGGATCTATTTATTATGCTTGGTAATTATTAAGATGCAGACAATCAAAACAAACAAGTGCATTGTCAATTGTGGGGTGAGGCATTGTTAAGGATGACTTTTTCACTTATCCACTTCGGTTGGTAATTCGAGGGGTTTCTCTTAATAGTGTATTATGTGACTGTCGATTTTAACACTTCACAAGAGTGTAACAACACAAACAACATAATTATTTTTCAATAGAGGTTGTTAGTAATTAGTATAAAAGGCCCGGTTGAATTCGAATAGTTTAGCTAGTTAGTATTAATTAATGAAGAATTGGACATATAATATAGAACTCCCAAACAAAAACTCAAAAGCCATTTCTTATTGCAAAAGGCATCAACTTGTTTTTAAAAACATTTAATCTTCAACTAAATGAGAACTGTTATTTTATTTTTTATTTCTACCAATGTATAAAACATAACTTGAACCTCTTACCTTCGCTATGAAATTGAAAATTTTCAGCTTAATATGACTGAAAATCTAACATAAAAGGGTTTGAATGATCATAATTGTCAATTATTTAAGCAGTTGATTATGTTAATTCCAATATCTTTTAAGTAAGTTTTTAAACCCCACAATTGGGCTCATACTTGCTGTAACAAATTTACATCCCCTCAATCTCCATAAAAGAACAGCCGCCGTTTTGTATGACAATTGTCGTCTGAAACGGTTCACAATGACACTTTTTTAATTATCGTCGTATTTGTGATTATTTTAATATCACGTGTTGTTTACTTTAATATCACGTGTTGGATAATAACAGATACTTTTATACGTTGTTATTTCGATGCTGTTGTTATTTTATGATTCGTTTGATATTATTCGCCAGCGGTATTTTTGTAATTAACGTCATCTTTATGGTTATTTAATACCACACATTAAATAATATACGCTGTTATTTTGTTGTTATTTTACTGTGGTTACTATGTTATAATTCGTGTTAAATAATTGAAGATATTTATACTTTGGTTTTCATGATCAGATTATTTAATGATACACAAATTTATACTTTGTCAAAAATTGATGTTCGAAAAGATGTATTACATGTTCTAATACAACGATAACAAATATCCATTGTTTGTTATGTATGTTCTGTAAAAATGTATTCAAAACCAATGTTAAATAATCGGTTGTTAACAAAAACTAAACATGACAAACAGCAACGAAACGTGGGTAATTTTTCTTTTTAACATCATTCTGGACAATAACCAACATATATCATACAATCAAGAGACCCACATAAAATCGATGCCAGTACATCATGTTAATAACCAAACTAAATATAGACTCTCATTCCTGCAATGTTATATTTTCTATATCGTTTCTATACATTATATGCTAAAGATCATCTACCAAACCTCTGAATCCTTCGCTGACGTATTTCATCCAAGGGAATCATTGAATTTGATGACTCTAAAGAAGATAGCCCGACATCATCACATCCTGTCCCACAAACCTCACACACAGTTAGCCACCCAGAGTTGTCAAATGTACAAGCACGGCATCTCCATATACCAGGCGCGCTTGTCCCACTCCCACCAGTTGTTCCCCTACCAGAAACCCGTTGTTGAGGTCCCCTCCAAAAACGCAGCAGAGAGCTCAAAGGCCAACGCAGAAAATTAGTTAAACCGCCAACTATTCTTGTCAAAGGAGAAGGACCTCTATACAAAGCTTTTAAACGAAGATAAACTATGCCTGCAAGTATCCCACCAAGATGACCTAGAAAAGATACGTCGGGAACTAACATTTGGATGAGAATCAGTTCGGCCCATGCAGCATGCTTTGCAGGTACCATGAATCCATGGACATTTGTATAGCTATCTGCCTGGGAATTAAGTACTACTTTCATTGCAAACAAAACACCAGAGAACCCAGCAGCGTATTCATAATAATAAGCTTTCTCGTAGTCAAAAAGCAGAAGGGATTTCGCTAATAACAATGTCATCCCTTGAGACAAACCAAGTAGTGTTGCAACCATTGCAGCGAATTCAGTACTTCCCATTGAAGTCTCCAACTGGATACCTTTCCATAAAAGCGACATCATGTTGTAGGCTAAATGAGATTCACCAAGATGGTAGAACGCAGATAAGAAAAACCGCTTAAGATCCTTGTACTGGTCAACACAAGTAACAGAAGAGAAATCAGTCATTCAGAATATAGAACATATACCATGCAAACTTTTTGAGCTAACACCAAAAAATCTAGCCATTTCTTGTGAAAGGCACAGAAGCACAATCCTAACCACCTATTATATACACCAAATGCCTCAATTGAGACTTGAACCACAACCTCAAAGTTGATGCGTCACACCCAATATCGCTAGCCAGAAGAGCCCTTCAGTACTAAGAAAATCTAGCCATGATATGAAAGCTTTGGAACAAATTATTACCAAAAAGTATATAGCATGCGTATTCTCTCACTAACTGAACACTTAAGTCCTCTCAGTAATAAAGTAACAGCATTGTTCTAAACAGCACAATGATAGGTAAAGATGCATCAAAGATTTTATTTTGGTAAAAGCATTCTTTCCAAAAGGTTGAATTTCCAGCATCCCTGCAGTAGACACCTTCAACAAGCTAGTCATTCGCAGAGAATGTCTAAGCAATTGCAGCCTAACAGCTTAAAGCTTTAGCTTATGTCGGAGAACAGAATTAAAATCTACTTTCTAGAGTTATATTTGCAAGGAAAATGGAGGAAACCAAGCTGGAAGATGAGCAGCGGAGCTTCGTTTGTGTCAAAAACAACTCCATAAAGTACTTGATGACGCTGATCTTGGTAGCATAGGAGAGGCCAGGCAGTGAGGCGAGTATGTTTAACTTTAAAGTTTATTGAAAAATGAGATTTTATTTGAACTTTTGCAAGTATTTTTTTTCTTGGGTGCCACCATAAGCCAGCTAACGAACATTCAAGTTTTGAACAATGTAGCATAAGATATGTTGTCTAGGAATGTCAGAGTTCAGCAAGTTTCTGCAGTATTCTTTGTTACAAGACTGTGCTAGTCAATGGTTCTACTGTTTAAGCTTCGGCCAGAATAGTGGTAAAAATATAAACCATCACACAAAGAACAAGGAGCTACGTATAAGGTTGGCAAGTTAGAAAGTGAACTAACACACTTAGACTGGTCGTATAGACAATCACAACAAACACTACATCAAGACATAAAGTACTCCAAGCAGGGTTGTCTATTTCCCTTTACCTATTCTTTTGCGAAAACCTTTATTATTTGCATAAAGGAGTTGTTTTGTTTTGTCATCAGGGTGTTAGGACAGTATGGTGGATAAAGATTATGCATCATGCATCAACTGTATCAACATCTTGCCTTCATTTTATTTTGCCTTTCTATCACCATAGCTCGAGTCATAGCCTTGCATACAATGTTGTAAAACTCAGCCGACTCGGCCGAGAACTCGGACTCGGATCGGGGATCGGCTCCTCCATGAGTCGAGTGACTCGAGTCGGACCGGATCGGATTAGAAGTTAAGCTGGCATAATAGTACTTGAAAGTTTAGATTATTCTCGAATTTATACATTACAATCACAATTTACAAACTATTGAAAGTCAATAAGTTTTGGACAAAAGAGTATATATATTTACAATCATAAGTTTGTATGCAAATGCTATTATTATTATTATTATTATTCCATTAACTATGTCAGTATCTTCATAAAACGAGTACCAAGTGGTCCGGCGGCCTAATGTCCTTCAAACCTCCCTAGGTAAACATTTTAGGGGTGGTCAGGGAAAGGCTCGGAAACGGTCACAGTAATACCACCCGTTTACTTAGACTGCGCAACATTTTTAGTTTTAGCATGGCCATAGCAACTAGCAAAAAGACCGCCCTGCATAATGGCTGTTTATAATAAGCTAACACAACGAACATACTTAAACTAAAATTAAGATACTTGGATGCAAAGAGTAAAAGGGTAATCGAATAGTAAATACAAGATTAGAATATAATTAATTAGGGGAGGGGGGATTACCTTGACGATGAGATGAGCATTGAAAAAGACATGATCAATCGGAGGAATAATTTGATGAAGAAAAGAGGGGCGTAGGTAAATGAGTGTGTTAGCGGCGAGAAGGGCGGCGGTGACAGGTGGTTTACGATCAAGTCTCCGGTACTCATTGACGGCTTGAAATAACATCAAAGGTATCATTCCGTTTGATATTGGGGGGTTTCTTCTTCCCCGAACCATTCTTATTCTTATTGAGAATAATTTTGTGGTATGAAATATGAATGAAGATTTGGAAGGAGGGTGGCTGCTGAAGAATTGGGAGTAAATTAATTGATCAACACAGCCACGACAGGATGGTTCTCGTTTCTTCCAGAGATAATCAAAACAACACAGCCTTGCCAAATAAGTCAGGTTTTCTATTTATTTATTTTTAAAACACAATTATTATTATTTTATTTATTTTAGGGCTATCATATGCATTGTCTCTTGACACAACTTTTTTTTATTTTAAAGAAAATTTGATCCCTTGTTGTTGGATGTGACTTGTGAGACATGTTTACAGATGATTTCCCTTTTATTTTAAGTGTAAGAACTAGATTGACGAGCATGGTACCCGCGCAATGCTGCGGCGGTGGTGGGGAAGGCGGTCTAGTGGTATCGGTGATGGTAATATTGCTGGTGGTGGTGGTGTCAAGTGGTGTAGGTTGATGTAAAGGTGGTAGTGGAAATATTTTAAAAGATAATGGTTTAAAGTGTAAATTAGTAAGATAAGGGTTTAGGGTGTAATTAATTCATTAAGGGCAAATTGGGTAATTTCTTACAACTCTTTCCAAAGAGAGAGTTTCATTAAGGGTAATTAGGTCATTTCCAAAGTAACATTTGTGTAACTATTTCTAAAAGAAGGGGGGTGGATAATCTTTGTAAAGGAGTATAGATAGAGTATATATACTTGCCGCCCCTTGCCTCCTTACTCCATCATTTTTGGGAGCTTATTCTCCTTTTATGCAAATGCCACGTGTCGCAAGACGGCCTCCCCATCAAGCCGCCTTACTCCTCTTAGTCTTACACATGTGTAAATTGGCGTCACTTTCACATGTGTAAGACATGTGAAAGTAAATAAAAAGAGTCAATAATTACCAAAATGTCACCGCGTCACTTACACATGTGTAAGTGAACAGGAAAAAGGAAAAAAAAATGTGTTACTGAGAATGGTTCTCGCGTTTTTTTTTTAGGGGTTCTTAAATAACCCTTCCTATATGTATATATAAAGATAAAGATTTACTTTTAGTTTAAAAAGGAGTATATACTATTTGGAGCAAACTTTTTAAATTAAAGATATATATTTTATACTTTAAAACTCGGTCCTTCCAAAAAAGTGGTTCAAGTTCCCCACTGAATACGTGTCGTATATTGTCAATTCAGAGGGACGGAAAAGGTCGGTCATCAAGGCATCAACCCATTGACGATATGTATAACTTTGTACATTTTTTTCCTTTTACATATCAACATCATCAACTAAATTTGAAAAAGGAAAAACATGCCCCTTTCTTTTTGTTGGGTGAACTATTGATTCTTAGGCCACATTGATAGTTAAGACTATCGCACCCAAAACTATTTGATAGTAATGACGCATCGAGACAACAATGGTTTTATGTTACTGGAAGGTGATCCATACATAATCTTTTTTAGTCGTACACCACCAAACGTTCTTCACATTATTGTACACTACAAACATACTCGAGTGGAAATAACTATTGAAAAGAAAAAGAAATAGAAATTTCGTGACTGTTAATTATACCTGATATGGGTTAGGAGGCACAGAGTGTACACCCGTAGAAGTCAATGTGCGCCTGGAGCGGGGTCAAGAGAGTTGCGCCCCTAGCTCGGTCTTTATGGAACAATAAAAATTGTTGCTTATGCTACATGAGTTTGCTTTTAAACTGGTAAGTTGTTTTGCCTACAACTGTCTGGTAGAAGTTTTAATTTGTAAATGCTTTAACGATTAGAATGTCAATCTCAATACAAAGTTCGTGATACCCATACCATATAGAGTTGAATTGTTGTATCTGAAAAGTGATTACACGATTCGTATTGATATCCAAAAACAAACCCGAATACACAAATTTCCCAACATTGACTACATAATTAAAAAAGAAACATACAATGTAAGTCTCAGAAAACTGAGCCCAACTGAAACCGAACCATATTGATTGCGCTCTTCTTGCTATCATCGTTTCAATGAGCCTTATAAATGTTGTGTCGATTACCTTTTCATAACTCTTCATGGAAGTCATAAAGGCACTGAAGCTGTCTTAGCAGAGTTTGCAAGTTGTGAGACGGATATGATCTCGAGTTTGCAAGTTGCGAGACCGATATGATCTAAACTAAGAGAAGTCGGGAATTAACACATCTTTAAATAAACTGAACATTAGTCAATTGATGTGTAAAAATATCTGATCCCGTGAAACTGCATAGCAGTTCAGATTGATATTGTGTGTTGTCTGATGGCTTTTACTGTCATATTGTTTCGTGTTTATCTTGGTGAAAAACCCATTGAGCCATTTTGCTCATCACAATCATCTTAACCATCTTTGCAGCCAAATTATACAACTCATGAGCAATCGTGTTGATATCAGAAATAGCATCCTTTACTATTTCAAGTGTCAAGGTTGAGACCGAGGAACCCTACAACGATTAACACAATGTTTAACAGCAAAGAGGTTAGAGTATCAGAGACTTCTTTCGGATCATCGGTGTATATAGATGACCAATAAGTTAAGGAAATCGTTGCGGTGAAGAATCAGCGACATTTGAGCATTTGTGATACTATAATCCAGCATTAGTAGGATGTACTTTGTTTCAATAACATACGTAACAATCAAACATCGTGGTATATTGTTTCAATGGTAACAAAATAATGGTGAAATAATGACAAAATACCTTTCTAACCTATTAAACAAAATAGGAGATGATCAAGTAACTTTTAACAATGTAAAAATACATATAATCGACCATAACTCTGATCGCCATATCCCGTTCCACACCAAGTATCAACTAAACTGCAAGAATTATTCAAAAAATAAGGAAACCATTCTTAAACACATAACGTCGCTCTACAAGTAATTAAAACGATGCAAACCTCCTAAATGCAAATATGTAAAGATTTAGTTTGTAGTTTTACATATTATGCTCACTCGGGAAACATTGCTTTAATAGAGGAAAATGCAGACAAGACCAAAATTAGTTACCAAGTATATTAATGCTGTGCTCTAAACTTCTTTTAAAACTAGTTCAGATAATATTAACCGAATAGATCAAATATGAACATGGGAAACACATGAACAAATTCAGACAACAATAGTCCAAAACAATCATGTTTACCTTGATTGAAGAGACTGGAAATTTAATGGCAACAAAGATTACAACTAGGCGGCAGCCTGCAACACCATAAAAATCATATTCAAGCACTGATAACAAATTTTAGATACATACGGGGACATTACAGCTTACAGGTATCCAACACAATACATATTTCTAACAAAAATCGAGTAGGGCCGCTACAATTATATTATATACAGGGTATTATAACTTGTATTACCTTTTGCTGCCCTGGGGTGAAAAGGGCCTTGACTGTTTCAAAAACTTCTCCAACAGGCTTGGCGGCATCAATCTGAGAGTAAATTTAGGGTTATTTAGCCAGATTGTAACACATTTGATACTAAAAAGTCAAACATTGACTTTTTTCAGTAAAGAGGGAAATAATGATGATATTGAAAGGATCTTATATTTACCTTTCGAACTTTGTCCTTGGAGCTGTAATATTCGATAACAGGGAGACTAGATTCAAGAAAAACTTTGAAGCGTTTCCTTATTGTGTCAATATTATCGTCTTCTCTCCCCTTCATACCCAAATTAAAAGGTTAAACCAGGTGAAAATATAACTACTAGATATAGAATTCCGGGAAATAAATGGTTATACAGTCACTACAAAATAATTTTATCATGTGAAAAGATGTGCTTTCCATCAGCCATGGTGGGCGACTGGGAGCATAGAGGATACATTTATATCTTGCATGATATGATTGTATGGACTAACAATAACGATGAATGCATTAAATATGACTGCAAAAACAAAATTGTAGCGAGCTTGAGCGGAAATGAAAGGTAGGGTGAGGGAAAATAATGAGGAAGCAACTCAATTTAAAGCTTCGCTCCCAGAATGCGTAGTAAGCTCATTTGGTGGGACACCAAGCGTGTGTCCCTTCAAATAAGAGGTTGCAATAATAATCCAAATAAAGCGATTAGAAGACCATATGTACGCATCAAAAACTCACTTCGGGTCTTCCCAATATTTTCAACCCATTTGACCCATTCGTCCCACCTGACCTGTTCCCTTTTAGCTAGTTATTTCGTTGATCCTATTGAAATTTAAACTAACCCAAATCAACCCATTCACGAGTAAATGATGAAATTGCCACCTCTAGTTGTACCATGTGGAAAAATACGTTTAAAACATGCCCATTAGATACTTTTTAAAAAAACTTTGTTCAGTAACGAAAAAATAATATAGCAACTGCTAAGGTATAATTAAATAACTCAATTATCTAACCTGATTGCGACTCAAGAGGCGCTTCTCCATCTCTTCCACTGGGCAATCAAAGTAAAGAACAAACTCGGGTTCAATTCCAGCCTGTAGATCATTAAATTTATATGATAACCTTAACCTAAATACATCTCGACCCCAGTACTAGAACTCAGTGAAAGTTTGAAGAGTTAAAAGGAATATAGAACTCACAACTGCCTCAAAAGCTGCACGATTTTCCTCATTGCGAGGGAATCCATCAATTAAAAATTTGTCATTTTCATTTTCCGCAATTGCTTTTAGAAGAAGATTAACTGTTACTTCTGAAGGAACAATTTTTCCCTCCTTGATCATGTTCTGAATCATGGTCCTACAAAATATTAAAGAGAAACTAAAGTTGAGATGATCTCAAATGACAAAGGCACCACTATACTCCAATAAATGACAGTTTTTTTTTTTTTATCTCAAAACAACTTGTCACCTCTAAATGGAAGATATCATGAAATCAAAGCCACTAACCCGTTTTCAGAGCCAGATTTAATTTCTGCCCTGAGAAGATCTCCAGCACTAAGATGGGTATACCCAAAATGCTCTACAATATTCGCACACTGTGTACCCTTACCACTGCCTGGCCCTCCTGCTCAAGAGTAAATATGAATGAGAAGCACGTTTACATCAAAGCCCGAGATATTATACCCTATAATCTAAGAAAATGCAAGCTTTCAGGGAAATTAATGAAGACACGACAAAAAGGAAAACCATAAATATTACACTAACACGAAGAGCAACTGAAAAGCATGCACAGGAAAAGGTAACACTGTTTAATTATTATGTAGTGCTAGACACTCATACACGAAATTCTCACCTAAGACAAATACAATCTTGGGATTCTTTTGTGCAAGAGCACTTCCGGTTGCTTCCTGAAATCAGACATGCATATGAATTTTGGTTACTGGTAGTAATACTTTCAGGGATGACATGAAGAACAAAAGTATGATGATATATCCATCTTAAAGCACGGCATATTTCATCTTTTTATTAATATAATGTGAAATTAATAAGAGTAGACCATATAATGTACAATTCTTGGGTTTCTTAAAGAGGGTTGTTATCTACAACCCTATACAACTAGTCAACTAGAGGTAGATAAACGAGCAAGGTGGAAGGGGTAACAGATTATTTTACTGCGGTTCGTAAGGTTGAGTTTTCCCAAAACTTTTTTGTCCAAAATTTCATATTCTTCTAGTAAATAATCAGTGTGCTAAATATGATTGCAACAGTCACATTATGCCTAATTGCCTATGATAATTTACTATTTTTATAATAAAAAGACTTAGGAAGTTTAATCCCTAAAAAATACTCTTTGGGCGACTTTGAACCTCTTTGATCCAACCAATTTCATTTAAAGCTACCTTTTCTAATTGTGTTTACCCATCTAACCCTACAAATTAACATAACCCGAACCAACCCATTCATAAGTAAATGGGTCAAAATTGGCACCTACATATATAAACTAAAGAAGCATGTAATGATAATTAAAAAAATAAATTTGTTGAAAAGTTGAGCAAATAACTACCTTGTTCGCATCTTCAACAATAGTCCCCATGAGACTACACGTACTGTAGTCTGTATAGCACAATTCTGCATCCAAACAAAAATCTTCTAGTCAAAATCTTTGTCAGGGCAATAAACATATTTCATTGATCAACTTGTCCTAACTCCTACCTGTTAATATATTAATCTACCTGGTATTCATCCCCATTTGTACAAGAGAAAAGAGTGAATATGGACCGTCATGCATAAATTTTAGCCCTAAAACAAGTACTAAATGACAGCCAAAAGGGACAAATGATCCTAAAATGAATCATAAGATAGTAAAAACCAATTGTCAAGCAAAAAACATTTAGTGTTAATATACTAATCTACTTAGTACTCATCCCCATTTGTACAATAAAAAAGTGAATATGGACTTCGAATAATCATGCATAAATTTTAGCCCCAAAACAAGTACTAAATGACAGCCAAAAAGTACAAATGATCCTAAAATGAATCATAAGATAGTAAAAACCAGTTATTGAGCAAAAAAATTTTAGTAAGAGGATAATAGTCTAAAAGTATAACTTAATGCAAGTCTGACGATGTTGCTAAACCATCTTTTTTGTTGAAAATTCACGCAAATTTCAAAAAGCAATCACACACAAAGAGAATATAGAAAGAAAAAACGACATAAGGTTTAACAACGTTCGGCAAAGATTGCATATGTCCTTGGGCAAGGTTTTAGAGATTTTTACCATCAATCGAGCAGGACGAAGTAAGAAAACAGTTGATACCTCCCAAATCAAATGAGCCAGAAAGCTAGGCTCATTAAAAAAATACAGAGAAGACATAATAGGCCCTAGCCTTCATTGCATACTAAGAACCCGACTTAACAATACTCTCCTTCTGAATTCAACTAATAGTTAGAAAAATAATACTTACAATTATATAAATATACAAAACTTTCATAGCTAAATGACCAACAAATCGAAAACTCCAGCAAGATCTACTTATCTAGAAACCCGACACAAAAAGCTTACGTAAATCCAAAAATCAAGCCTTCAATCCTCAAAAACCAAACCAGCATATCATTATCTATATGTCTCCTTTCAAAATAGTAACACTATCTTGGTTACATGATGTAAAATGGAAAAATTCAACAATCATACGTATAATAATTCTCTAAACTATATATCATTACAAATAACACTAAACATACTAACAAGCCAAATTCACTACACACAAAATAACGCATAAAAATCCAATCTTTTTTTATATAAATTCACAACTAAAACATAAAAAATGAAAAACACCCACATCAAGATTTTATAAAAATAGCATAAATAACAGATCAAGAATGTTATGCTAACAATTTAACAAAGATAATACACGGAAACAAGAACAAAAAGAATTTAAATAAGAAGGAAAAGAAAGCTTAACACTCAATATGAACAAAAAGGTGGTTGTTAAAAAAAGAATAAAAGATGTTGAGAGAGAGAGAGAGAGAATTTGCGTACGGCAGGTGTCGGTCTGAACTGATGTTCTTGTGGCTGTTTGTATATATATAGGGTTCTTTGTTGGTTTCCAATTGGTTACTTTTGATTCGTGTTAAACTAGCATCCAAACCCCTTTTTTTTTTACTAGAGTTAATTGCGAATATGGTCCATGTGGTTTAATACGTTTTGCAGGCACGATCCCTCTTCAACAGGCATGTAAACGAACCGAATTTTATGTTCGTTTGTTAAGTTAAACAAACGGTTCACAAACATATAAACGAATATAAAGTTGTGTTCATGTTCATTCATTAAGAATATTGGTTTGTTCATGTTTGTTCGTCTGTATCCGTGAACGAATGTTCACGAACATAAATAAACGAATACAAACAAACGAATATTAATGAACGAACATGAACGA
This sequence comes from Solidago caesia, assembly GCA_028566075.1. NCBI lineage: Eukaryota > Viridiplantae > Streptophyta > Magnoliopsida > Asterales > Asteraceae > Solidago > Solidago caesia. Next base: position 9,982,596 of record JAOXNX010000026.1, on the reverse strand, counting down.
ACACTAATGAACAAACATATAATTATAAGTATTAGAATTCAAATTTAATAATAGAACACTATGCTCATGTTCGTTCGTTTAACTAAATAAACGGATTTTTGTATTCATGTTCGTCCATTTAACTAAACGAACGAACACGAACCAACTTTCCGTCGAACGGTTTATGAACTGTTCGTTGAACGTTTAGTTCGTTTACAGCCCTACTCTTCAAGAATTTTAGCATCCATAATCCATCCAGCACTAGTTTCGTTGCATGCTTAGTCCAATTTGATGGATCCATCCATTATCCGCCATTAAATGGACCATGTGCCCCTCACGTAAAATCGTCATTTCACACATGAGATGAACGACTATTTAATTAGATACTAAATAATACAAGCAATAATAAAATGAGTTAATTGAACTAAATAGTTGAACGACTAATTATCAACCTCTTATTGACCGGTCTCAGGACCAATATGAAATAAATTAAGATATTAAGATTTGAATGCCTCACTTCCGTTTTTATGTTACTAGGCAACCATTGTGAAGGCTTTTGCTATTTACATTTAAAGTAAAAGTTTTTTTTTTATAAAAAAAATAGGTAAATGAAAGAATGTCCAATTAGTTTTCATTTGTTTTTTCCCATCTAAAAAGAGTTGATACAAGTTTTTATTTCCGATATGTGTAGTCTAATCAGCATTAATGTGTTTTCTCAAATTACATGGATGTAATTTGTGTAGTCCATTTTATCTAAACGAGGGTGTAAATACGTTTTAAAGGTAAAATGCATTGTATTAATGATGTTATAAATAGGTTATAAATATCTTAAAATTAGATTGAAAATATAACGTGATTTTTGCAATATATATAATATGTCAAACAAGTTAACGGCTCGACTTGATTATTCACAACCTGACCCAGGCATTATCCCATTAATTAATGGTTCAAAAATTAAAATAATGTGGGTGTTCCACTTGAACCATTAGAAAACCTATCTATAAACTTAATATGGAATTTCCGCTAATTGTTTTTTTAGAAAGACATCGCAAACACATATCTACTCATATTTAGGACTGCAAATAAACCGAATGAATATTTGTACCTTGTTTATGTTCGTTCGTTCGTTCGTTCAACTTAACGAATACACGAACAAATATCTAAACATAAATTTGTGTTCATGTTTGTTCGTTTGTGTTTATGAACGGACACAAACAAACTTAAAGAAATATAAATGAACCGTAAATTAACTAATATATAGCTAGAAATTTTACAATGTAAATTAAACATTACAAAATATTTAAATTCTTAGAAAAACGTTATAAAGTTCACACAAGAAAGTCTAAATGTGATACAAATATAAATGCATGAACATAAATGAACAAACTATCGAACGTTGACGAACAAATTAGCGTACATTCATAAACATAAATGAACGAACAAGAGTTATATCTATGTAAGTTCATTCAACCAAACAAATGAATTTTTTTTATTCGTGTTCATTTGTTTAAAAACTTTTCATGAACGGATCGTTAAACGTTGAGTTTGTGTACGGTGCTATATATTTACAATTTGTAGCAAACTTTATTTTAGAACATATTTGTATATGTCTAAAAAGAAAAAAGGATCTATATAATGTAGCGATTTCTCTAAACCAACTATTGTAGGCACTAATTTACCTAAAATCGAAATAAAGCCTATACGTAACCAAATAACCAATTATTCATTTTTTAAACCTCTCTGCCAAATTAGTATTATTACTTTTCCCCAATTCCATCGCATTTTCCCAACATGTGTGAATCGAATGTAATGTTCATAAATAGATATAACGATATCTTCAATCATTGAATTCTAAGCTGGTAAAATGTTTTATTTATGTAGAAATTCATTGAAATGAATAATTTTTCAATTCTTTCAAGATTAAAAAGTTACAAAAAATTTCAGCAAAAAGACGCTGCTAAGGGTAACGACATCCGACTCCATCGACCGTATCCCGTTAAGAATTAGAATATAATCTTATCACTATGATGATGGACATTCAACGTGTGTGAAACTGTGAATAGTCTTCTTAACGGGAGAAATCCTTTAGACAAGGAAAAACCAAAAGTTTCAAAAAAATATGATTCCAGATAAAGGTTTTGGGTTTTAAGGTCTGTAATTCTGTATCAATATATTTTGAAAGATTAATTGTTTATCCGGGAAAAGTTGGTTATCTAAAAAAAAAAGTTTGACCCAAAGTTGGTTCCTTTCTCTAACTACCATACACAAAAATATTTGCATCATACGGCTGTATTGTATAACTTTGTAATACATATATTTGCGTGTATAGTAAAAAAGTTTTGTGTAGTGATCACTTCCGCTCTGCATAAGCCGCCAGATTTCGGTTTGTGTATTTCCTGGTGCAGCGTTTTGAAAAATTCTTTTTTACCCTCGTTCATAATACACGGATATGTGCAGGTCCTGTGGGGCTGACTTGATAGTGTTTTTTGGTTCATAATCTATCCGTTTCCTAATCCTGCAAGTTACAAATTGACTTTTGTATGTTTTTACTTGCTCACTCTTGACACTAAATTGTGTGTTTATAAACGATCATTCCCACAAATCTAGACCATTATCCTTCCTAGTTGAAATTAATCAATACATTCTTGTGTTACAACCTGCTTAATTGGCTAGAATTGACTAATCACTAGGATCTTTGCTAGTGATCGAGCAAGGATATTATAGAAATGCCATAGCCACTACTACTGCCTACTATGATAATGGAACAATGATGGATGGTATTGCTTGTATAACATAAACATATATCCTGCTTAATTGGCTAGAATCGACTAACCACTAGTAGGCCGGGTACATCTACGTCAAACAACGTGTAACCTGAACAGGAAATACCTCATCCGTTTACCGTTTATCCCCAATACACATCCAATCGAAACTATCCATACCACATAATCTCATAATCCAATATCATAGAACCATAAACAGACATTCAAAAATAAAAACTCAAAAATTAAACCATAATCCAAAACATAAAAACTTCTTAATCATCTAAACATAAAAACAACAAATTATCCAAATAACATAACAAATCCATAAAAAAAACCCACTTAATCTCATTCTTTCAATCATCTAAGCCTTCTGATAAACATAAGTAAGTCCACACTTACCACAATAATGTCTATCAAAATGGTTGGCCATAAATGTCCCTGCACCACACTCACCATTTGGACATTCTTTCCTTAACCTCTGCACCTTCCCAGAATCATCAACCTTATAAAACTGCAAGACAGACAACTTCACTTTCTTATGTTTGTGTTTTATCTTTTTTGGCTTTGTGTATGTCTTCTTCTTACGTTTTTTAGCACCCCCACGTAAGCGTAAGACCAAATGGAGTGTTGATTCTTTTTGGATATTGTAGTCGGCTAATGTCCTGCCATCTTCAAGTTGTTTGCCTGCAAAGATTAAACGTTGTTGGTCTGGTGGGATACCTTCTTTGTCTTGAATCTTGGCTTTCACATTGTCGATAGTGTCTGATGACTCGACTTCTAAGGTTATTGTTTTGCCTGTTAAGGTTTTCACAAAGATCTGCATTTTGGTTCGGTTGGGTAAGGGAGGAAGATGAAATGGTGAATGTGTTAGTTTTATAGGTTTAGGGTTGTGTTGATAAATGGGCTTTTTTGGGCTTTGTTTTTTTCTTTTGGGTGTTTTTAATGAGCTGGGCCAAAACCAAAAGTCATGATAATATCTTACTGATATTCATACTAGTCCTGTTCCTGTATAGTGTTTCACAAAAAAAAAAGGGTTCGGGAAAACCGGTTTTACAAAAACCGGTTCGGTACCCGGTCAAAATCGGGTTTGACCAAAATCTATTTTCGTTTTCGGGTTTCCGGACCGGGTAGAGACCGGGTTCAAATCGGGTCGGGTTTGGTTTTTGGGCCAAAAACCGGGTTCAAACCGGCTCGGGTTTGGTCAAACCCGGTTTTTAGTCCCGTTGACCAAACCCCGGTTCGGGACGAGTCGGTCAAAAACCGGTTTTGGTCGGGTTGACCAAACTCTGGTTTTTGTGCAAGAAACCAAGAATAAAACCCGAAAAAAGCTTAAACGGGCTGCGACGTGGCAAAATCCGAACGGTAGAACAGGATGCGACGTGACGGAATGTGAGTGGTGGGTGGCCGGTGAAACACTATTCATTTCGTTCAATTTTAATAAGAAAGAGTAACGTTAGAGGTGGTACTCTCTTTTTGTTTATTGATCAGAATGTTTATTGATCAGAAATAATATGATGCCTCATTTAAGTTGGATATGTAGACATATAATGTATTTTAATTTAATAATTTTGTTCTGGTCACTCTAAGTTTCTATAATGTAAGGTAAAATGATATCATGTTCCATTTTATTTTTAAAGTTGTAAACGGTGGAGCCTAACAAAGCTTTCGGTTAACCGGGTCGGTTTTTTTGGCCGAGTAACCGAAACCGGTTAATTTGTAAAAAAAAAAAACTGAAACCGGTTAACCGGTACCGGTTAATAACCAGTTAATGCTTTGAAAACCTATAACCATTAGAACCGGTTTCGGTTATTATTAACTGGTTAACCGATACCAGTTAATAATAACCGGTTTTTTTTAAACCGGTACACCTCATCACAATATTTGTGTTTACAGCCACCATATATATTTGGGGAAAGCAACACACAGCACACTCTAGAGAATACACACACTGATCCACATGTTTTATATATATATATATATTTATAATCAAAATACAAACCGATTGAATCAAAATATATATCAAAATACAAACCGATTAAAACACCGATTGAATCCTTTGCCTTGCTGCGTTGCTGATGATTGAATCCAAACCCTACCACCGAT
>JAOXNX010000026.1:9965965-9977649 GCA_028566075.1 Solidago caesia | reverse complement strand
TTTGCCGCCCCTTGCCTCCTTACTCCATCAAAACGCCCCTTGCCTTCTCCTCTTACACTTTTGCCACATGTCGCGTGCCGCCCTCCCCATCAATCAGCCTTATACCCATTAGTCTAACAACACAATGTCTTTCTCATTAAAATATTACAAAATCGAAACCTCGATCAAAACAAACTTCCGAAAGCTACGCGTTAAAACTTCCAACTTATGCTCTATCCAATCCAAATCCTACCAAACTTTCATTCCCAATACCTCATGATATACAAATGTAAGAAACAACCGAAACTAACAACCATTAATAGATGGATTAATACTTGAGTAACTTGATACTTTGAGGTGTTGAGTGGGCCCAGACGCAGGAGTCGCCAGCCAGATCGACCAACAAATGATAGGCCAGAGGGATGGGCTTAGAGGTGCAACTTTCGGTTAACCGGGTCGGTTTTTTTGGTCCAATAACCGAAACCGGTTAATTTGTAAAAAAAAAAAACTGAAACCGGTTAACCGGTACCGGTTAATAACCGGTTAATGATTTGAAAACCTATAACCATTAGAACCGGTTTCTGTTATTATTAACCGGTTAACCGATACCAGTTAATAATAACCGGTTTTTTTTTAACCCGTACACCTCATATATATCTACCAATAATTGAGGCTTCTTTCCTATTAAACATTGGGGCTAGAATTCTTTACCTTTTGTTCCCGTCATCTCCGATCTTGTCTTTATAAATCTACCCACCAATAATCCAGATTTTTCATCTCCGATCCTTACTACAGAAGCCACATGGGGCTAGTAAGGTTTTCCATCTCCGATCAACCAAAGCTCCCGTCACCATCTCCGATATTCGACGACATCTTTTTCGAGGTCACCATCTCCGATCGACACTGTGCACACACAGAAGACAGAAAAGAGATAGAGACAGCGGCGATGGTGATTTTCCGATGGTGATTTTCCGATGATGATACAGGTGTGTGTAGTATAGCCGAACTGTTATATATGTATATAATCGATGTGTGTGTGGGTAGATGATGAATCATGTGTGTGGTAGTCGAACTGTTATATATGTATATAATCGATGTGTGTGTGGGTAGATGATGAATCATGTGTGTGGTTATGTATATAAATATCTGAGATGTGGTTATGTATATAAAACAATCGGTTAACCGGTTATTGTTTTGACAAATTAACCGGTTATAGGTTAACCGGTTATTAATCGGTTTATGTTTTGAAATTAGTAATCGGTTTGTAACCGACGGTTATTGGTAACCGGTAACCGGTTATTACTATTCCGGTTACTAACCGGTTTCGGTTTCCGGTTATAAAACGGGTCGGTTCGGTTAACCGGTTATTTTGTGCACCCTGCATTTAAAACACTAGGAGTAGAATACTCGCGTAATGTAGCGAAATAAACGGATAAATATATTTTGTAACTTTTTGATTTTTATCGGTATCAATTTTTGTTTATATAATTTGTGTTTCTTGCTACCGTAATTAAAGAATGATAGAAGAGAGTGAGCGAAATATATGACATTATAAAACTCAATCGACAAACTTACGTTTTGTTATTTCGTGCAATAATGTTTGAAGGGAACTATTTTCGCTCTGTAAAATCTTTTCAAATGTATTTAATTTATATTTAGTTTATTGAAGTTTAAGTTTTTATCAAGGAAACTATGGACGTAAAAGTTCTCACTTTATATATGTATGTATTGAAATCTATTCTTACATCTTTATATCTTTGTAACTATTCTTTGCACCATACATCGTTCATTTTACTTTTATGATGAAAATTCTTTATTTCGTCACTGTTCTGAAATCATCTACCCTTGTCATTTCAAATGATATGACTTGAACAAAATGGAGAATGGTTAAGTAACTTAGTGATTAGTAAGTCTTCAACAGCAATTAAATGATACTTGCTACATATATATGTAGTGAATTACTGCACATATTGAATTATTTATTTTTTTAAAACATTTTTCTCGTAAAAAAGTGTGTTTTATCTTAAATTTAACATATATATTTTCGCATTCATGTATAACACGAGTGTTAATCTAGTATAATAAAAGTGATAGAACCTTAAAATGCACAAAAGTTCAAACTTCAAACCATTTACATACACATGGACTGTATATTAGTGAAAGACAACAAAACTCCGGTAGTTATTGACATGTCACCTAATTTGTGGGGAGAGTGGTGATCTTGTATGTGGTATTGTGTAATGTTTTCAAAACCAATCAATCATTATTTTATCGGTGGGATCAATGGTTCTGGTTAGACTAAGGTCAAACCAGATACCAAAGAAAATAGCATTTGTATAGTAATATCAAACTGTTTCTAGCTAACTAGCTTGATCATAATATAAATTAAATAATATTAAGTTGTATCATCAATCATTAAAAAAATAACCAAATTATAGCCCAATAAATTAAAAGTTAAATAAGTTCTAGTACCAATGATTCAAAAGTTAAACACATTCAAATATCGTTTTGTTCCTTTTATCTAATAGTTACCAATATTTTTTAAAAAACAAAGAAATTCACCGGCTTTGACCGGTTCGAACCTAATCTAAACCGGGTCCGACTCAGTCTGGTTTGGTCCAATTTAATCTGGTTTGTTTTCTAGCTAGAAAAGCACCTTAGTTGAACAAACATTCATGATATTATCGACCTGTTTAATAACACTAGTATTATGTGTATGTTGTGGTGTTGTGATATTGTAAAACCAACCTCCACCCATGTTTTTGTGATGTTGGGTTGATGTTTTGGTTGCGGGTTTATTTGGTGGCAACAATACTAACTAGAGGAGTACTCACGCAATGCGACGGCGGTCTGGTGGTGGCAGCGACTGGTGGTGGCGGCGGTGACGAGTAGTGTATGTAATTGATGTAAAGGTAATTGATATAAAAGAGATATAGTATAGATATTTTAGGAGTTAAGAGATAAATTGTGTAAATATATGACAAAATAGATATATATCAGATGTGTTAAAATCGTGAATAAAGATGGTGAACAAATTAAACATATCAAGAAGGGAGAGGAACGCTTTAATAGGAAATATAGATACGTTAAAAATTTGAATTACCAGTTAATTAATAAACTCTTTTTGTTCAAATTAAAATTTAAAAATTCCTTTTTAGCTCAAATTAATAATAAATACACCACATTATCAAATTTTATATCTTACGTTCTTTACTTTTTGAGTATTTTCCAAAAAAATCTTCAGCTAGTTTATTTTCTCATCCAAAAAAATTTTCATCTTAATTAACTATGGTTTTCAAGTTAAACAACTTTCACAGTCGTCATCACGTAGTTTTGCTTGTATCATTTAGGACGTCTTCATCTTTTGTTGAAGACTCCTCCTAATACGAGTATATTTAGATTCACCCAAAAATATAAAATAAAAATCCTCTGATTTTTATTTATTTATTTATTTATTTTTTTGTTCTAATAAATATATAAAAAAAAATCAAAAAATAAGAAGATATATTACTAACTTTATTCAATAAATAAAATGTGCAAAATTCCATACTGAAACATCTATTGGACAATTAACAATAATGTTACAAAACTGAAAAATAAGAAGATATATTTCTAAACTCTCTCAGTGTCCTTGTCCAACTTCATAGTAGCAACAGGCCTAAGTTCACCATTGCAGGTTATACGAAACCAAGCTTTTTCAATCAACAAAAATATCTGGCTTTGATTTGCCATGAGCTTGTATCGTATAACTTCGTGTTGCGTTCATCTCAGATCAACACGGAAGTTTAAAAACTAGATAAAAGTTTTGCGTGGAGAAGAAATATTGTCCGTGGCCTCGGGCTTTTGAATGTTTAGTCTTGCTGATTGAGATACCAAAAGCTCGTGCACTCTACTCTTCAACTGGAAAACACCACAAGTAAATATTAGAAACATTGTATCTGCTAGAAATCTAAAAAGACAGACACAATGGCACGTTAGCCCCAACAAAACGGAAGGTGCTAAGATAAAAAATTTTACATGGAAAAAAGAGAAGCAAAAGTAACAATGTTTATCCTAAGATACTACAGTCTCCCTTCTTCTATCACAATAAAGAGTTAATACCATGAAAAAGATTAAACGGAAACACGGCATTTCCATGGATATAACAAAAGGTGACAATAAAAACCCATTTTTTTAGTGGGTCGGATTGTGTTATGTATCCCGAATGGGTCAAATAAAAAAGGTAGTTAAAAATGAAACACATCAAGTTGGTTAGACGAGTCAAATAGCCAGGAATGTAGCTCAATGTGTATCTATAACGCATACAACCTACTTAATTATTTTATTCAATCATTTGGATTAAGTTTGGTGCTAATCTAGTTTTTGTAATCAGATTTAAAGCTTTATCAATAATATAAAATTAAAAAATCAGAGAAACACATATGTTGGTCAACCTGATGCATTTCATCCCACACTAAGAACTTAGCCATTTTAACCAAGCCCACCTGACCTGCCGATTGTGTCATCTCTAATAAGATGTGTTAAATCCCAAAAGGATTGTTGTCAAGTTCTAACCTCGTTAAGCCCAACTTCACTCTTTACTGATACACGAAGCGCTCCATCGGGTCCCACTTTTCGGTATTTTATTAGTTCAGAATGATCAGCTTCGGCATCTTCTGTTACATAAAGAACAGGAGATTCTTGCAACAGATCGCATTTGGAGACGACATCAATCCATAGATGGGTACTAAATCTTTCTTTTATTTCTTGGTAAATTAAAAACTGCAACATTCACACATGGCAATATAAGATTGAACAGAATCACAATGTCATAATGTCGAATAAATTGCCACTTAAAAAAGACTGAATGTTATACCTGATCTGAAGGAGAGGTCCCGCATTCTCCGGTTAAATCATGAACAAATAATACAGCAGTAGGTAGATGAGCTAGCACAGCCAGAGTTAGCTTTTCCAAATTATTCCTGTCCTCTGCACACCGAAACACAGATTGACTCAATTAGTTTCCCGTGTATACATCTTTACATAATTCCGAGAGACAGTAGTATTATATTACTGTATCTGTCCGAAAGTATTTTTAAATTCCTTTTTGGCTACACTTTTAATCCATAATTACCTTCCTACCATCAGCAATCACTTTAAAACAAATAGGGTTGGGTAACACTCTTTTGTCCATGGTTTTATTAATTATATTAATAATTCATAATAATAACTAATGTATTAACTATGATTGAAAAACTGATACTGTTAAAATAATCCATAAAAATCTAGATATTTAAGAAATAGTAAAGACTCGTCACTCATCTATCAAACTATGTGCAATTCAATTTCACTAACCGAGAGGATTTAACTTCATCCCACTGTAACACATACCAAATGAGCTACTGCTTATTCAAATTGTAATAAGTCAGGTTGAACATAATAAAGCTTTAGCCAGAAGATAGTTTGGAATTAAGAAAGAATATATTCATATCTAGAGGTCAAATGGTTTTAAATACAAAAAAAAAACAAAAAAAAAAAAAAAAAAAAACAAACACTAAAAATGAAAAGGAAATGGGTGAAATAAAAGCCCAAAGTGTATTGTTATAAAAAGAACCAGATTTATTATAGTAATGCCATGCAATTTGTGATGCAACACAAAATAATTAGAAAAATATGGGCCGAACATGTCCCAGGTCAACCCAACCTGGCGAACTTTTGACATTTTTCCTAACCTGCAAGACCACGAGACCTCTATATGGCATCATTTCAAACTAATTAATGGGAAACATTACTACATCGAAGCAAGAGTGTATTACCGTCACGTCTCCATAGGATCCCTGGTGTATCTGTCACCTGCAATCAAGATTTTAATCCTGAATAGATTAAAAAAGGTGGACAGCAAGCTAGAGTAGCCAGTTCAACAGGTAAAACCATAAGTATGGTGGAAAAAAGTTTATTGTTAATGAGCGACGGGCAGAATTAAACTGGATTTGGATTTTGGAGCCTAATTTGGATTATAAACCAGAAGTGGCGAAAATGGTTTCAAAAACGACATTTAAGATATTGATTTTTATCAATCTATATATCTGAAATTCGCTTAAAATTGCGGCAAACCTTCATTTTTGTTTAAAGTGGGAATCCCAGTCATACGATATAATCCTAGACACAGCTGTGCATGTAGGCTACTGAACCGCTGAAAATAATTTGTTCGTGTTTTGTTTCATGCAATTTAACTGTGGGTGCAGCCATTGATTTACCAGTTTTGATCTGATTCTAATAATGTTGTAGTAGAAATCGTACCCACACAATGTGCGGCGATAGACGACTTCTTAATTTCTAAAATATTTGTAAATTTCAGTTACGACACCCCACAAAAGGTGACGGCGGACGGCTTTTCATACCACTGACTGCGACTTTGGATTGTCTCAAACACAGGTATATAAATCGTGTTTGTTATTTATTGGTTGAATATTTAAATATAGAAATGAATAAGTAGAGTAAATACAAAATATAAATTTGGAAATGTTGAAAATTAAAAAATTTAAGACACTATCCATTTGCTTTATAAAGAATAGATGGATAGATAGATATAGTCATATAGATAAAGGCAATATTGTGACCGTATCCACGTATTATGAAGAAATGATTGACCTGGAAATTCCGGTAGCTTAACGCAATATGGCCCATTAGAATTCCTCTGGTTGTAAAAGGATAGTTGCAGATCTGCATGAATGTAAATAATTCAATTTACTTAGGCCAAAGTGAACATTCTGACTTCATGAATACTAAAGTTATCATCAACACTCGTCATCCATATGAGCAGGAGCAACATAAGATAGAACTTGAATATAAATCAAAACAATTGTGTTAATTCCCTTGAGGTCATTAATATTGAGCAAGTGATTAAGCTCGTGGAAGCTTGCCATCTCAGTGGAAGTGGCAAAACGGGTGGGTAGAGTTCGGATCAAAACGGGCCGGATTGACCTGATAAAATCTTTTGGTCCATTTGTTTAGACTTATAAAATAATTAATGTATTTAACAGATTCACAAAACCTATATTATTACTACAAAATCTAAATTATTACAGATTATATAGAAGAAACTACCATAGGCTTCCATCTTGGCCACAACATGGTTTTAAATGGCAAGAAAGTTGACCTGAAGTGTGATATTTAGCAGTACAGGTGGCAATTTTAAATAATTTGCTTTTAAATGGGTAGATTTGAGTTATGCTTAGCTCTAACAAATAATATGTGTATATTCAAAAGATAAAGCTAAAGAGGCAACGGGTCAACTAGGTTAAAAGTTCCCGAAATCTCCTAGACCACTTTATTATAGATTTGTGATAACATAGTCTTTAAAATTATAATTAACGCATTACTTATTAATAGAAATAAATTTAGAAACAACCAGAAAGTGCTACAAGTCACCCCAATCCACACATTTCAAAACATAATAAAAAATTTACCCATTTTGACCTATTACCCAACCCGTACGACCTGCCCAATTTAGCACCTCTACTTCACGGTACAGGTACAAGGTATACCTCAGGCTTTCCTGTTGAAAGTATGCGCACTAAAGATGATTTTCCAACATTAGGAGCTCCAACAAGGCAGAGCGTTGGCATTTCAAGATCAACAACCGGCATTGCCCTCAAAGTCTACAAAGCCAAATATTGCATTTCGTCAAAGTGCACATGGCTACTTCTTTGTATTGAAAGAAAGCATGAAGTTATTAACTTGATCAAAACATGTTAGCTTGTTGGAACCATCGACTTATTAATTACAAAACCTTGGCTATTTGCATCAATTCATCAACTGCTTTGCCATCAGAAAGGTAAATTTCTTCCAGTCTTTTTATTCCCTGCAGCAAATTTATAACAGATACAATATCATAGCCTTTAAGGAGTGAATAGCAATGAATTATTAAATGCATACTTGCATTCTGGCGACTGACCTCGGCTAACCTCTCCTCTGCTTCCCGCTTTGTTGTTGACTGTTGGTATTTGGTTGAAATTAGTTGAATGTGATTATAAGTTAAATATAGGAATAACAAATGCAGACAGTCATCAGTCAATCAAACACCAACTCATAGGAGAATATCAACTTGTAATTATTCCATACCTATAACCTATATCTCAACACTTACACGCACAAAAAGGGCAACTCCAACTGTTTTAATTAAAAAATAGAAGATCATTACAACACAAGAAAAATGCCACCAAAATTTTCAAATGACATTAAAGTTGGTCCAATTGTCTAAATGGCTCGTGTAATAGCTCTACTGCTACAAGGACCCATGTCTACTCCTTTTCTACCAATCAAAAGTCCCGCTTAGAGGTGGAAATATGGATGGGTTGACAGGTTGAGTAAAACAAATTATTTTCAGTACAAATCAGATTTGGTATGATAGTTTAGGTTTGACCCACAAACATTTATTTGTCCATTTTATCATAGATAGATTGTAGTAGATATGATTACAAAAAACATGTTATAGCAATAATAACAATCTAACCTTTGAAACATCGAACATTTTATTAGGCTATAAGTCTTATAATATACTTTGGACAAAGTTCAACCTATTTGACCGGTTGGGGATAAATCATAGCCCAAATCCATGTTGGGTTAATCTTGATGTTTCAGGTCGATTCGGGTGAGTACGGGTCAAAAACTGGTTGCGGGTCAGAAGTATTGATCATGGAGCACCAGTTAGATGGGTTGTTGATGAAGACTGAGTCTTGTGTTGGCCGAGTAAGATGGTTAATTTGCATGTGGAGTTGGTGAGTATTATATGCCAATTATTTAGGGAATACCAAGTCTTGGTCAACCGGGTTTCATGGGAGTTTCCAAATTATTAGGAATGTTTGTTTTGTTTTTATATTATAATTACAGTAGTTAATAGCTTTGTTTCAGTACCCCTTTTCAATCTTTCATTAATATACAGACAGTTTTAAACCCATTCTCCTCATACATATATATTAGTGTTCTGAGTTTGTGAGTTTGAAGGGGCCTGAAGGCCCTGAACCAACAATCCACCCAGTCTTGAGTAAATGGGTCAAATTGCTCTGTGTAAACTATATAAGGGAAGGGCCCTGACCTGAGCACAAAGTGATGCAAGTTCTTTTCCAACCGATACTACTTTCTTCCTTAAAGAATCAACTCTTCCTAAAACCTGCAATTACAAGATTTCATAAAATAATTAACAAGCAACTAGTTCAGTGACATATTTACGCAAATATGTTAGGGGTATAATAAATACTTCACTATAATAAAAACTTCTAAAAGTCAAAAGGAATTGCATGCTTATTACTGACCTCCTCATAATTTCCATCCCCCAACGTCAACTCAACAAGAGACCGTTCATAAGGGTGAAGGAGTCTCTTATTTGGGAAGTTTTCTTTGTATGTTTTCAAAGGAAAGGATAGTTCCTAATGATCAAAATAAGACTTAGATGAGATATTGAGACTTGAACGATTAGCTTACTATTAGATTTTAATCTCAAAAACTACCTTCATTAGGGCATCAAGATGTTTTGCGCCTTTATTTTTCTCACGCTTAGCAGCATTTGCAATACCTATGAATCATGCACACTACAGTCTATAGTTAAACAACTTCCAGAAAAAAATCAACCTGTAGTTTCGGGTTAAAAGTAAAGAACCATGGTTGTTGATTACCCTTTGTAGGTGTGACTCTCCTAGCCTTCCTTAGTGCTGAATGGAGAATATCAACTGAAGGCATCACCATGGGTAGCTTTTGGAATGCACCGACAGTATCAACCGGCGCAGGTGATGTATCCTAACAAAGAGTCAAAGAGTAATATTTGATTGTCAAAATAACCATGCCAACAAATACAAATACAGTATAAAGCCAATAAGCTAGTTTTTTTTTCCTGACATTGAGCTTATGAGCTTATTGTCTGTTAAAAACTTTAATAAGCTGATAAGCCCACAAAATAAGCTAATCAAAACACCCCTGAAATTTTATTTAATAAATGTACACAACTACATATTGAAATTTCAGAGTGTTTTAGTCAGAGTTACCTTTGGCTTTTTCTCCTGCTTGGTATTTGATGTCTCTAAATAGCTTCCGTTTACAACTTCATAAGTATTTGTTTGCATCTGTTTAGTGAAGCACATCGGATAAACTTTCATTCTTGGTAATGGGTACAATCCTGCAAAGATATCACCTTGTATGAGAAAAAGCGAAAGAAGAGGATATCAAATAGCAAACTAATGTCTTAGGTTTAAACCAATAATCTACTTTGACTTCCGTATGACAAAGAACAGAATAATCCAACTAAACAGATTTCACATACATAATTCCATTTCAATTCCTAAAATACTGCTATATTCCGACTAATTGACATTGATGCAAGTCATTCACATATTTATAGATTAAAATCTTAACTACTTTATTTCTCTTAGCACAAAAGATAAGAAACTCAACGAAAAAGACCCCCATTTGATCAATGAGCCAGAGCTTCTTCTATTATTCGTAATATATAAAGAAAATCTTGATAAACGGAATAGGCCTCATCAGTAGCAGAAGAAGGCAAACAAAACATGACAACTGTATAATATATACCAAAAAAGCTGAATTCACAATAAGCAGCAGTCACTCACTAGTCACCCATCCTTAAACGAAGTGTGTGTTTCCCCTAAAAGAAACTAAAACGCACCTAATAGCCAAACACATCAAACAGAGTTCCGGTTTTACAAAACGCAACCCACTCCCAAACACCCTCTAAATATTATATCAAATTTTAGTCTCCGCATAAAGTTTGAAGCTTTATCACTAATTTGGTAAAACTTAATAAACCCGGGTCACATTTTTGCTTAATTTATCACAAACTATATATTATCCAGATTTCAGTCCACAAGTTTCTTGAAGGGGTTTACATAAACATATATCATTCATTATAATATCCTCTCACATTGATTTCAATCACATGGCTAAATGTTTTAAAAAAAATTAAAGATTGTGAGGGGGGAAGCATATATGTTATCCCCATATATTATATATATATATATAAGTAAAAAGAAAAATGGGAAAGAAAAGAAAAATGAAAGGAGAAAGATATAGTACGTTTGTAAAGGGGGAGGAGATTGGTGCGATTGAAGAAAAGGGTAGAGTAAGGAAGATGCCATAGATTGCCACTCATCACTTCTTCCTCCTTTGATTTTGGGGGTTTTTGTGAGGGGTTTTGAGTGTCTTTTCAAGAGTTTTGCTTTGCTTTGTTGGTTAAAACTAGTACAATCGAAGTTTTTAGCTAAAGTTATATCTAGTATCTTTTGGAATAGTATATAGCAATAACAACAACCGCTACTCAATCCCGGCAACAGCCGGGGTTTGAGGGAGGTAAGATATACGCAGTCTTACCTTTACCCAAAGATAGAAAGGCTGTTTCCAGAAGGACCTTATGGAATGAAATAGTATATAGGATAAATTATTTTCCAAAATAATTATAAAAAAAAAAAGCTTTTTTCCGACAATTTTAAATATATTTTTTTTAACAGCCAAAGTTTCAAACTTGGGTATCCTAGGTCGCGTTTGGTTCACTGGAATGAAATAGAATCTGATGGAATTGGAATTGAATTCCATTCCTGAGTGTGTTTGGTTGTTCAAAGATGAAGGAATCTCATTCCGTTAGAATGTAAACATTCCTTCATTTGATGGAATCTCCATTCCTTGGGGGTTTGGGAAGGAATCAGATTCCGTCCGTCACT
>JAOXNX010000026.1:9929853-9939946 GCA_028566075.1 Solidago caesia | reverse complement strand
GCCCAAAAAGCGAGCGCTTTTTGTACACCCTGCGCCTTGGGTACCAAAAAGCTCTAAGGCTTGCGCCTAGCGCTTAAGCGCGCCTAAGGCGCGCTTTTTAAAACCAAGCATGTAATGATAGCAATTGAAAAGTTATCTTTCTGTGTCCATTAGCTAGCATTACAAGATATTGACGAGGTCAATTTTGATCCACAAGCTTTACAGTTTTGTATCCTCAAGGTGTATATTAGGAATTTGATCATTAGTTATTAAAGTATTTGTCAATTCAAAATTTTGAAACAGATGTAATAAATAACTTTAATTTGAATTGTTGACAAGACTAAAAGCTTTTAATCACTGTTTTACACCGTGAAATGGAAATTGTTTCGGCTCTAATTAGAGTGAGCAGCCTAGGACTATTCGTTACAATGCAATAATCATTTGTTAAATTGAATCTCCAACTGGAAGATTGATTATACATTGAATTGTCTTTTGAGTTATTAAATGTCCAGTTTGAAGATGTATCACGCACTAACATGAGCTTGAGTTATACGGTAAACGTAAAAATGAATTATAAAGGAGGAAAAACCATTTAGTGCTTTTGCATTTAGAAATTCTAAGAAATTTATGAATCCTTAAAAGTCATGGACTCGTAGAATCCACCAATACTTTATACTTCTTTTTTATGGGGGATAGGGTTCTCCCAAAATTAGGATAGTTGACAAATTAATAATTTCTGGCCACAACTATGCTGGTTATAGTCCATCCTATTGTTTTACACTAGACCAAGTGTTGAGAGATTGGCAGATTGCTAATGTAAATAGATCAACTAAGTTCTACTTAACTTGAAGAATTGCTATTATACCATGCCACACTTATTGTATACAATTTCTTAGTGGACTTACATATCTACTGTTAGTCATAGTTTACGTGGCTTAACTGCTATAGCCAAAGTAAACACAGGGCAAATAGGACTAGCCCAGAATTTTTCAAAATATACATAAGAAATTGTAACTTATTCTTCAGGCAAAATGTAATCCTACTAAAGATTTATGATGATTCTGCACCTTGAGACTTGAATATACCCATTGTATGCACAAAAGATTTTCTCATAACTATAATCATTCAATGTTCTTTATTCCCGTATAGTCTCTCAACAGCTTATAAATGGTACAGATAGATGCATTTTTTGGTTCTTCAAATTTCAAACAAATACTTCTACTTCAATTTTTTGTTTGGTCCTTGATCCTATTAGGGTTTGATCTTCTTCATCGTTATATGAAAGCTCACAATGCTTTCTTAAACTGTGTGGTTATGGCAGTTGAGAAATGATTTACCTTAGTAACATGATTGTGACTTGATGTTGAGTATATACATGGTCTTGGATAAAACCTAACCCTCTCTCTCATTCTATGAATTTGGCAAATAATATCGGGCTTAGGTTCTTGGATCTCATTCTGGTGTTCACTCTTAAGTTATTTACTAACTTTTGTATTTTAAAAGATGGGATATGGTTTATCTGGTATATCTTGGGAAACATATGCAATTGTTCATTTAAACTGGTTTTTTGCATATTATTCTTTTAGCTTGATAAAGTTATTGAAGCTGAAAAGCAAGCCGCAAAGGATCTGCTTCGTGAAAAGAAGAAAGACAGGGCCTTGTTGGCACTGAAGAAGAAGAAGGTACAAGAAGATTTGCTGAAACAAGTTGATGGATGGCTTGTTAATGTTGAGCAGCAAGTAAGGAGTCATTTAGATTCATGTGTTCCTTATCTATTTCTCATTATTTATGATATCCTGTACTAAATTGTAGCAATGTCTGTAAACCCAATGAATACAATCTGGGTTAGCTGGCAGATATTGAACTAGCAAGCAAGCAGAAGGCTGTGTTTGAGAGTTTGAAAGCAGGGAATAACGCAATGAAGGCGATCCAAGGTGAAATTAACTTGGATGATGTACAAAAATTGATGGATGATACAGAGGAAGCCAAAGCATACCAAGATGTGAGTTATTTTTTTATATTTGTATTGGACTTATATTTATACACCTGTCAACCAAACAAGTATTATTTATTAGTTTTACATGCGCAATGTCGGTCACTCAGTCATGCAATCATGATTGTGGATCTTGAAGGTTGGAGGTTTTATGTAATTTGAAGGTGGCAAACTTGTTAGTATGGTTTAATATCATTAACTACCAAAATATAATGTATGTTAGGCCATTGCCTATTTACAGTGTACTATTAACTTGGCAGATTTGCCAAACATATTCATCTATGTTTTATCCATAAATGAATTTGGTAAATAGTTCCTGGAAAATGGACATGTTAGGCAATATGCATAAACATTCCAACATGATATATAATTCGAGACTTTTCTGTTTGTTAGTTTTAGACAAATATTTGTAGTTATTGGTTTTCCTTGATCGTCGTTTGTGGAATTGTCAAGTTGCTGATAGTATGCTTGTCATTTGATTTATAACCCTTTGTATAACTTGTGGATACTTCGGTTTATGGCCAGGAAATCAATGCAATCTTGGGAGAGAAGTTGTCAGCCGAGGATGAAGAGGAAGTTTTAGCGGAATTTGAAAATCTTGAAGCTCAGGTGTCTTTCTATTCTAGTGCATTTTTCAAATTCTATTTACGTTTGCTCCCTCCTGAAAACTGCAGAAGTTTGAACTAACATGGTTTTATGCAAGCGATTAAGTATTTGACAAATGTCTTAAATACCCTCATACAATTACAATTGTAATTAAATATTAGATTAATATGACCAATAAGCTGTACAAATTATAGTGGACTATTAGGAGTTATATCTTTGGAACTTGCCAAAAAAGGAAAATGTTGACATTTTTATTGGACATGACGAAGATTTACAGTTTGTCGGAGTGTCGGACGGTGAGGGCATTATTATTCATGTGTTGGATACACATATGAAGTGTCTTTTGTAATTGGCAACATCATTGGCTTGTTCTTAATGTTTTGTCATCAGTAAGAAAGAGCTTATTTGTATTATAGTCTCTCTTTTTTTTTCAATTTGCTTTTAGAGGTTACTTGTCCATGAAAAATGTTGCTTTTCACTTGCATTAGGATGTTCTTTTTTTGTATGTTAAGATGAACACTTCTGCAGTTCTTGGTGAAATTGCAGTCCATTTCCGAACTTTTTGTTTACCCCTTTTGTATTAAAGCAAATTTGTGGACTCGGAATCAATATTTAGCAATAACTTCTAACTGTTTTTGATAGAGAAAATGGTTATTCTCATGTGTAACTTATAAAAGGTGTAATTCTGAATATTCGCTTTAGACAATTATAATTTGCATCTGCATCTTATGTTATCGATCACCGGTGTTGTTACAGATGGCAATTCAAGATTTGCCAGAAGCTCCTGTTTCTGAGCCATCTTCTAGTAAAGATGAAGAGAATTTGGACCTGCCTGATGTACCAACAAAAGCACCAGTTGCCTCTGAAATAGTTGCCGATAAATCTCAAGCTGTTAAAACAAAAGGTATCTCTGTCTCTGTCTTATCATTGATAGCTTCATATGTACTTTTTTATTTACCTATAATAATCAAATAAGAATGTTAAGCGTGAATTAAAAGGTTCAGTTTAATTAACCCATGATTAAACATCTCACATTCATCATCAAGAAGCTAGACATAATCGCCAAATATTAGAAGAAAATCCTAGTCATTATACCCTGTGCTAAGTTCTAGTAAAGGTGGCAAAAAGGGTTAGGTCGGATGGGCTGGATAACGGGTCAAATTGAGTGATTTTTGGTTGAGCTTATAATGGGCCATGCCAGGTTAACCAGAAGTACATTTTTGTCTATTTTTCATAATTAAGAATTATAAATAATGTGTGTTAAGTATGATTGCAAAATATATAACAATTACAATATCCAATGTTTTGAATAAAGTGATTTAGTATCTTGTATACAAATAGAAGTACACTTGGGCTACCTTTGACCAATTTGGTTCATTTGACCCGTTTTCTGTTTAGCTGTTTTTGTTTCATCTATTTGACCTGAACATCTGACCTGTTGGACATGATCATAACCCGAATTGACAGGAGGAAATGTGGGTTGAAAATTGCCACCTTTTTCAGCAAACAACATCTTAGATTATTCTTTCTGTTTTCTTGTTTATAACCAAAGCCAAACTTTGACAAAATACTTTTACCTTGTGATTCTTGGATGATCAAAAATATAGTTATGGAGGAGCCTCTACCCGCTTGACTGTCAGCGACCAACAGCATAGTTGGTCATATGTGATGGCATTTGATACAGTTCATCTACGTTCTTTTTTGATCATGATCTCTTTATATTGGACTGGATGAAATATGGGTTCTGTTGTCAAGCTTTGGTGCACGTTCATATGTTCGTTTCATTTGTGTTTATTTGAATGAATTCAAGGATTATTGCAATCGCATTGAATGAGACACGCTGAAGTAAGCTGTACAGTTTTTTGTGTTTATACAAAAGCTAAAAGTTGATACTTAATAAGCTTATTAAGTATAGATACTCTTTTATTTTCTCATTTTGTGGCTTTGAATATCTGACATTATCTCCTAAATCTGCAACTAGTGAACCTACGCCTGTAATAATGAAATCTTTAACTATTAGTCGAATATTTGAAGCCTGAAACATCCTCATTTGTTATACAAGTGTTGATCTTTGTATAGAAGTACTACGTCCTTCGACTATGTTTAATACTGCTTTATCATGCCCAGAAAGTTGCAATGATTTGCTTAACGGCTGTACCAAATATGCTTAACTGTATAACGAGATTCTGAATGTATAGAAATGTTCTTGTGTAGCTTTGTTCTAGTAACTGAACATATGCTTACCATGACCTTTGCGGTGTGCAAAAGTTTGGTTTAGACCAACAAAATTTAAGGTCAATATATGACTAAATTTGTATTCTGCTTAAATATCACTTCCCAGTTACTCATGTGTCAAATCAAACATTACAATCATCTCGGAACACAGGCAGTAGGGTACTTTTAGCTTGAAATTTTGACAAAACAGAAAGGTTGCAATCAATGTTGAACATCAGAATGAGATGGTGCGATTCTAATAGAGTTAGAAAACTGTCCTTTATTAACGGAATCGCTGACTTGAACATGAGCTTGAGCTGTTGAGCAGTCAAATGTCCATGAAGATTTATCATACACTAAACATGAGTTGAAGTTGGTGGTGATCAAATGTTCAAGTAGGAGACTTGTCATAAACTAAATGTGACCATGAGCTATATAAAAGTTAAGAACCCTTAGAAGTCCTACCATTCAGCGACTCTTTCAGATTCATTTTGTATTGACTGAATACTTGCCAGTAAAAGATATGATAGATTTAGGCGTTTAGTCCATCCTATAGTTCCACAATGCACCAAAAGTCGAAAGATTGTCATTCTATTATGACCAGATAAGTTCTAACTTACTTTTAAGAACTTTTATTTTACAATGTCGCGCCCATTTAATCAAATTCGTTAATGCGGTATCAAAATTGGTACCTTCGAAAAATTGTAGCCTTGTAGGTACTTAGTTATCCCTCCTTACTATCCATACTATTGACAGGTTATGTTGATACCAACATGAAAGAATACCAATCCATTAATCTTAAAACACCCTCTCGTCCTACGAATTTAAAAGGTAATTATCGGCTAGGTCGTATTGGCACACTATTTTCATAGCAAAACAAAGTTATTGAAGCTGAAATGCAAGGTGCAAAGGATCTGTTTCGTGAAAAGAGGAGGATGGTCAGCGAATTAGAAGTCCAAGAAGATCTACTGAAACGAGTTGATGCATGGCTTGTAAATGTTGAGCAGAAAGTAAATTACTCATTAAGTTCAACATATATTCTTATATTCAGCTATACCTCTACACCTTTTCATTTCTATGATGAACTAACCCGCATAGATTGATTTACATTGAAGGAATAAGAGGAGAGTTTTGGCTGGTTTATCTGTGATGGGGATCAAAAGGGTGCCATGTTGCAGTGAAAGATATATGCTTACCATCACCCAAAGGTACCAAATATAACGGGTCGTTTGTTTCAAAGATTCTAAAGGAATTTAGAATTTCCTATGTTAACCAAATATGACAAGGAAGGAAATTCAAATTACATTTCACCCAATTTTCATAGTTTCCGTGAACCAAACAACCCCTGAGTTTATGCTATACTATAATAATATAATTTCCCTTTATGACAGTTTCTTTTGTATAGGGAGTTGATATTCGTACCACTCTTTTTAATACATCTACCACACTGCTGCATTAATAATTTGTACAGTCTGTTTTATAAGTTGTACATTATGGTAAATATATCAAAAAGAGTGATACAGATATCACCTCTCTTTTGTACATAACAGAGTAAAACATTTGGTTATTTGTCAAAAAGCCAGAGCAAACAGTTTCCAGAATTCAAGGAATGTGGATTCATCAATGTAACAAATCTTTACAACTTATTTAGTTCAAAAATGGAACTTAAATCCTATACAAAATGTGTTTCTATGATCATTTACCCATTGACAACAAATCTAATTCTAGAGTTAATCTCAAAAGTCCAATGAAATATAAACGAAAAAAAAAATAAAAAATCAACAAGGACATTCGGGGGATTTATCAGTATTTATGTTATTGTTCTTCTCCTCAAGATCAAGAAATTTCTGATAAACATAAGTCGAGAACCCCCAAATCCCCATAAGAACCGCAATGAGCTTAGAACCATTCATTGTATAGTTAAAAGCAACTGCAGTAGCCAAAGGCGAAAGGGACAACGCAAGAGTAATAACCACATTTGAAAACAAAGACGACACCACAAAAATCAAACCAACAGCACCAACTGAACATATCTGCCAAGCCACAGCAGTCCATATCAAAGTCATCACATAAGCCAAACTCCCTCCATCAAAAGTGTGCACTTCACCTCTCAACCACCGCCATTCACCGCTAGCAAAAAGACCCACAAGTGAAACACATGATGCCACAATTGAAGTACATATTTGCATTTCAAGAACTACTGCAAAGGTTTTTTTCTTGATGATTTTTTGGAAAGAAAGTTGTGTGAGGGAAAGTAAAAGAGCATAAAGAGCCGAAGCACAAAGTGTAGACATGAACCCAAGTGTGTATTTAGCTCCAGTGACCTTCTGGTCAGCCAACTGGTCGCTAACTCCAACAAGAGATGCGGATAATGTAAGAACAACGATGGAATTTAAGATCAAGGTTGTAAACTTTTGGGAATTTATGAAAAATGAGAAAACTGCACCGAAAACTAGTTGAGTTGCACAAATGAGTGAGTAAGTAGAGCTTGATAAGTATGCTAGTCCGACAGAATATAACAAATAATCACCTGCGATAAGGGAACCAAGACCAAGATACACTAACATGACAATGATCACAGGACATTTGGTTAATGGTTCTTTAATTGAAGGAAAAAGAATAAAGGGTATAAAGAGAATAGGGAACCCTGCGTTTTGAGCAAGAGTGGCGGTCCATTTACTATGTCCACCTTTTTCGTAATAAAATCTTAGAAGAAGCACGGCGGCTCCTTGACCGATGAGGAGGAAACATATGTTAAGGACCATCAAACACCACATTTGCCACCGTGTAAGCTTTGTGATTGGGGGGAAGCGTATTTCGTATTTATAAAATTTTGCAGTCTTTGGATCTTCATTGTCTGTCTCCAAAAAAGAAACAACCATTAGAATCCTATATTAAAAACTTGAATTCTCTTGAATCAACATATAATAGATGCAAGAATTCTGAGACAAATTGTGTAAGTTTTCATGGGACGATGAATGTAGTCATGGTGCCGTTTAGTCCCATGTTCATGAATTCACTGAAGAAGAAGCAATGTCGATTACAACTGAAGTGAGCCTCTTTGTGACAATATATGTATGAAAAAATATAACGTCATTGAGCATCTATGAATGAACTTTAATGCCTAATCGTTTTTTTAATCCTAGTCCTACTCTTAAATTACATGTATGCCTAGGAATTTTAGTTTAAATATAGAAATCAATGATTTTATACAAACTCTATAAGATCAAAACTCAACAAGGCCTATTACTCTATAAGATCCAAACTCTGTAATGATTATACGTATAAACGTAATAGGCCTTGTTGAGTCTGGATTAAATTTACTCGTCGTCGTTAAGATCCATACGTATGAATGTAATGATGCAAATGTGTTAATCGAAAATATCGATATACAAATATACATACAGAGAGGGAGCGGGTGTAAAAATATATACCTGTCATGTTTGGAAGATCGATCTGTTGAAGTTTTAGAGAGAGCGATTGATTATAAATTAAGAGGGAATTGAAGAAGCAAATCTTGTGATGAAACTGGCCTACAACAATAACTGTAATATTTTTGGGTGGCAATTTTAGTTACAAACCAAGTTTATAATGCATGCACTTAATTTTTGGACAAAATTCTCCTTGATAACTAATAATGATATACTTCTTTTTTTTTTCTAATAAATATTTATTATAATATTTTAAACCTTTTGTTGTTGGTTAATTTTATATATATATTAAAATAAATAAATAAAAAACCCGAAAAACCTCATGTAACCAAAAACCAAATCATAAGGGAAGCCTACGACTTGGCATTTCCCTGTTATTCAATTATGATTTTTTTTGAAGTTAAGTCAAAGATAATTATAGACACTATCATGAAATATTGCAAACTATCTTATCTTCATAATAATACAGGGCTTCTAAATCGCAAGTACGATAATTTTTTATTTTTTTTGGCAATGGGTTACCCCTGTGAATTTAAATACGATAATACTTTTTGTATAAGGTGACATGAAATCTTGAAATAATTAAGGTTGGAGTACTTGTGACTTGGACTCGACTTAGTGAGGGGACAGTTAAGAGTATTTGGAATCTCGGAGTATCCGAATTGGTATTTTTATATATAAAAAGTAAAATTTTTTGAAATTATATGTAATTAAAAATTAGAAATATATTAAAATTTTCAAACTTGAACATAATTATTTTGAAACATTTACATAATATTTCAAAACTTAAAAACTAAATATAATCATTTTGTATATGTATAAAAACTACATATACAAAAAGTCGCATTTACAGAAAGTAGTCTACGGATAGACATAAGTTGACAAAAAAAAACTATTAACTGTAGTAATAGTTTCTTTTCGTAATAGTCTCTTTTTGTCATCTTATGTTTGTCCGTAGACTAATATGTGTATAAGTCTATGAAAAATGGGTATAATGGAAATTTGAAAATATTGACTATATTTGAAACTACATCACACTATAAAGTTCTTTATACTGGATGCTAAAAAGATTTTTAGTATTGTGTTACATTTGAAAATTCACAGTATTTATACTATCTAATAAAGAATATAGCCTCCTGTTGAATGTTACTCATTTTTGGATATGTAAATTATC
The DNA here is from genome assembly GCA_028566075.1 of Solidago caesia. Taxonomy (NCBI): domain Eukaryota; kingdom Viridiplantae; phylum Streptophyta; class Magnoliopsida; order Asterales; family Asteraceae; genus Solidago; species Solidago caesia. Next base: position 9,930,549 of record JAOXNX010000026.1, on the reverse strand, counting down.
CAAATTGTCCTTAATAATTAAATTACAATATCAATCATTTATCTTTTAACATATCTCCACTAACCCCTTTATATCAATTATCTACACCACTCGACGCCGCCACCACCACCATCAATCGCCGCCACTACTACCAGTCGCCGTCATCACCACTGGTCGCCGCCACCGCCATCGCATTGTGCGGGTACCGTGCTAATATATTAAATGAGTTAGAAAATTCACAGTATGGATTGCATTTAGTATAGTTATCTGCGTATGGAAACTGTTACAAGGTATCTAACTCATTTAATATACATCCATTGTAGGAGTATGGATTGCATTTAATATAGTTATCTTTTATTTTTTGAAAGGTGTGAATTACTCGTAAATATCATGATGTTTAGCATACGTTGTCTTAACCGAGTCCGTGCTAGAGAGCCCTCTCGCAGAATAGATCCTCAATATAAATCCCTTCGATGAGAAACCCTTATCACCCAGAGATCTGGAGGGAAAAACTCACTCAGGCCCACCATAAATGGAAATTAAATACCTGTGGCTACCCCCAAATATGCATAGGGTAGGACTCGAACTTGAGACCTCTTATGAGGAAACAAGCTTCCTTGCCACTAGACCATTTGGTGATGGTTATTTAATATAGTTATCTAACTTCATTTAATATACTAGATTTAGTCCCGTATCAAATATACGGGAAGTTAACGA
>JAOXNX010000026.1:9908660-9922265 GCA_028566075.1 Solidago caesia | reverse complement strand
AAACCCGAAAAATAGTGTTAGGAAAAAAAAAATTTAGATCCCGACCCCCCACCTCTCCCAGCCAAGCTTCGCCACTGTGCTCGGGTACATGTAAAACTGCGTGATACCCGCGTCCCACACCCACCAACCTTATGATTATGTATGATAATAAAATTGAAAACTTTTTTTTAATTTTCAAGATACATAAAGAGCATGACCTTCATGACTGAGAGATACAAGTTGACCTTTGTGCCGCCCTTTTTTAATACATAAAATAGGAGGACATCGTCATTCTTATTACTCATGCCATCTACATGTATTAATGTAAGCCTAACTAAGCTTAAACACAAGAAATATAATAAAAACACAATATGAACGTCAATCAATGTGACACTTTTATCATTTATGAAGTTTGATATTGAATTTATTGATGTTTTATAAGTGTTGATTTTCATATTTATTGATGGTTTAAAAATGCTTAACTTAAATAAAAATATTATAATTTGTAGCCTTCAAGTTGAGGGGGAAAAAATCTCATTAATCTAAATTTTCCACCATTTAATTAAAAAAGTTTTTTAACATGTTATTAGTAACTTTTTTTTCCATAAAATATTAAAACTAATTTGTAATTTATGATACTTACATATACATCTTTTTAATTGAAAAATGAATAAATTTGAAACACAACGTACATTCGTAACAAACTTTGGTTTCCAATAAAATCAAACTTAAACATATACATCTTTCCAATAATATTTTAACATGTATTCATTTAACATGTGATAAGAGTCATTTAATTCATATGAAATTCATAACAAAATATCAATATTTATAATGTTTTTATAATGTAGTATTTTATTTGTCCGTATGTATCACGACACGGGTCTTTCTAATGTTTACGAAACTAACTGAAAAACATCAGGGGTTATTCTCCATTTCTCATAATGGCTAAAGAGTTCCAATTAGAATGGGATAAATAGTCACATTCCTTGTATTTAACTCTACATTGTTGTTGGTATAAAATTTATCGGGCTATCCCAACACACAAAAAAAATATATCCTATTAGAAGTGTGGCACAATTTTATTTTCATTCATTATTTCATTATGTATACGCAAAATTTTTGGTCAAGAGTAAAAGAGTTAATTACACTTTTGGTCCCTGTGGTTTGCACCAAATTTCAGGTTTCATTCTTAGGTTTACGAAATTACATTTTTCATCCCCAGCTTTGGAACTCCGTCAACACTTTTGGTCCACACCAATAACGGACGTTAAAAAAAGGTTAATTACAGTTTTGGTCCAAAGGTATATTTGTCATTTCTTTTCTTTTTTTTTTGAACGGAAATAAGAATAATATTATACACAATCTAGACTCATCTTAGAACTTTAAGTGCTAAGGTTAAGACTCATCTTAAAACTTTAAGTGCTAAGGTTTCAAAAGGGTTGGAAAAAACTTATGCCAATTACAGATAAAGCGAGACATAAGAAAAAACATCATCAACGAAGACCAAGTCATCGGTTTTCACTTCGCGATGTTTTTGTTGCAATCCAAACTAATTCTAAGGAAAAACCAACCAAAAAACAAAGGGACCCAATCAAAGCAAGGGATTCACGTTCCAAGTTTCCCAAGTCGACTTGTCGTTATGGAGTCTATTGTTTCTGGCTTTATGTGTTCCCTCTTTTTTGGTTGCTCGCTGACATTCCATTAGCTATTCTTAATTATGACCCGAACCCATTTGATATGCCACCTCTAGGTCAGCCCAAATCGTTGAAAACCACAAACCAAACCAAACCAAAAGTGATTAAGTGAATATAACTATTGATTTATAAAATCGTTAGTTTAGCTTTTATTATTTCTTGGAAGGTCCATGAGGTAATCTAATCATTTTTTTTTATGTGGTATCCCAGTATGCTTAGCCAACAACTTGGTCAAAACGATTACAATTAAGTATGGTTATCTAGGTAACAACTTTGACACGCTAACAAATTTACGGCAGGCTAGGTCAAACAGGTAAATTACCATGCATTTGGTTATCTAAGACAAGTTTGAACAGATACATGAAGTAAATAAGAGCTTTCAAGTAATAATGATCTATAGTCGATGCAAAATTCATACTGCTTGCAATTGCATTTTACTTGCCAACAAAATTGTATCAAGTCACAAGCAACGCACACTCACTACAATAATTCATACAGTTGTGTTCTATTCAACCACAGCCAGTAAGTCGGCCGCTTTGCAGAAGCAGTGCCTTCCCTCTGCTCCAAGATCCACCTGTTACAAATCGCATAATGCTGATTATCAACCCCAGGTATAAAGAAGGAAGATGACGATACAACATTTTTTAATGGGTTTTGTCATTATACAATGATATGGATAGAAAAAAATATATCCAAACCAACATGCACATTATCATGATTCCAAATATACACCGCATCTAACAATGTTGAACTAGTTACTTCCAAATATTCAAACGGATATGGATTTTGTCAGAGCTCAAAATTCTATTTTATGTGGGTTGTCAGAGCTCTAAATTCTATTTTATGTAAGCTTGTCAGAGCTCAAAATTTGCAAAGCTCAATGGGGCTACCAAATCTTTACAACAATCCAAAAGGTGGTACTCCCTCCATGTGCTTTGCTTCGATTGATTTAACTAGTATATATGTTATATGGGTACTTCGGACAATTAACTACGGTTGCCTACTTCCCTTAATCTACATCTACAGTCAAAGCTGCAAGTAATTCTTACAGGATGGATAATGTACAAGTACAACTTACAACCACCCACTAACCTCAAAATTGCAAATCAATTTTATGTTTATTGTGTCCATGAGCATTTTTTTTGTTCTTCTTTTGGGAGGGGGTTTCGTAAATTTACAAGAATAGAATAGACAATGGCTTTATAATGAACAATTACCTCATAAGCATTGATGTCAGAGAAAAGAACCTGTAAAAGAAGCAACGGCATATAGTCAAGCAATGACCATCAACAACACCACCAAAAATACCAAACACCAATTTCAAATATATGCTCAGTTGAGGAAGTGGTCAGAAACAAATCTATTTTGAATATACCTTTTTCCCGGTCTCCAAGTCCCCTACCTCAGTGCCAACAGCAAGAATCTGGAACAGACGAAGAGATTATATTATAAGTTATAACAGTATACAGTTACAAACGACATATTGACCTCTCAACACAAATTAAGCATTCTATGTTGACAAATGGGAGCACTAACGACGTACCTCTCCCATAAGATAACGTTCAAACTTGACAGCTGATTTCGGCAACAGAACTCCACCGGCAGATTTCTAAAGCATTTCAAATACACACAAAATGAAAGAGCAGGCTATAAGCATACAACGAAGCACCATACAGTAGCTATGTAAGAGGAACAATGCTGAGAGAAAACAAACAATGTTGAGAGAAGTTGTGGACCACAACAAACCTCAAAAATCTTAAAGATTGCAAGTGAATAAATAGGTAATTATGACCTTCTAAAAGAACCTTGGCATTTTTTAGTATATTTCATAAACAGTCCCAGTACTACACATATTTCTACATGTCCAGTCACCAGTTTCAACCTCCTACAAATTCAGTCCCTGACATGCTACTGCGGTTATATAGATGATTCTTCTGCCACTTGAAATGACTAAACTACCCTTAATGGATTTTTTTGTTTTGATACATTTTACATTATTTATTATTACCTATATACATCTACATAGATTTCCACTTTTAAGTTTTCAAAATTTCACATTTAAAATATGTCACAAGCATACATCTCAACCTGGAGAATCCACTTTAATTGTTATGTGTGAAAATAAGTTATAAGTTTATAACTGTATGTTTCAAAAAAATGAGGCAAAGAATAGAACGGAAATGCAATATGGTAGCCACCTTCCCCTAAAACTCTAAAGCATCCATCTATATATTGAAGTAATATGGGTTTGTAAGTTTTCAAATCTTCGAGTTTCAAAATTTTAATTCTTTTTGCAGATTTATTTAAATGATTGATATGGGAAAATGGTCATGTAAATTGTTGAGTTATATTTGATGATAGATTTATATATTAAAATCATTCAATTATAAATAAATTTCTAATTTGGGTCAATTTAAGAAATTAATATTACACCACCACCAAGGTTGCCTAGTGGGTCAAGCAACTCATGTCCTCACAAGAGGTCACAAGTTTGAGCTTCCCGTTGTTACATCTTAGGTAGCCAAAGGAAGGGTTCAAAAACGGCCATGGGCATACCCTGGTTAGCCAACTTACTCCTGAGTCAAAAAACTTGCCCTCCCCTAGGTAGCTTAAAGCCTTAAAAACCAACTCCATTTATTGAAGCAATATATTAAAGTTTAAAAAGATATAAACTTAAAAGTTTGAGGAGAATATAGATGAACGTCGCCCAAAAAGAATATTCTATCATGTTTTAACAGGAAAAGAAATAAGAAAAGGAAGATTTTTCAGCCATTTTAAGTCGATAAGGGACCATCCTTGTAACCAAAGTAGCATGTCAGAACTAAGCGTGTAGTATTTTCAAATTAGGAACTTAACATGCGTAATCGGGTATAACACACGGGCTTAGTTAAGTCATCTCAACTAAAAAATCATACTATAATCTGGTTCATTACAATAAGCAGTCCTAAGTGTGATGCACAGTCATTTCAATTAAACTTCAAATCACACAACTTATTAGCAAAAATTAAGTAACAAGAATATTGGCCATAATAACAAGTGAATCATCCACACTTACACATTCAGATATATACGTAAGCAAAAACAATCCCCCTCCTCAGTTCCAAACATCAAGAAGTAACACACCCACAAATAATATAATATATTTGATATTTCAAAGTGAACCTAAAACCTTTTGCAACATATAAAATTCTAGCAATGAGTAATACATAACCAATAATTCAAACCCTAAAACATTATATTTACAAAAAAAAAAAAAAGAAGAAGAAGAAGAGTTACCTCTGGTAGCTCCTCAAGACGAATTAGCACTCTATCAGCTTGTGGCTTAACCTACGAACACGAATTAATTCAACTTAAATATTACATAATACATCACCTCACCTTGCAAAACTAACATCACACACACACACATGACAGTTGCACATCAAATTTTGGGCAAAAGTTCATCATTTTCTTAGAAATTTGATGCACACTCACCCGATAAAGTTAATGCACAATCATTAAGTGTCACCTTCTCCCTTTTTCTTACCTTTTTTACCATATAGGAGTGGTTATTGTAAAACAAACCTTATGGTAAAAAATGGTAGGTATAAGTAAAGGGAGGGTAGTGCATCAAATTTCTGAAAAAGATTAAGCATACCCGCCGAATATAGGATTTAAACCATCATGTATCATCATCATTCATCTCCTTTCCTACAACTATTAACATTTTGTTTCACTATAACCAACGCCTATATATGTTTATTGATCAGTTGAAGCAAAAAAACTGTTAGTGTGAAACAAATAAAAAAGAATGGAATTACAACATCTAGCAATGTGTATCCATGTCATCACTTTTACTGAAAATTAGGCGTGTAACTGCCACGTGTCGCTCTCTCAATCTTCCTATTTGTTTTACCATAGGTTTGTATAATCATAACCAACCCCTATATGTGCGAGTGTCTTTTCAGTCGTAAATGGAACCACTTAAAACCACAAATTGAGTATATTTAGAGCTAAAATTGAATATAACTAAAGTAACATGTTACTAAATATATTAATCACAATTACTGAATTAAACTAGGTTAAATAAATTTATAATCAGGATAAGATTATAATAAAACTTTGTTCACCTTAGTAGGCTCGTATTTGGTAGCAATTGCATTAACCTTGAAGGAATTCCTTCTTAAACCTAATCATCAAAATACAGAGTAATATATTAATTAATTAATTAAAATATTATAAAATTAAGACATGAAAAGAGTAAAATGAAAAGAGTATAAGAATAGAGTAATATACATAAAGTTGTTGGTATGGTTTTGGTGGAGATAGAAGAAGAAGGAGAACGAAGGTCTGTAGAAAATGGCTTAGCAACTGCTGTAAGGAAACTCGACGACGCCATGGATAAGATTTTAAGGTGTTTTCTAGAGAGAGAAATGAGTGTGAGTGTGTTAATCTAATGAGAGAGATAGAGAGTGAAAGGGGGCTGGCTGATTGAGTTAAAATGTTAAATATGTGCTTAGGGTGGGTGGGTGGGTGGGGTTCTAGAGTGTTCGGTTGTTGTTTGTTTCAAAGTGTGTGTGTGTATAATTTTGGCAAGCCAGGTAGGTATTTTTTTTTAGCGCGCATAAGACTTGGTTAAGATAATATATGCTAATCCTTTCGTTATTCACAAGAATTTAAAAATAAAAATAAAAAAATGTATAGTTTTTCCAAAATATGTAAATATGTAATCAAATGGTGTGTTGTATCAAATGGACATGAAATACTTATATATTTCATTGTAAGGTATAAACGGTAAATAGATCAAGTTGATGTATTTCAATTATTAGGTGGTTGATATATATGAAATGCGCTCATGGTCCTTCGGACATGGTCATGTTTTCAAGCTGTAATCAAAGACTTGACAAGTTTCTACTATGACAAAAACAAGACATTTTATATTTGTTTATGACTAGTTTAACAATCTAATACATATAGGCATGGTTCCTTGTACTAATTTATTGTCTTGGTGTTGGTGTAGTGTTAAACTCATTTGTGTTGTCATGGTTTGTAGCAACAAATTCAAAGGGAACTAGTTTTCAAAGTACTTAGTTTTGGGTTCATGAGTTGAATCTATATATCACTTCACACTAGATAAGCTTAAGGTTTTTCCAAGCTAAACTAGTTTTGAACATGAACATTTAGTCTAGTCTTATTATAGCTTCATGTATTGTAAACATATATTATATGGGAGTTGTGTCTCTCAAGCTGCATAAATGGTTACAAAATTCAACTAAGGTCAAAAATGGAAGTTGAAGTTAGAAGCCCAAGTTGTATCTGGATATCAACTTATGATTGCAGTTATCTTGGAAGATGCTTAGCACTTACAAAATGACAAATATTACAATTTGCCTCACACAATCTGAATACAAGAAGATGAATATTGAGATCATTGGTAGTTGTAAAGGTATGTACGATGTACCATTTTGATCATTCCATTGTTGAGAAAAACCCTCCATACGTGTCCAGTATGTCATTGGTGGACACATAGACGTCGGCACATGAACAGGGGACAAAAGGTACAAACGTCATTGTCCACATTCTCTTTTATGCAGAACCATCAAAATCATGACACATAGCACAAACATTGAACACTTGGGGTCGGTTTCATTGCCTGTAAATACCTACCTCAGAACTCATGGAGAACAATCACATTTAAGAACAAGTCTCTCACAACATTTTTCACTACAAGTATATTCAGCTCAGAATATGTTTTGTTCTTATATTCAACTTAGGCTAATTTATAGTTAAAGATTGTGATTCAGATTGTAATTTTTCAGTCAACTAGTTAGATTAGAGTTCGTTGTATCGCTTATTCTGCATCTAGCTTGTACTTAATGTTTAAGTACTCTTAGTTTTATTTTGTATTATTTTCTTCTTTGATTAAAAGATTATAAGTGTTATTAAGTGGCTATAAATATTTCATGTGAGCATTGGTTCTCCTCTTGCAGTTGCCTTTGGAACATCACCTAATGTTGAAACACTTCAATTTGAAGCAAAGGATATGATCTATCAACTTCGGATGGGATTAATGTCATAAATAGCCACACGTACATAGTTTACCAGGTATATATATTAGTAAATCTGTTTTTATCAAACCTACAACTATTTTGCCATGAAAAATGTAATATGAAAAAAGTAATATGAAATACCTTAAAACTATTTTGGTTATGTTTAATTATCACAGTTCTATTCATCTTTTACTATGAAACATTTCTTTCATTTTATTATATATCTTTAAATTAAATTTATTTTTGTTTAGTCAAGCTCGCTCTTGGATGTTATGTTAATGTCTCTTTTGTTTTCAGACTATTTATAGATCTTGTTTTTCTTCCGGTTACTTTTAGCTCATCTTGACACGTACATTATTTGTTCTTGCTGTATAGAGTGTCTTATGGAAGCATTCTCTATATTATTGGGTAGAGACAAAACTGTCTACATCTCACCTCCCCCATACCCTGCTTATGCAGGAATTAGGTACTGTTTTTGCTGTTGTTATTGTTGTTGCGCTGTATAGGGCGTCTTATATAAGAAGCACACTAATGTCACCCGAATCCCTTCAAAATATGTCTGTTTTAACCAGAGTCATATATAGTTACATACTTACATATATATCTTTCAGTCATATATTTCCATCTTGTAAGGTAACGAATCAGTGTAAATGTTGATTATAGGAAATTAAAGCACTTTTAATTAATGATAATACACGTATAGAATAATTTCCATCTTGTAAGGTAACAAGTTAATCAGTGTAATAAGGAAACCACTTTTAATGATAATTAATTAATACTCATATATATAGGATTAACTATGACTGTGGTTAAAACAGCCATGCATTCTCAGTTATATATCATGGAAATGACTGAAAGATATATATGTAAAGTATGGCTTTCTTCATCGTCATTCTCAAAACTTATATCTAGACTTTCAGAAGGTATCGATGGTGTCTACCTCTTCACCGGACAAATCTAGTTTACAGTATTACACTATTATGTGAGGTGAATTCTTTTTCTTCTTCTTTTTTTTTTTTTTGATTAGAGCTTAATTATAATTAACTAATTGTTGGTGGTCTAAAATATATATCTTGTTTTCTATTTACTTTCCATCTTATATTTTGGGAATAAGATTACGAACGAGGGATAAGATAACCACGTATTATAAAAAAAATGTTTCATTGTGTGTATAGAAAATTTTACAAGTTGGCCGGAAGTTGCTCGGAAATTAGCCGGAAATTAAAGATGACTGGAGATTTGAAAGTCATCATATGTTCATAATTAAATATATAATATTATATCCAAATGTCTATTGTGTGTATCCTACGTGGCTTTAACCGATTATACGTAAACAGTCACCCAATTCACTACATTATTGAGACAGAATAACAAGTTATGTAATGAACACATTTCTGTCTTCAATGAATTACATATTATTATTTTTTTCAACATAATTTTCTATTTAAAAGACAAATTTATTTTTTTTAATATTAGTCAATTTTAATTACATTAACGTTGTGCTTTTCTTATATATTTTTATTTATATAAAAAAAAAATATGAAATGAAACCTATCTTAAGATTAGTAAAATATAAATAAACCTTGATAGTTGGATGATCTTGTTATACATTATTCCGTAATATATATTTTTAGATTATTTGTACATACATTATATATTTTGTAATTCAATAAATTAATTAGTTAATTTCAGTGCTTGTTCTATATATTACCTTATCAGTAGGCCGGTGTAACTGTATAACAAATAAACTGTCATTTTTATTCTTAATTTCTATATAGTAGAAGATAACACTAACAACTTTGTCTTATGATTTCGATTAGCTTAAAATAATGCTGTATTAATATAATCGATCTGTTACTTTTTAGCTTATGAATTCACAAACCATGCCAAAGTAATGATCCCTCGTGATTAAAGGTGGTTAAGTTTCTAAATGACGATTCTTACTGTATTAAAATATTACTGTATCAATATAATTTGTTACTTTTTATGTACATTATTGAAAACCGTAAATCTTGGGAATAAGAATAAATAAATAAATAGAAAATAAGATGGATAATTGAAAAATGCCACGATTTGAGCACATTAGAATTTAGAACCAGACAGTCGACATTACAAAAGATCCACCATCATAGGAGAAACAACACTTGGAATGTTTGGTTGTCATAACATGGAATCATTAATATGATAAAGTAATGTAATATAATAAACATATAAATATATAATGTACTTGCGTGGCATTTTAAAATTACATACATATATACACACTCTAACATTTGTATAGTTGCATGCCCACCTATTTTTATAACACATAACTTTTGTCGAATTTCTTTCTAAAAGCAATTTTTCTACTTTTGGATAGAAGTACAGTTGTTTATATCTCACCTCTCTCATATCATTATTTGATGGGATAAGATATTGTTGTAAAATTACGTGTATATAGTTTTCATTATCATTATCATAATTAATATAATTTGAAAAAAACTAGACTTATTCTTATGCGATGCGACGTCGATGGTGGTAGTGGCGGCAGTGTGGTGGCGGCGGCGACGGGTGGTGGTGTTAGGTGATAGGTGTGTTGAATGTATAGGTGCAATTTAAGTAGAAGGATTCATTTTTCAGAAATATAGGGAGTTATTTGCTTTATATAGTACTAGACGAATGTCTGCGCGATGCAAAGACGATAGTGGTAACAACGGCGATGGTAGCGGCGGTGTGGTGGTGGCGGCGACGAGTGATGGTGGTGGTGGCGGCAAGAGGCTATTGTTGTAAAGGTTATTGATGTAAAATAGGGTAGTGTATTTATTTTAGGAGTTAAGGGGTAGATGTTGTAAATTAGTTTCATTAAGAGTATTATAAGTATATCAAGTGGAGATTTTAAAATAATAAATAAAGGAGATGGGGAGAAAAAGAAGGAATAATGATGTTTTATATAGTAGTATAAATTATAAATAAAGATTGACTCTCAATAAATAATTATTGAATTTGGATACTATTTTGGTTAAATCAAAATTAAATCAAGTATGTAACTAATACTAATTGTGAAATCAAAGTTTGAACATAGATATGGGAACTTATATTGAAAGTTCTAAAAATAAGATGATGAAGTAGAAAGACTTTTTCTATTTTTAATTGAAATTACTATAAATCTTGTTATTAACCAAATTTACTACCATAAAACTGAAAGATGAACAAAACATCTTTATTCTTCACTATCAAATGCCAACCATGTGCCACGAGTCAGGATTAGGATAAACCATTTTATAAACCCATAAAAACAAATGTTATGTAAAAGGGCAAAAGATTTATTTCTAAAAACCTGATGGACTCATGCCGGACCGTCCACCACAAGTAAACAAATATTGCTAATGTATACTTTGTGTAACCCTAGAAATAATATACCCGCGCAATGCATGGTGGTCAGGGGCGGTACCAGAAAAAAATTCAAGGGTGGGCAAAATTTTAAAATTCATGGGAAAAAAATCCAAGGGTGGGCAAAATTTTAAAAACCCTTAAGAAAATTTAAAAAATCCATGAAAATTTAAAAAATATATATGGCAAAATTTAAATTTCAGGGTGGGCATTTGACCCCCTTGCCCACCCTCTAATACTGCCCCTGTCTAAGGGCCGTTAATGATAACAATATCTTATTATGTTTCCAGTATTTGTGCTTATTTTTTCTTAGAACGACAAACTATCATATCCTTATTCTTAAACTACACGAATGCTTGAGATACAACTCAAGACTTTCAAAAAAAAAACCCATTAATCCACTTCCACAAATGTGAGAAGTAAGATTCAAACCCGGATGGAATATCCTTTCCACTGGGCTACCAATATCATTGGCACTACCAATATCATTGGCACTTGTGCTAACTTTTTATCAAGAGACAAACCGAAGTGCAATGATGTCTTGATGGATATTGTGTTTTGGGTCAATGAGGGTGTAATAAACATTGGATCTGTTCATAAAAGAGTAGACAGTTAATAAGCAGGTTTATAGGAGTTGCAAAAAAAATGCAACTTTTTAACACTCCTAAGCAAGTGCAATTCCAAGTTGCAACATCTTAAACCAAGGTAGCAATGACCAATTTTCTTGGTTACACAAAAGAACTACTTACAATGCATGTACGTGACGCATAAAAAGTTGTACATTAAGACTGAATATAAGAAGAAAAGGTTACAGGCGTTGATTTTAGAAGCTTATCTGTCAAATTTTAAGGTTAAAAAAACTAGAAAATAGTGTGTACCATTTTGTCAACAGAGAATACATGTGCACGTGGCTACACATGCTCCTCATTGTTACTCCAAAAGCCTAAACAATATAATAATACAAAATGTTACAACATATGTCTTCAAATACAAGTGTATAATTTTTTAAAGTCTTTATTTTTTTAATTTATTTTTTAACTTTGACCTTCACATATACGGAGTAACACATATTTAAATCGGATGTCTTTTTAAAAGCAGTTTTTTTTATCTTGGATAAAGGTATGACCGTCTACAACTTACTTCCTTCATACCATGCTTTTCACAAGATTTGGTATTGCGTTATATACTATTTGATGCAAAGTATATAAATAAATTGGATTTTAAATGTATTTTCATTGACACGAAGGGAGTATTATGTAAGTATTGGAAAATAAATGAGTTAAATGGGTTGGATTAGTTTCAAACATGAATTCGTGTTAAATTGTGCTCTTTTTATGTATTAAAGTGTACGGAGTGTGTCGTGTGGTTTTAGCCTGAAACACCAAATCACAATGATACACATTAGCCATACTAAGAGGGTCATGGTCATCGGCATGGTGGCCTCGGTGCCAGGGACGGTTTTAGCATGGGGATAGTGTGGGCAACTGCTTTCACTTCAATTTTGGTACAATGTAAAAAAAAAATATTTTAAGGGTATTTTTGAAATTTTGACGCCTGACAAAAATTAAAAAAGAATATAAAAAAAAGAAATTTTATTTTACCTATTTAACGTTTTGAATTTGCCCCGTTACGATAAAAGTTCTGGCTCCGTCCCTGCTAGTCGATGCAATGGTAGCATGCCAGTTTAGGATTAGGTGTATAATAGTTATTGTTTTAGGTCCCCGATTTTACAAGGCCCCACTTTTGTGTGTTTCATGCATAATATATAGAAACATGTTTTAACAAAAAAAAAAAAAGACTACGCCTATTCTTTTAGAGTCTGGCTTTTACTTTTGAGGCTAATTGTATGAAAATATAAGCAAAAGTATGTCCAAGTTCTATCATAAATAATTATTATTAGTCATAGTAATACATAAACTTCTAACCGATAAGGTCTTATTTAAAAATTTTGCTTTAGGTCCCTAAAACACTTGAGAAACAGCATGACCATACTAAGAACAAAAGTAGTTCAATGTGGTTTTCATAGTGATAAATGATGAAATATATCAACCTTTTTTTTTCAATATGTTGTGTGTGACCACATCATGCATCCTTAGTGTAAACATAATAATATGAATATTTGTGATTATAAAAGGCATGATTTATAAGATTGCAAATATTACATTGTACAGCTATATTGGTTTCTCTATTTATAATTTATAAATAAATGCTTATCCTGATATCACACAATTCTTGATTCTTGAAGTGGTCACCTTAATATTATAATCCATACAATGTTAAAAACGTTGTAGGAGAAATAACTTATGTAGTGTATGTGTGAGTATATGTTTGTAGTGGTATACTGGAGTCGTATATTTGATCAATCGAAGTCAAAATAGTTGATAATTTTTAAATTTTTTTTTTTTTTAACCTGTTCTACAAAGTACAAACCAAACGTATTGGAATTTGGAATTTGGAATCCATAATAGATGCATTTCAGCATTTGTACATTGGGCAAGATAAGTCCATAATATATCAGCCCTAAACTGTAT
>JAOXNX010000026.1:9844220-9865113 GCA_028566075.1 Solidago caesia | reverse complement strand
GCTACAGCTACCATACCAAACACCTCTAAAAAATAAAAGCTCTATCTAACAGCTTTGTTATAAGCTACAGCTTACAGCTCCAACCAAAAGCTACAGCTACAAGCTACAGCTACAGCTACCAGCTACTGTTACTTTTGCCAAACATACCCTAGATGTGTTGGCGGTATTTGGTTTTGGAAATAATACCCCAACCCTTCCCCACTTCCCCCTCCCACCTTATCTTTTTCTTTTCCTTTTCTTCTTTCATTTGGAAGAACACACACACCACACACACACACTCCATTTCTCTCTCACTTTCTCTTTTGATCTCTAGCTAAATCCTTGATAAAATCTTGCCAAAATTGTGTAAAAATCATCAAAACATCATTAGAATCACTTCCCATAACTTGTTGGCTCCATTTGGTGTTTGGATTCAAGAGTTTGTTCACACTATTCACCCAAAAACGGGTTTGGCATTTCAAGACTCTTTGGTAAGTAAATTTCTACTTCAAATGGTTCATCTTATGTTTGTAAACTAGTGTGTGTGTTTGATTTGGTTGTATTTCGTCAAAATCCTTGAATTAAATTCGTGTTCTTGAGTTTTAGGGTTTCAAATTGGGGTTTTGTGATTCCATGGATTAAAATGTGTTTTGAATCGAGATTTGATGTTAGATAAACTTGTTGTAACTTGCTTGAGGTCAAAAACGCCTGATTTGGTTTGGATTTGAGTTAGTTTGGTTGGAAGACTTGGTTTTGGTTCGTTTTGGGCGTGCAGGTCATGTATCGCGCCGCGATGTTCTTAGCTCGCGCCGCGTTTTAGTTCTATTGTTGTATCGCGTCGCGACCTGTATGGCTTCGCGTCGCGAATTTCTGTTCTGACCTCTTGTGTTCCATTCTCACGTCGCGACCCACTTTTCCTCGCGCCGTGATTGAGTTATAAATCCTGTTCGCGCCGCGATTTCTGAGTCTGTCTTCAGATTTCGTTTTTCTGTATCTTTTGATTCGTACATTCAAATGTCATGTTTAATATATCCATGGAATCGTATTAAGATATATTTTAACATGAAAACACTTTCATAACATAAATTTGATCTCGGTTTTCAAAGTGTCGATTCGAGCGTATTTAACTCTTTCGGGGGAATGTTTTGGTCGTTTTGGGGATTGTAGTTTGTCTTTATCTAGCTAGGCCTTGTGTTTTAGGACTCTTGTGTTGACGTGTGACTTGCATAAGTAGGTCGTGATCGTTGTTGAGCTTTGGACATTGAATTCACCCTCTTGTGTTGCGGTTAATCATAATTAACGCTTCAGGTGAGTTCGTAGCCCCTATCTTTATGCTTTGGGGTGGAAAGTGTACTCGGTTTTGTAAACGAGTGTCGATAGTTTGTTTTGGTACAATGTAGTAAACTTGGATGCATGCTTATTGTATATGACTTATCGGGATGCGCCCCGGGCATATGATTTACTGTTAGGTTGTCAAATGGGATGCGCCCCTGACACCCTTGAACACGTCGGCATCTATTGGTATACCAAATGCGCACCTGCCAAGTGCACTATATCGGCCTACATCCCTCCTTGTATGGGAACCCCGTGTAGGATGCGGTACTATCACCGGAGGTTGATGAGACCCCGGTGAAAAGCAAGGGGTCAACCGTATGAGACGGTTGCTGTTGTTGATGTTGTTGCTATTGTTATTGATTGTTGTTATTGATCGGTTTATTGACTTGTTGGTTGTATTGATGTTGAGCTAGATATGCTATTTGTGTAAATCATAGTGCCATCTGTTAAGGATTTACTGTAAGTATTCCCTTGGCTCTACTTGTACATGTTGGTATATCGGCACAAATGATTTTATTGTTAAAACCTACGAACTCACCAACCCCGTGTTGACATTTTAGTACACTTTTCAGGAAATCAAGGAAACCCGAGGAATAATGCATGATGAGATGATTAGAGCTTGCTGGATGGATCGAGGGAGCGACACATCTTTTGTTAGAATCTTGTTTATAAGGAAATGCGCATTTGTTAGCGCTTCCTTGATTGACTATATACATTCACAAGTTAATGACTTGTATGAACCCTTCATGCGGGGTTTAGCGTTGGCAATCACGCACTAGACTCGAATTGTAATATGATGTGTTGTTTGACATTTATGCATTATTTTGTGTTGGATTTCCCTTGAAATCTCCTTTCATGTAGCGTTGCTCTATGTAATTTCCATGTCGTGCTGTATCTTCTCGACATTCCACCATTCCGCCACGGTGGGGTGTTACAAATTCAAATTGACTTCTAACATTTTTCTATTATTGATGTCAACTAGACTCATGTCCGCACGATGTGGTAGTGGTGGCGGTGGCTACGACGGGTGGCGATGCCGGCAGTGTGGTTTTTGATGTAAAGATAATTGATATAAAAGGGATAGCGTAGTTATTTTAGGTTTTGAAGGATAGATGTTGGAAATTATTTCATTAAAGATATTTTAGATATATAGGTTAATTATAAAAGAATGATTTTGAAAAAGAATGGACATTTTTACCGTTCTAAAAAAAAAACTCAAAGTTGATAAAGAAAGGGACATTTGCTTTATTAATAAGTGAATGGACATTTTTACCGTTCTAAAAGAATGATTTTGAAAAAGAATGGACATTTACTTCATATACCTAAAGTGCATTTCACAGTAAAAATACCTCTTAATGCATATAAATTACATGGTAGGACCTAAGGGTGTGTTTGGTAGAGGGAAATGAAGCAAGAGAAATGGAAATGAAATAAATTCTTTTGTTTGGTTGGTTGAGAAATGCTAGACACGAAGAAATAATTTCTCTGAGATTTCAAGTTATATGTAATTTGATTTCCATTCATTTTGTTGGGAAATCAGTTTTGTTAAAGGTCATTTCTCTGTGTTGCTTTATGGAGAAATTGAGTTTTCTATAGAAAGACCCATATAAATAGACCTCATCACGTGATTGTCACATTTTTTATAAACAAAACATTAGAAAGCATCTAAACCTTATCATATCCATTTTTCCCCCATCTTTCTTCCTATTATAACCTTTCCTGCTGCTATCAGATCAGATCTCTTTGTCTCTTTTCTTTTACTTGTATAATTTATGTTTATTATGACTACTTATATGCTAAAATCACACAAAACAATATTTCTTTTCGTTTATTTTCATCTTCAAAGGATGTAACGGGGGATGTATTGATGTGCGTGAATATATCTATATCTTTACTATATTATAATAGAGCAACCCCCTTCCCCTTTTCTCAAATTACAACTTTGATGTATCTAAAATGCCCTTATCCTTTATTCACTAATTTAAACATCCCCACCTAATATACCTATAATACCTTAATAAAATAATTTACAACATAGATCCCTCAACCCTTAAAATAACTACACCACCCCTTCAACATCAATTACTTTTACATTCACTACCACATCAATACCGCCGCCCACACCACCCATCGCCGCTAGCACCGCTGTCATCCGTCGCCGCCGCCACCAACGCCACCGCAGCCGCCACCACACCTCCGCCACCACACCGCCGCCACCATCTCCGCGGCATCGCGCGAGCATGCATCTAGTAGATATTTAATGGCACCTACTGGGATTTGTATTTCTGTTTTGAATTTCCTATTAAATGGTTTTGAATTTTCAGTATTATTGAATACTAAATCAAGCATCAAATTCTTACTAAAAATACCCAACTAAAAATCATGAATTGATGTACCAAAAATACCCCTCTTTTTTAATTGATTTTTAACCTATCCCAACTACACTTCCAAATCTACCCCTCCCATCCCTAAATCACTTACACGAATACACGATCCATCCATCCATCCCCAAATCCCCAAATCCATCACAAAAACACACACTCTAGATCTGATCTCCAGTCCCCGCTCCCAAAAAACACGTCACCGCCACCGTCCCATCCACCGGAGTCAATCACCACCACTGCCGTCCATCACCACCAGAATCAATTGCCATCACCACCGCCGTCCATCACCGACACCGTCCATGACCACGCCGCCATCAAATCTGGGGAGCATCAACGACACCGTCCATCACCACCGCCGCCATCAACCCCCAACACCATCGGCGATGGTCTACATGTTTCGGATCTGGGAAGCATCACCGACCTTTCCATCACCACCGCCTCCGGTACATTTTTCTTCTCTTTTTTTTTTTCAATTTCATTGATTGATATTTTAGGAAATTAGTTTTTTTTTTCAAAAAAAAAAGAAAAAGAAATTGATGTTTAAAATTGATCTGAATTTTTTTTTGATAGGTTAATCGCACTGCCAAAATTTATTTATTTTTTATTTGTTGTTAATCTTTTAATTTTTTTTTTCCAGATTTGGAAGTTCATCAAATAAGAAACTTCGTATAGAAATGGGTATGTTCAAGAAGTATCATTTTTCTTCTTTTAATTTATTTTTCAAATTTATTTGTTCATCTTTTTTTTTTTTTAAATACGTATATATTTTTTGGAGTGTATTGCGGATTTGGAGAACATTTTTTGGAGTTAATTGATTTCAGGATGTTGTGTTTTTTGTTTATTCTAGGATAAGAAGTAACTGCACTTGAATTCATGATAACATTTCTCATTTTTCATTGTATTTTCTATGGAAACCCCATATAATGTTTGATTTTCTATGGAATGTATGTATATATTTTATTTTTATTTGGGAATTTCGGTTATTTTTTTACTTTATTTGTTGGATTATTTAACAGAAAAATGTGAAGTATTTACCTGGGATTACGCTTGGATGTAATGTTGTTGCTGACCCAGATCTTGAAAATGCAGGTATATTACCATTTATAATTATAGTCATGTTTATCATGAACAACTTTTTTGTTCTTTTGTAAATAGTAGTCCATGGTCATCAAGTATACTGTTTATTTGTATGTATATACGTATATGTATATATCTGTATGTATATACGTATATGTTTATTTGTATATAGATATATCTAAATGCATCTAAATGTATGTATTTATTTGATACGATTTTTCATGGATTTTTATACAGTTATCTTCTTTTTCTTTTAATTTTTTTTTCTATATTTGTTTTTATTGTTTTTTATCTCTGAATACTGTTTAATGTTTAATTATAAATATATATACTTAATTAAAGAATTTCAAAGAATTTAATTGTTTATATTAAAAAAACGTTGTAATATTAAAATGCAAGCTGTAAATGAATGAATGAATAAAAAAGAGCTTAACTTTACAAATAAATAATAAATTTTTGTAATGTAAAAAAGTACTATGTTGGGTGTGTGTGTGTTTTCTGCGGTGGATGATAATTTACAGTGGTGATGATAATATTCTTTTCTTGAGTTTTGTAAATATAAGTGTTGTTATGTTGGGTGGGGCGGTGCCAAGTAAAAAAGAAAAAGGAATGTTTATTTTAGGCCAATCGGACCCTGCTTGCTACACACCACCAAGTACTGTGTTAGTCCAAGGTCTTTTTATTTTTTGGTGGGACTAACACTTTTAAAAAGGAATCATGATTATATATTATTTATCCCCTTTTCTGGAAATGACCATCATGGTCATTCTTTAAACAAGGGGTTTAGTGGAAATTTATACCCCACGACCCAAATGTTTTTTAAAACTAAAGTAATCATCGTCATCTACCACTTAAATCTGTTTAAAATTGATTACATTTTCCTTTGAATTTGCCACTATGTTAATCTACCACTTAAATCTGTTCAAAGTTTAAAATTTATACCCCACAACCCAAAAATAGAGTAAGATTTGATACATAAATCATCAATAGTTAAATATCATCACGGAAGACCGATCGAAATTTGATGTGATATCATCTCCCCAAATTTAAATGTCATCACGGAAGACCGATCGAAAACAAATATTCATCTTCATCAAATTTAATTTGATACATAAATCAGTTTTTTCATGTTTGAAGCATCTTTTTTTTTTTTGATATATATATATATATATTCATCTTCTTTTTCTTTTCTCTTCTTTTTCAGGTTTGAAGCATCTTTTTCCTTTATATATATATATATATATATGTATTACAAGAATTTTGATATATGTATTTTTTGATGTTCAGATCTTAAGTGATGGCTTAACCAAGAATAAAAGGTATGGGGAAAAGTTAATGAAGGTATTTTGAACAAATTCTGATTTTATATGTTAGAGTATTTTTTTTTTTTTATCTTATGCATACCTAATGTTCGATGAAAGGCTTGCAATGGTTTTTTACTGTGACTATATGTTGGGGAGGTAACAATCATTGCAATCTGATTGTGTCTTACTATTTTCTCTCTTTTTGTGACATTTGCCTATACAGCAAGATAGTAGCCACACACAGAGACAGTTCTGATGTATGAATTCAATTCCAAATTTTTTTTATCCATCTTTACGACATAGTTAAAATAGTATGACTATTCTTCTTTGTTTTTGATTTCTTTTTAACCAGGGATTTCTCTGGGATGTTGAAGCTCAGCCTAATCGCCATGGTGTACCAGGTTTGAAGATTTACCTTATGGAAACATGTTTTTTAATTAGCATGGATATGGGTTTAAATATGTAATAAGCATTAGTGTGGGTCAAAAGATATCAGGTTGTTAGAGTGACCCACCAAATCTTGTGTGTCCATCTTTTTAATGTGTTTTAAAATAAGGTTGAATTGAAGAGGACGGTTACCCCACTACTCTAAGTGAAGATGAAGCCTTGGTAAGTTTCTTTCTTTCTTCCAAGTTTAGATGACTATGCCTATGGGTTGTAAAATGGGTGGGTTGGGTAACGAGTCAAAGATGTTATTTTTGAAAGAATTTTCTAGAGCAATGATTCTGCCCATTGAGTTGAATACCGATCAGTCACATTCTTTCTATGTATACAGGTTGAAAATATTTGTTTCCATACTCTAACACATGGGCTATTTTGGTGCCGATTAACTGGACAAACAAGTGGCTCGAGATCTCTAAAGCAACTTACAGTGACATCAATAAGCTATTTTGTTGACGATTGCAAATAGGCGGCTGCTTTTTTATGCAATCACATAAACGTTACCCTGACCAATTCACCGTAAGTTGCACTATCTCAAGTGGATTAAAGGTTTCAACTTCTGAGATGGTGATATTGTGAGCGTAGTCAAGTGGATTATAGGTTTCAACTTCTGAGATGAGCGGATTCTGAATGGGCAATGGGTTAGTAAACCTCATTTGGATATCATACAGAAGTTTTTTCCGGTGTTAGCTAGCCGCCATACAACCATACCTGAAAGGACACAAATAGAGGTAAAGGTCATCCCCCTTTTGAACTTGGTTTTGAAATTGCCTTGTATGATTGTATTTTTCTTACACATTCTTTTTTTTACCTTTATTGGCTAAACCTAGAAAGAATAGGCGGTTAGTTTAAGGAAGATGTTCTGGTAATTGGTTAAAGTTGGTACTTTGTATGGATTAAATATTGAGTAATGAGTACCATTTTGTACAAGTCAAATTTTTTGTACTATAAACTTCATAGTCTTTAAATAAAAAAACACATTGAGTACCATTTAAATAAATTTTTTGTACTTTGTAAGGGCTCGCTTCGTATGTTTAGGCAAAGCTCCTTCTGAATAAAAAAACAAAATATGGCTAAAACATTAATTTTCTTCTAAAATGCCACATGCTTGATAAAAGTTCTTCAATGTCACGTGGTTCATGTTAAACAACTAATAAGTGCTGAAATGTTGGATAAATCGATATTATGGGGTTTGGGCATGATGCAAAACCATTTTCATAAATAATTTTAGGATAGCATAAGGATATGACACAACTGATTTTAGATAGCATAAGGATATGACACAACTTAGTTTCAAATTGCAATAGAATCCTCGATGGTCCGAAGATGAAGTATTGTCCTATTTATTTAAAAGGGTTGATTGATTATGCAAAAGTTTAAAGTTCTCTAATGTCTTTTGTCTTCATCAGAAAAGGATAGTGGTAGATTGAAGTGGCAAAATGGGCCAGTAGAACAGTTTGTAGCATGCCAAGGTTAGTTCGGGTCAAACTGTTACTTTTTTTATATTGACCGGGTTCATCAAAAACACTTCTTTTAACCCCCTTGACCATTTCTATAATTAGATGTGTCGATATCAATATATCTCATAACCGAACACTAATAGTGAATTTGGTATTGCATCTTTGCAGCTCAAAGAAAAAGGCTGCCGAAGAGCGTGCAACTGCAATGAAAGCATCCGGATAAAAGAAAGAATGCAAGTTGTTTCCTTCTTATCAATAATCCATCAGGAGTGTTCAGATGGAAGGCTTAAACTTGGGTGTATATATATGTCAATCATTTTCTATTGAAAAAACAGCCGTGTTGGCATACATATGAAGGCTAAGTTAAGCTTAAAATTTTGAACATTTGTTGTTGTAATATGTCGAGAAATTGTAAAGCTTAAAAGTGTGAGGCCAATTCAATTTTAAAAGAATGCATGTGAGAAATTGTTAACTTATCTCAACAATTTTGTATTTTGATGTAAAGGATATTATGTATCTTTTTCTTTGATGAGAATGATACTATATATTGGACAAAGAGGTATGGCTGCTTTTATAATTACTGTTCGTAGAGGTGGCAAAATGGGTAAGGGCAGGGCAGGATCAATAACACTCAAATGAGAAACCTTTTCATAGTGGGTCGGGACAACCCACAAATACAATGTATATCAATTCTTTCTTCTTTTTATAGTGGGTAACCTTTTATAGTTCTTGCACTTTAGCAAGAACTAAGTAGTTTGCTATGAAAGGCCAAGTGCCACCGCTTCATTACCCTTTTAGTTTTTATATTAGACACTAATTTTTATTAACCAGGTGCTTGCTGTTCAGGTGTTGACATCTGAAAAACGGAGTTATCAACTTTCACCAGGTAAGGGTAGATCCTTAGTATTTTTGACTGGATGCGGCACCTTCGACTGGATTTGGTTTATGCTCTATCTGAAGTGGGTCAAATCAGAAAATCTAGGTAAAAGGCACACCAGTCAAATGGGCCAAATGGACTGAAAGTCGACCGACGGTATTAAATGCATACAATCTTGTAAATTTTTATAGTAGCATATTTCATATTGTTATTATAATATGGAGATAGTAGCATATTTCAGATTGTTATTATAATATGGAGTAATATGGTTTTGTATCCATATTTGACAAATCATTTATCTATTATAATTTAATAGATGGCGAAAAATGTTTTTGAGTCAACCTGATCTGATTTTTCCCTTGCTGTATTATTTTTTGACCCATTACTCAACCCACCTAACCTGCTCTCTCCCTCAACACATTCACACTCACACATACCCCCCCTCTTCCCAAATATGCAATCTTATTTTTAACTTTTGAGCATTGCCATCTTCGTCAACTTCTATTTACTCGTAGTTTTCTGTTATAACATTGCATATATTTTTCCCCTGCAGATGAAGTAATTGCTGCAATTGATCCAAAGAAAACCGAAATTCTTCAGAGGTACACACCGAAAATAAAACTTTCTTATTTTTTTTGTTTATGTAATTCAGAGAAGGGAACATGATTTTTTACTTCTGATTTGTAATTGTTCAAGCATATATTTTTTTCATGATGTCTACAACATTTTAGATATCTTCAGTGGTTGATTGAAGATCAAGACTCTGATGATCACCAGTTCCATACATCATATGCTCTGTTACTTACCAAATCAGCACTTGAAACTTATGAAACAGAAAGTCCATTGAAGAAGATTAACGTCTCACAGCCTGAAAGGCATTCAATATTCCAAAATCCGGTCAGAGAGAGATTACAAGTCTTTTTACAATCTTCAGACTTGTATGATCCTGAAGAGGTTCTTGTTTTGATAGAAGAATCAGAGTTATGGTTGGAGAAGGTCTGTTATGCCTTGCCTTTCTGATTCCTTTGTGTATGGTTTAACTGGGTCGGGTTAGTTGACTTAAAACAAAGTATCTCTAAACATTTATAAATATATAGTGTGTCAAATTAAAAAAGCTGTATACCATTAATTATACTCCAGAGTTTCCATTAAAAGTACTAGGCAACTTTTGACCCATTTCTTCTTAAGCTATTATTTTAAACCCGTTTGACCCTTTAAAGAGAGAACATAACCTGAAACGGCCATTTATAAAGAAATTGGGTCAAAAATTGCCACCTATGTTAGGTGGGGTTCCATGAAACTGCAACATTTGACTGCAAAGAGTTTAACAGAAAAGTTTGTCTATTACCTAATGCCTTGTTCCCTTGAATGTTTGAATTTTAACCAAATCTCTTCTATGCCCTTAACGGGTGACACAACATAGTAGTTTTTTGTTACTGATAGCAACAGGCAAATGTGTAATTTTAGATTAAATAGTTACCCAAAAAAGGAAATGTAGCATTTTCCGTGGGATGAAGGGAGTGTGATGGACTTTGTAGTGATATTGTGCTTTCTTGATCTTTTTGCAGGCTATTGTTTATCGAAAACTAGGGCAAGAAACATTGGTGCTCCAAATCCTGGCCGTGTAAGTTTTCTTTTATAATTTCAGAAGTACAAAAGACACAGCTATGTAACTCATTTATGCATTGGGATTTAACCTTTTCATATTTTAGGCCTTTAAGCTAATCCATGAGCAATAAAGAACAACTCCTTTTCTCATTGCAATGATATATCTTTTTCTCTTTAGATAATGTTTTAAGGGGAATTATAGAACTTATTTTTATAACAATTCCGATTAGTTCTATTAAATGCAGCTATAAAGTACTGAGTTTAAAAACGCAACATTTTGGAACAGATTTGAGTATCTTTATAGCTGAATCAGAATCTCTTAATCTAACAAGTTGACATACTTTAAACTGAAACCAAGATCTTACAAAACAAAATACACATCAGTTATTTGACTACGCTAAACTTTATAATGTTTGATAAAATCCAAAAAGGAAATATACAGCATCTGTCCAACTATATTTTTTTTTGTCAACTTCTAAACTAATTTAGTGTAAAATGTTCAGGAAATTGGAGGACAATGTTGCTGCTGAACACTATTGTGCCGAAATTGGTAGACCAGATGCCTATATGCAGTTGGTCCCTTCTCTCTCTCTCTCTCTCTCCCTCTCTCTCACGAGCACCTCAAACACGTGTTGGAAAACTTGCGTCTTAATATTTTTTGGATGTATGATTTCAGGTTGCTTGATATCTATCTAAATCCCACAGATGGCAAGAAGCCAATGTTTAAAGCTGCTGTTCGGCTTCTTCATAACCATGGAGAATCGCTTGATCCTATACAAGTTCTTGAGGTATTAAATATCATATTTCCTTAATGTTTCAATCCTAATAAAACACGATTTCTGCTTAATGTTAGCCTTAAAGTTGCTTTTGCTTAAGTCTCCATGCTTTCATTTGCAGAGATTATCCTCAGATATGCCTTTACAACTTGCTTCTGATACAATATTAAGAATGCTAAGAGCTCGTTGTCATCATCATTACCAAGGACAAGTAGGTTCTTCATATGATTTTGTTCTCTTTTTTTTTTAATTAAGATTTTGAACTATTACGCTGTGTTCCAGAGTTTTTTTTAGGGAAGAAAAGAAGAGGAGAGGAGGTAAAGAGGATAGGAGGGGAGTGGAAAGAGGAGAAGGATGATCGATCCTTTCAAATCTTTCCACTTAAATACGACTTTCAACCAGACTGCTTCATTCAAGTCTAGGACTGCTAACCATTATTTTTCTTCCCCTTCTCTCCTTAATTGAAACTCGGGAGCACGGAACAAGCCTCCGCTTCCTTTCTCTTCCTCTCCTTTCTCTCCTTGAATACACTCGGGAGCAGAGTGTTAGTCTCGAGTCATTGTACTTGGCAGTCTCGACTCTCGAGTCATTGTACTTGGCTTCTTGATGGGTAACTTGTTGCACTTTTTTCTATATTGTATGCAAAAAGAATACACTTTGGAAAAAAGGTGAGTATATTAGTGCTAAAATAGGTTCATAGTTCATCCGTTGTTGAACATAAGGAGCACCATTTTGGGAATTTTTAAACAAGTGCGATATTGAGGTTATAACTTCTGAAAAGTTGTCAACTTTTTAGGTTGTCCATAGTTTATCCCGAGCTGTTAACCTTGATGCAAACTTAGCAAGATTAGAGGAAAGGTCTCGACTTGTACAAATTAACGATGAGAGCCAATGTGATTCTTGTCACGCAAGACTCGGAACAAAGTTATTTGCAATGTATCCCGATGACACCATAGTTTGTTACAAGGTGCAACTTACATTTACTGATGTTTTCTTTTTTCCTTTTTATTCTTTGTGTTGTCCATCACTCCAATGGTTTAAAACATGCTATCATAAAGTCAAAGTTTGACCTCACTGTTGACCCAAACTAACTTTACCTGGTTGTCACTTTGCAGTGTTTCCGACGTCTGGGGGAGTCCACATCTGTAACAGGTCGTGACTTCAATAATGACCCTGTCTTCAAACGAGGCTGGCTTGTTACCGAGTGATCACAAATACATTTGGGGCACTATCTTATTTTGCTCCCGTGTGCTAAATTTGTGTCTTCGTTACAAGAGACTCTGGTGATTGAGCTTGATCCATCATTTTTCCGGGGTGTATTGTTTTTTTTAGATGCTGAAGGTTGAAATTTGAAAACCACATGAAAACAGTATAAACAAGAGTCACACTGGCCAAGCTGGCCGATACATAATAGTTGAGACCCATACGACAACAAACTAGACATGTTTAGTTTTACACTGATGCAAGAGCCTAACTTTGTATGTTGCCATTGAAGATGTGTATAAAGCGTTCACTTGTATTTCGGATGCTTGCATTCCTTGTAATCAAGTATATGAATGGACAATTGTATGTGTTTTTCTCAAGTTTTGTTGGTTATAAAAGTAGAATTACTTGTAATGAATCATTTGATTTCATGTGTGAGATGTATATGGGAAACCTAATCGTATTAACTGATACCTGTTGGTTGAGATTAGACCTCATAGCAATACAAGTAGATAGCATGGTAATAGTATTTATTAGTTTTTAGAATGTAAATGCAGCATTCGCCTATGTTTCGTAAACACCCAACAATAAAACAGGGTTGGTTTTCCCGTTGAGACTATCCGGGAAGGATGAGTCTTTTGTCTTAGATGTATTTAGTTCCGTAGCCGTTTTCAAAACCTTTTTTAGCCATCCTTGGGATATTAGCCAAGGAGATTCGAACTTAAAGACTTTATTATGGGACATCATGTCAAATAACCAGTTTATCTTAGTGATGGTTCTAATAATTTGTGTAATAAAACCTCATTCCTTGATGTTATCATCATCTTAATCTTGTTACCTACTTTAGCTTAAAATCTCTTTTCACATCGTTTTAATTTCTGAAGAGATTATAACACACCTTTTGATTAATAGTTGTCGATATATAAACAGTAAGTGGTAATCTAGTTGTCGGGGACTTAAAGATAAGGTCAATCCTCATATATGTAGCTCAATTGGCTCAAGAGTGGTGTTGAATGTATAAGCGGAACATAACATTATATTTCATATATTGTTTAACAAAATATTTTACCGGTAACATTGTCAGTTATCGAATTTTTTTTTTTGAAAACAATAATATGAATGGCCTTAAACCTTACTAAAACTTAAAGATTGATTTGACACCAAATTCATTCTTATCCTACACCATACCAGTATGATCCGGTTTTGGGATGTCTTTACATTTCTCGGTTCGGCTCGGTTAGGTCAACGTAGATCTTTTGGATCATTAGACTATGAGGAGTGAGGCTTCCATTGGGATCTCCTCCATGAGGCATCTCATGACACGTGGCAATCCAGTCATCAAGGGGCATTCTTTCTTTTTTGTTGGAGTAAGGCTTCCTTTGGAAGCCTCTCTAAGGGACCCATTATTTATCCAATTTTATATTTTTAATGAATAAAAACTTTAATATATTAATAATATAATACATAAAAACAAAAACAAAAACAAAAAAGAAGAAAAAGCTACATGTGGCTTTTGGGGAATGTGAGAGCTACTAGAAGACAAAAAAAGAGAGGATATCTCTTGGGTGTTTCATTTAGGACGCGACTAAGTCAAAACATTGGGGAACGCTCCTTTGGGCACTATTCCAAGCGTTCTTGGGGCGCTCTCGGCGAAAAGTTGAGGGGAGGACGCTTCACTTTGGAATTTGGATAGTCTTATCACACCCAAATAATATAAAAGGTACAAGGTAATAATTGCCCAAACTTCAAAGTCTAGGCCTATATTTTCAAAATCAACTTTTCCCATTATTTGATTTCTCCATCCTTCCGCCACTCTTACTATAACTCCCTCTACTTCCATTTCCCTCCGGCGCCGCCGCAGCTCGCCGTGAAACTTACTTCCGGCCGATCGCCGGATGTCTGCTATTGTGCACCGCCGCTCACACATCACTCTCATTAAGGTCTGCAGCTCTTTAATTTCCAATAGTACCCCCAAACTTTCCCCAATTTACCAATGCTCGCATTGTTTCAATACTGTATCAAATTCCCAAAAAAAGCATGATATTTTAGATGATTTTACACCTTTTAAGAATACCCAGATTGAAGATTATGTTATAAATGTAACCGAAAGGCGTAAATTAGTGTTAGGGTTAGGGTTTATGATCAAAACTGGCCAAGATTTTGTGTTAAAGGAATTTTCTCATCAGTTTTGCCCTTTTTTGTTAGTAAAGATTATGACTTTATTCAAACACCAACATGGGTCCGTTGCGTTTTTTAAGTTCGTGTTCCGGGGGGATCGTTCGGATAGATTAGTTAGGTCGTGTTGTGTTGTTTGTCATGTTTTGGCTATGCAAGGTTATAGGTTTGTAGCACAAAATGTGTTGTCATGGGTTTTGTTGAGGATTGGAGAATGTAGAAGTTGGGAAATGATGGAATTTATGTGGAGGGGGCATTTTGGGTACGAGTCGGATTTTTCAGTTCTTGATTCACTTATGAGGGTTTTTGTGAATGTTGATATGGATAGGCAGGCATTGGAAGTTTTGAGGAGGATGAGATGGATTGGTTTGCAGCCGAGCTTGTCTGCGCTTTCGGCTCTTTTTAGGTTGTTGATTAGAGTAGGTGATTATGGAAGTGTTTGGAAGTTGTTCAGAGATATGGTTAGGAAAGGTCCCCGTCCTTCGAATATTTTGTTTAATGTGATGATTCATGGGTTTTGTAAGAAGGGGGAAGTTCAAACAGGAGAGAGTTTATTACAGTTAATGAGTAAGTTTTCATGTGAACCGGATGTTTATACGTATAACATTTTGATTAATGCGTATTGCATACGTGGACAAACTTTGGATGCTTTGAGTTGGGTGCGGTCAATGGTTGAAAAGGGTTGTACTCCTAGTACTTCCACGTTTAGCACAATTATTAGTGCCTTGGGTAAGGAGGGTAACATTGTGGAAGCAAGAAACGTTTTTGATGAAATGCAAAAGATGGGTGTGTCTCCAAATACTACGGTTTACAATGCGTTGATGGATGGCTTTGTTAAAGCTCGAGAAATTGATCAGGCAAATATGCTTTTTGGAGAAATGAGAGATAATGATGTTAAGGCTGATGGCGTGACATTTAACATTTTGGTTGCAGGGTATTATAAATACGGGCGAGATGAGTATGTGGAATATTTGTTAAGAGATTTAGCAATGTCTGGTTTGCTTCCAGATTATGCTTTACCTGACGTATCAGTGGCAAAATTATGCTGGGCGGGACGACCTGATGAGGCCACTGAACTTCTAGAAGACTCGCTCAAGAAGGGCTTACCCCTTACAGTAATTGCTTTTAATTCAATAATTTCTGCTTATAGCAAAAACGGATTACAAAAGAAGGCATTTGATGTGTATCATATGATGATTAAATCTGGTGTAAACCCTTCATCTTCCACATGTAATTCTCTGCTCATGTGTTTGTCAAGAAACGGTAACCTGCAAGAAGCAGAGGAGCTCATGTATAGTATGAGAGAAAAAGAATTTCCAGTCAATAGAGTGGCTTTAACTATTCTTATAAATGGGTACTTTAAAACCGGGGATGTAATGGGTGCTCAAAGATTATGGCTTTTCATGAATACTATAAGTATGGCCCCGGATGCTGTTGCATTTTCTGCATTTGTTGATGGGTTATCTAAAGCTGGTCTTGTTGATGAGGCATATAATGTGTTTCTAGCAATGAAGAATAAAGGGCTCGTGCCAAATAATTTCACTTACAATTCTTTAATTGCTGGTTTTTGTAATGGTGGAAAAGTAAATGAGGCATTGAAGTTGGAGAAGGAGATGAAACAAAGGGGTCTTCTACCTGATTTGTTCACTAGTAATATTATCATTAACGGGTACTGTAAACAGGGGAGGATGGAGTCTGCTATTGATACCTTTATGCACATGCATCATTTTGGGTTGGTTCCAGATATTGTTACTTATAACACTTTGATTGGTGGATACTGCAAGGGACTTGATATGGTCAATGCAGATAATCTTGTTTATAAAATGTATAATAGTGGGTGGGACCCAGATGTTACCACATATAACATTCGGATACATGGTTTTTGTCGCAGTCGAAGGATGAATCGAGGTGTATTGGTGTTTAATGAGCTTCTTTCATCTGGGATTGTTCCAAATACAATAACATATAACACAATGTTGAATGCTGTTTGCAATGATATACTCGATCGAGCTATGATCTTGACTGCAAGATTGCTTAAGATGGCTTTTGTTCCCAATACAGTGACAACCAATTTGTTATTGTCACATCTTCGTAAGCAAGGATTGCCAGAAAGGACTCTGATGTGGGGGCAGCATTTAAGGCAGATAAGCCTTGAATTCGATGAAATAACATATAGAATTTTGGAAAGAGCTGATCGTGACATAAAAGAAAATGCTGTATATTTTAGAGAAAAATCAGGAAATAGCCTTTTTCTTGACTTCCTTATGTACCTTACTTATGATTATTTGTACAGAAATAGGCTTTACGATGACATAGATACTTCTGCTATAAGAATGTTCAACAATGGATCGAGTAGGTCCTTAGAAGAGACTACTTGTGTTCATCAGCAACCAATGTTAGAAGCCAACAAGTGAAAATGGTCAGTAAAGAGAAATATTGAATTTAAGTAGGCTGACAATTGTCCATCAACACTGGAGTTTGACAATTGCATTAGCTCCCAAGAGATATTTTCGAAATTTTAAGACGCACAAGCTGTGTTATCGTATACCGAGTTACATAAAACTTCATACAGGTATCAGTCATTCCTCGTAATGGTTAAATATGTGCTTATTTGGTTTCTTTTTGGCAGTTTATGTTGTGGTTGGAGAAATTTTCCTTTTCATCTTATTGTATCTACCACTATATAGTATCTTCATGGGTTCATACTTGGTGTCACAAACTAGTTTCTGATAAAATAATTATTGTCTAGATTTATCCGCTTTATTCCCCTCACACTGTGTATATCTTACGGCCATGTTTTAGATAGACGTTGCACATTTGACCCTTTTGTACAAATTGGTTAGCTTTGAGGTTTTGAAAAGTAAATTAGAAACAGGTCAAATGCGTTTATTAACATAGCCAGTTAAATGGAAACGGGTGAAATGGGTTGAACAGGTGAAAAGTCTGTTGTAATGGTATCGTTATTGTAATCATATTTTACACATTACTCATCTATAATTCTTTTTATGGAAGAGACCAAAATGTTTTCGGGTCAACCTGAATCCTTTGTTTTGGTCTCACATGCCAAGTTTGCCATCCGTAGTTGTAGACTGACCATATATACATATCTTGAAACATCCTTGGATACTTTGAAGTAGGATGCTTGTATTTGAATCATTTCGGGTTTTGTTTTTATGACGTTACCTAGTTTCCATGATACGATGTGTACTAAAGTTAGCAGCGGTAGTCATGCAGGTGAAAAATGAATTCATTGGATCATATGGTCAGCCTCAAGCAAATGCAGTGGCTGGCTGGCTGCTATCATATCTCTCACAAGATCAGCTGGCCAGAGACTGAAACCATCATTCCGATTAGTTCTCAGTTATTTGATGGTGGTTGAGGCAGTATTTGATGAAATTTGGCAGGTGGGTGATTAGTGATTTTTTCACTTTGATGCCCATAATTCATTTGATAATTTTTACCCATAATGATTGGTTATGCATTTCTCAGTGGAGGAATTTACCGTCAGACCCAGTGCGTACTGTAATTTTCGAAGTGAAGTTGAGGTATGGTATCCTTCGCTGTTCTTACTTTTAGATTTTGTGAAATTCACCTTAAATTTAAAATAGAATGACGTGTCGAACAAAATGTTTTATATGTTAATGGCCTAATGGGGATTGAGTATTGTTTTTGTCTACAGTTGAGATATTGGTCAACCTAACTTGTATCTTCCTGCATCATTTGTGCTGTTGATATCAAAAAATCTCTGCTAGTTAGGCCTTCACCCAATAGTAAAACCAGCAAAGGTCAATCCCAGAGATGAATTTAATAAACTGCCTTTGAACCAGCGATCCAGATATCGATTCTACAGTTGAACTCACAGTGTAAAACTGATATTGGTTGAACTCCTCTGGCGTCTATGTTCAAATTCAAATTCATAGCTGAATGTTTTTTTGTCAAACTTGAATTTATTGAATTCAGATTTTAGATTTTTTCGGATACCAAGCTTCTCTTCCTTATTTTGGATATATCCCTCTTTTATAGATTGTCAATTTTCCTGTTCTTAAATTCAATTACTATTGTATAATAAGTAACGTGTTTAATCATAGTGATCTTGTTTATAAAGTGATATTTCAAATCAATGAACGATCTGGGTTTCAAAATATTATTCTCTCACTAATTAACTAGTAAAAATTTCAGTTGCTATTTAAACATGTACATGAAACTTGAAATCTACATCTAATATATAGATATCCAATTATACAAAATCGGGTCAATATCTGATCCCGTTACACCCATACTATCGTTGCCTCGTTGGGTTTACTCAACATTCTATTATCATTATAATGCATCATGTGTTCAAGACACTGTAGCTCTATGCATTATCATAAATCCTTTCTTGCTAACTCCCCCAACATGTTCACTCAACTTAGCCAACTGAGTCAACCTCCTCTTCGACGACTCTGAAACTTCCTTTGACTTTGGCATTTTGGTCAACTCTTCTGGCTCATCGTCAACCATCTCAAAACTCTTGCTTGATGGGCTTCCTTCAGCCGAGATGTCTATTATTTGCTTCAAAGATTCCACCACTTGACTCATTTTAGGTCGGTCTTTTGCACTCTTTAGCAAACAACTGTCAGCTAGCTTTGCAATCTTCCTTGCAGCAGTGAGTGAGTATTGGGCTTCGAGTCTAGGGTCTATAATAATTCCGAACTTTTTACTGTCGATTGGATATCGTCTTACCCAATCTATTAGTTTTTGGTCTTCTTTAGGCCGGTTTCTTTCTAATGACTTTCTTCCTGTTAGGATCTCGTATAAGACGATACCAAAACTCCACACATCACTCTTGGCTGTAAGATGGCCCGTCTCGATGTAGTCTGGAGCTGCATAACCGTGTGTACCCATAACCTAGAATTAGAAACCAAACATAATGTTGTTATTAGTATGATTCAAATTTGGCTGACTTTTAAGTGTTTGATCCGATGTTAAAATAGTTGCGTGGGTTGGGTTTATCGTAGGTTCAGTATAACATAATAATACTAATCTGGTGTTCGGATTGTTCTCTGGAACTAATAATCTAACTAGTTAGTTTTTGGTGTTTTGATAAACTTCTGCTTTTTTATTGTCATAATATTACTTATTTCCCCCCTCTTTTAATAAATTTAGATAGACTTCTACTTCCCTTTCACAAGATGTTTCATTTCTCTTCCCAAGAATGCCATTTTTGTGTCATTGTATATATCAATTCTTTAAATGTGCCAGACACTCAAACATCGTGATTTAAGAACTCCAAACACCACTTTTAAGACACATCCAAACACCCCCTAATGAAAGAACGTTGACTCACCGCGGTCGAGACATGAGTATTACCCTCTGTTGGTCCCTCTCTAGCAAGCCCAAAATCTGAGAGCTTTGGGTTAAAATCTTTATCCAATAGAATGTTTGATGTCTTAAAATCTCGAAATATGACCTGGAACCATTAAACATAAGGTGTCAAAATGGTGGTTTAAGACTTAAGACATTCCCATGGGAGTATTCTCAAATTTTGTTATGCAAGAACTGTTTATGATTTTTTTAGGGAAATAAATGTAAATACCTGAGCTTCTAATTCTTCATGCAGATACGCAAGTCCTTGTGCTGCTCCAAGCATGATTTGTAGTCTTCTTTGCCAAGGAAGAGCTTCTTGAGAATTCCTAAAGAGGTGATCTTCCAGACTTTTATTTGGCATGAACTCATAAACTAACAACCGCTGGATCCCTCGTTCGCCATCCATTGAGCAGTATCCGATTAGGTTGACCAAATTTGGGTGGTCAACTACACCAAGAAATTGTACTTCAGCTACCCATTGTTTGTGACCCTGCATTTTGTATCAAGATCGAACAAATTAGATCAGAAGTCTGATTTATGTACTTGCAGTCATGCACGGCTTGCAAATGATAGTTTGTACAAAAGGAAGAAATAGTGATTGTACTATCAATATCCATTTTGTATTTGTACAATTATCAATGCGTATTAATAGAAGATTGTTCTTATAAATGTGGATTACACAAAAGCTCACGTATATCAAACTGAAATCCCAAAGAAAGTATAACAAAATCAAGACTTTAGATTAGAGATGGGCAAAAAAACCGGTTATTGAAAAACCGGTTATTAATAACCGAAACTGAAACCGGTTTCTAACCGGTTTTTCCCTTACCGGTTTCGGTTATTTGAAAACCGACGGTTAGTAACCGGTTTTGGTTTTCGGGTATTCGGACCGGTTAGAGAACGGGTAGAGATCGGTTTAACCGGAAAA
>JAOXNX010000026.1:9801656-9820407 GCA_028566075.1 Solidago caesia | reverse complement strand
CAGGCCCTCCCCCCCCCCCCCCCCCCCCCCTCATTATGAAATTCGGAGGGGTGGGGGTGGGATTAGGGCTCATATATCTTACATTTCCAATGAGTAATGCCTTGTGAAATTTGGAATGTGCTTTCCAGGACGATGCCCCGAGTAAAGAAGCTCGTGTTAAGAAGACGGATGTGCGGGAAATTGAGTGCTTTTACAAGCAATATTATGAAAAATATGTCAAGGCATTTGATCAGGGAGAAAAGGCCGATAGGTAATTTTTTAGTCAAGCATATGTGTGATTTTGAAAGACCAATCAAATGAAAATGGATTGTATATCTAGATCATAAAAGATCGATTTACATCTTCTCCTTATTGTCTATTATTACTAGAGTTCAACTTGGAAAAGCTTACCATGTGGCCGGAGTGATTTTCGAAGTCCTCTGTGCCGTTAACAAGTCTGAAAAGGCTGAAGAAGTTCCTGCTGATGTCAGTTCCCCCCTGTTTTATGAAATATGTTATTTTCTGGTTTTACTCATTAGTCATTACTTATTGTGGCTAATCTTTCTTTGTATGCATAGATTATTGCCTCAGCTAGGGATGTTGAGGCAAAGCAGGTAATATATGCTCCCTACAACATTTTGCCTCTTGATTCTGCTGGGGAATCACTGTGCATTATGCAGTTTGAAGAGGTATCTCACCTTCTATCTACGTAGATTCCCTTGGGTATATCTTTACTGCGTGTATACTTGTATCTGTCTATATTTGTGAAACTGCAGATTAAAGCAGCAGTGGCTGCTGTCAGGAACACACGTGGCTTAAATTGGCCACCCTCTGTTGATCAGAAACAGCAGAAATCAGGAGAACTAGATCTTCTAGATTGGCTAAGAGCAATGTTTGGGTTTCAGGCATGTCGTCTTTCAAGATTAGTCTAGTATTTGAAGACTAGCGGTTTACATATTAGGTTTACTGACTCGTTCATATATCTTGATTTATATTTTACATTATGTTTGGATTTTATTCCAGAAAGACAATGTTAGGAACCAGAGGGAACATTTGATCTTGCAACTTGCCCATCCTCAAGCCAGGCTGATGCCTAAGCCAGATCCGAGTAACAAGGCATGCACCTCATGTTAAACGTACTTTTATCCATTGTATCAGAACCTTATCACTCTTGCACTGGTTTTGCATTGATAATAATAATTTATTATGTTTACAAGGCTGTTCCCATTATATATGATCTTCGTGACTTTCCAATCTAAAATCCAACCAAACCAAATGATCTTTCAATATCTTTACACCCCTAGTTAGTGTAACTTTGTATCTTTTACGGAGGGGGTGAACTCATGGGCTGTCGTGTCCATATGCATCGGCATTCTTATTATTTGTTTATGAGCTAACATTACGTTTTAGTTTTTTAAGTTCTCTCTATACTTGATTGTATAGCACAAAGGTGTTTGTTTAACAAGTTACTGTGATACAGCTGGATGATCGAGCAATTGATGTAGTTATGAACCAGCTATTTAAAAATTATAAAACCTGGTGCAAGTTCTTGGGTAGAAAGCATAGCTTAAGGTGAGCTCTGTTCATGATTTTAAGTTTCCATGGTAGTTTATGCCAGTGTGCATGTAATTTTCATCTATTATATATTCTATAGGCTTAATTAAGCCGATGTTTTGCAGGCTCCCTCAAGGACACGAAGAAGAGAAACAGAGGAAGCTACTCTACACAGGCCTCTATCTTCTTATCTGGGGTGAGGCTGCCAATATACGCTTTTTACCAGAGTGTCTGTGCTACATCTTTCACAATGTAAGTATTCCATTTGTTACAGTTTTACAGTGCTATGTGACCACACATGTTTTGCATGAATTTAAGACCACTATCTTTTCATGACCCGGTCATGCTATCCATTCAGATGGCGTATGAACTCCATGGCTTGTTGGCTGGAAATGTCAGCATTGTGACTGGGGAGAATATTAAGCCATCTTATGGTGGGGATGATGAAGCCTTCCTTCGCAAAGTTATAACTCCAATATATCGAGTCATTGAAAATGTACTCTGGTTTCAACCCATACACATATATTCAAACTATTATCTCTTAGAAATTAGTGTAATGATTATTGTTATAATGATGAAGGAAACCAAGAGAAGCAAAAATGGAAAGGCCCCATACTCTGCTTGGTGCAACTATGACGATCTTAATGAATATTTCTGGTAAAGTCTTGAAACATTTAGTAAGAAAAAATATGGTCTCAAACCACAGAATATCTTCTGAACATAATTTATTCGCTGTTTTTGTAGGTCAGCTGATTGCTTTGCTTTGGGTTGGCCTATGCGTGATGATGGCAACTTTTTTAAAGCAACACGGGACATAGCACAGGTTCATCTCTTATGTATATAGTTCTAATGGTTACAAGTGCTAAGGATTTATTTTTGAAAAAAAGAAGACTTGAATACTTGTGTGCATGTGTGATGACAGGGAAAACCACCATCTCATATGGCTGGAAGCCTTGGAAAATCATATTTTGTTGAGACACGGTCGTTTTGGCATACTTTTAGAAGTTTTGACCGTTTGTGGACATTCTTTATATTAGCTCTTCAGGTAAGAAGCAGATAAAGACATAGTTGTGGTGGAAGCCTTTTTTACTTTGCATCGTCGTCTTGCTAGTGATTATTGCAGAATCATAATTAGGGTTTGTTTATATATATATATATATATATATCAGTGTTTCTATGAATGAGACAGAGAGGGATAGCGTGTGGGTAAAGTATGTGTTTTTGAGATCTGAGGTAGTTGGGGTTAAAGATGAGTTTTAAATGGTGTATAAGTGGGAAAGGTCGAAATTACTCATCACGTGTCTCTCACGTGATGGGTTTTTAAACGAACGTTACTACTTTAGACTAAAAGTGTTGACGGAACAAAGTTTTTTGTACTAAAACTGTAATAAATGAAAGGTAGGGACGAAACCTGCAAGTTGAAGACCACGACATGAACGAAAATTGTAATTAACTCATAAAGTTATTATACTAGTATATATAAACTATCAACAAAATGTTTCATATAAGTCCTTCAACTCTTCTCCATCTTTAAATATCTTCCAATTTTTACTCATTTTCTTAGTTTTTAGATTAACTGAAATAAAAAACTCATAAAAATCTAAATAAAAAAAAGTATTTCTCAAGATTACACTATTTTATACTATTAAAATTTGTTTTTCTATTTTTAAAACAAATAAAAAAAGTCGGTATTACTTAAGTACCTTGTGATATTATAGTAAATGTGATTAGATTATCGATTTATGCTTGTTATTACACGTGAATTATATTTTTTTGAATATATATTCTTTAATTTATGACTCTTGCGAGTCGAGTCACGATTCGATTCGCGAGTCAAAAATACAGAAAACGAGTCGCATCACGAGTCACGAGTTGATAACTATGGATAAAGATACAATTCTGCTCTCCTATTAGGTTTTGTGCAACTTAAATCGAATTGTTCAATTCCAGATTATGGTTATCATTGCATGGAATGATGTATCAATGTCCAAAGTTTTTGAGAAGAAGGTGCTATACAAACTATCCAGTATTTTCATTACGGCAGCGGTTCTCCGTTTCTTCCAGAGTAGGTCCTGGTTTCTGTATTTTTTATTTTCTCTTATGGATTCTGCTATGCTAGTAGTTTGAGGATTAGAATTAACTTCATTGGAAAAACATACTTCAGTTTATTGGTCTTTGATGATCAGCGTGTTTGTCATAATCCATAAATGTCTCGTGCCTGTTATAGGTATATTGGACCTTGTCCTGAACTTCCCTGGATATCATAGATGGAAGTTCACAGATGTATTGAGGAGCGCTCTAAAGATTATTGTTAGCCTTGCATGGTTCATAGCTCTTCCAGTATGTTATGTACACCAAACTGACAACATCTCAATGCCCTTTGGGCAAGTTGAAGATATTCTTTCTTCCCTTAACCGATTTCGGAGCATTCCATCCTTGTACCTTATGGCCGTGGCGTTCTATTTGCTTCCGAATATACTTGCAGCAGTACTTTTCATTTTCCCTATGCTTCGGCGTTGGATTGAAAACTCTGACTGGCTTATTGCAAGATTTCTTCTATGGTGGTCACAGGTACAAACTTGTTCATATCATTCCCGTTGTTGAACTTTCAGTTGATCACACGTTCATTTGTATCTAGCATCCTTTGCCATATGAATTGATATTAATTTTTAATCAAACATGGCTATGTCTTGACCTTCTAGTTTTACAATTGTCAATATTCTTAGAGTATTATGATTATGATCACTATTACTATTATTATTGTTGTTATCAACAATGCCAAAAGTGGCAGAAGTAGATTCTTTTGCTCTATTTGAAAATATTTAAACCTGCCACAATATTGGTGTTACAGTATCTTCTTAAAATGGCAGACCTGCTGGTCATAAATGTGACATGGACTTGAATTTTCCCTCCCTCTCTCTCTGTCTGCCTCCCCTCCCCCTTCTCTCTCTGTGTCTCACACACACACACATGGAAAGAGATAGGGAGGGATGCTATTCCTTTCTAGTTAGATAGACGTATAATCTTTACTGTGCATTTTTCTGTTCTCTGCAGCCCAGAATTTATGTCGGGAGAGGAATGCATGAAAGTCAATTTGCTCTTTTAAAGTATGTGTATGGTGGTTGATCTTTTCTACTGCGTATCATTTTGTATACAGTTATCTAATGTATACTGTTACTTTTTTCTGTCAATATCAGGTACACTTTCTTTTGGGTGGTTCTTCTATGTGCAAAGTTTGCTTTCAGCTTCTTTTTTCAGGTTTTCACTCCATGCCCTGAACTTTATATTCCATCAGATTGAATATCAGTGAATGAATGGATTCTGTTACTGTAAAACTTTTCTGCTCCTCAGATAAAACCCTTGATCAAGCCGACAAAAGATATTATGAAAATCAAACGCATACAATATGCTTGGCATGAATTCTTCCCTGATGGTTTGCGTTCATCCTGGGATCTTTCTTTTGTTTCTTTTATAATATGGGTTTTCATAACTTGCATTGAATATGCAGCTAAAAACAACTATGGAGCGGTTGCTGCACTGTGGCTACCTGTTATTTTGGTGTGTTATATATTGTTTTATTTTTGCTTAATCCCAATATTTACCAGTTTTCTTGTTCTTACCCATCTTATTTTCTGCTGTTACTATTTTCGTCTTTGATTCTCCACTGATGATGTGCTCTCTATTTTATCTTTAGTTGAAAGGCTGATGTGCTCTATATGTATTACTCAGGTTTATTTTATGGACACTCAGATATGGTATGCTATATTTTCAACTTTGTGTGGTGGTATTATCGGGGCCTTTGATCGTTTGGGAGAGGTACGGAGTTTCTCTCTCTCTCTCTCTCTCTCTCTCTAACTACCCAATTGTCTTTCTTTGTTATGAAGAAATGCATGTGCATTTCATGATATTTTCACTTTTTATTAGCTGAAAGCAGCGAGTCATCCTTACAACCTTTGGATTAATTAGCATCCTAGCATCAAAACCTTGGTTCTTAGCTGATAAGGTCATATCTCTCTTATACCAAATGTTCACGACATTGCAAAAACTTAAAGTAAGAAAAGATATAGAGCTATGAGAAATGCAACAACATTGAGATACCTGCCTGTTCCAGTTAATATTTTCATCCTCCTCGTTTACAATTGCTCAGCTTTTGTTTTCTTGTTGGTTTGTTTTTAATTTGTTACTCCTGACTTCCTGAGGTACTTACTTAATTTCTTTCGAAGAGTTCTGCCCCAAGGAGTTGTACCTTTTACTTTTTTCACCCTTTTTATACGAAGGCCCTATTAGGAAATGTGAGGTGGCTAGGGTACAATTCTGAAACTATCCTCTGTTAAACCTGTTTAATTCCCTGCTAAAGTTATCTCCCCCAGGGTATTAACTTTCAGAATTTTACCAGGTCAGAACTGAATGCTGTAGTATTCATTGAATCCTCTGCTTCTCCACCTGCACAACAGTACTATCTAGAATTCATTTTGACTCCAGCTCTACTTAATTCAATTCGAATAAGTTAACAAACACCACTCACTTTTTCATCTACTGGAGTTTACAGCTTAAACAGAACTTAATAGAATTGCTTGAATAAAATCTGAAATCAGCAATCTTCATCATAGGTAAGTAAGCATGCATTTAAGCTCAACAGCAGGTAAACGTATAAAATTTATGCTTATGAATAATTTATCTCATAATCATTAAGAGACAAAAGAGGGGCATGTGGACCTTTCTATCTACTAAATTTTAATCAGTTGGTTTAACATTTGTGATTTCAACATTTAGTTACATAACTATGCATGTCTAGAATTTTGTGGGCCCAAAAGAATCTGGTTCACAAAGTGGAAAGTTGAGTTTCAATTATTATCTTAAGTGCACGCTTTGCTACTTAACTGTAAGTATTCCTTTATAAGTGGAGAGACAGAAGTCTTTATGACCTTTTATATATTAGTTATCCGCAACAGTATCGAAACTATGATAGGGGGTGCAACTACTTTGTTGATGCTACAAACAGTATATATTCGTGTTTGTGAATTGTCATGCGGATAAGAAAGTTTCACGGGCATGGTTTTTTCTGGTTTGAATGAACATTGATTCTTCACATCTGTATTGCTTGTTCCGAGTGCTAACTTTCCTGTATATCGTCGTAGATACGAACACTGGATATGCTAAGGTCCCGCTTCCAGTCTATACCTGGTGCATTCAATGCGTATTTGTTACCATCTGAGAGGACTAAAAAAAAAGGATTTTCTCTCTCTAAACGATTTGCAGAGGTACTTGAAGAGTATTTGATGAGAACAGTTATCTTGTAACGGAATGATTCATGAGAATGCTATTCCACCAATAATATAGGTTACACCAAACAGGAGAACTGAAGCAGCAAAATTTGCTCAGCTGTGGAATGAAGTTGTATGTAGCTTCCGTGAAGAAGATTTTATAAGTGACAGGAAAGGCTGCTCAACCATCATTTATGAATTTAACCATCTCTTAGTTTTATCTGAGAAGATAGTGCAAACTTAGCTATGAGTTTACCTATTGCAGGGAGATGGACCTGATGTTAGTCCCATATTCTTCGGACCCCAACCTCAACCTAATTCAGTGGCCACCTTTTTTGCTTGCTAGCAAGGTTTGTTTGGTTATTCAAATATTCTTATGTATCTATGTATATCATTCTCATATCCTCACTGTTATTTCAGGTTCCAATTGCACTTGACATGGCAGTGCAATTTCGATCTAAGGATACTGATCTCTGGAAACGTATATGTTCTGATGAATATATGAAGTGCGCTGTCATTGAATGCTACGAGTCCTTCAAACTTGTCCTGAATGCTTTGGTTGTTGGACATACTGAGAAAAGGTTGTGTAAGCTAAATTTTTCTTTAAATCTTTCGACTTTCTGATCTTCTCTACAAAAAGCATTGTACCACAAAATATTCAAGTAGCTTAAATGAAATATATATACTTTAAACTCCATAGAAGTTGGTCCCACTATTTCATGGAAATTTCAGCTGTTTCCATTTAGGATATCTCCTATTATTTGCAACATATTCTTTATCAGGAAAATCATGTAGTTTTTATTTTCTAAATGTCTATTGTCATCATTATACAGCTCTATTGGTACTATTGCTTTTAGGGCATAAGATTATCTTAATGTTTTAGGCATATGTATCATTTTCCATAAAAATGTTGCCTAGTTAGACATTCTAACTTTCATGTAAGCCTATCTTCAAATATTTGCATAGTCATAAACAATAGATTACTTAATAGATTGCATTTCTTCCGTATATCGGTATCTCTGGTTTTATTACCCATTGTGTGGCCAACATCTGTCTTAGCAGTCACATATTTTCTACAATAATCTTGTGAATATGTCTTTTGGATACCCTGCATTCTCCCCTGTTGTTCGTAACATTCCTACTAACATTCTTATCTATTTCTATATCCTTATGATGTTATACAGACCCCAAGTAAAAAATGTCATCCTTCCTGACTGCTTTTAAACCCAGACATGCTATCAGCATCAATGTAAATTTTTATGCATACTGTTTGATCGTGTGATCTAAATCCTTGCACACTAATGCATTTTTTCATAACCCCAACCAATGAATTAACATGTTTCCCTAGTTGCATCAACAATAATGATATTATCTTAGCTTCTTCAGTGAGCTTATCTGTAACACAATCAAAAAGACAACTTGACAGTTAGCACTAAACACTGTAGTAATAGGAAAAACATATATCTGTAACTCCGGCCTGGTCTTCCTATCTCCATTTTTCATCAACATTGTGTTATATTTGGTTGATCATTTGGGATATTCATTCTAATGCTGACTTAAAGTTGTATTACCCTCCATAGAAGGTGGGTACATGATCTTTAACCTTCTTCTTTGAGTGCTATGATGACCACCACTGAAGCGCTTGATATACAATTTTATTTTGTTAGAAATGCAAAGATTAACAACCGCCACATAATAATAATTCACACATTTTTCCATAATGAGACTTGAACCCACAACCTGTTGGTTGGTGGACCGACTTAAATATTGCTAGGCTAGAAGCCCGTTTAAGAACATCGATACCTTCCACTCCATCTCTGATTTTTGTTCTGTTGACAGGATAATTGGTATCATAATTAAAGAAGTTGAAAGCAACATTTCGAGGAACACTTTTCTGACAAATTTTAGAATGGGCTCTCTATCTACTCTTCGCAACCAATTTGTGAAGTTGGTGGAAATTCTGGTGAGTCATTCAGAAACAGAAGTTAGTGCTCTTTGTTAGTGTAGTACTGATCATTTTAACATGTTATAATTATACATGTTGCAGAGAGAGGGTGATGAATCTAAGCACAACACTGTGGTTTTGTTGCTTCAGGACATGTTAGAAGTAGTTACTCGTGATATGATGATCAATGAAATCCGGTTTGTGATATAAGTATTTCATGAGTTTATTTATTTATTTTTTTGAGCGACAGAATTATATATTAATATAAAAATGTCTACTAGCAAGGTATTAGAGACCAAATAAACAAAC
This sequence comes from Solidago caesia, assembly GCA_028566075.1. Lineage (NCBI taxonomy): Eukaryota > Viridiplantae > Streptophyta > Magnoliopsida > Asterales > Asteraceae > Solidago > Solidago caesia. The sequence continues at coordinate 9,811,356 of JAOXNX010000026.1, read as the reverse complement.
AATCGGATTTAGATAATGCAATAAGTCGATGCTATATTTTTCGTATCATTTTCTTATTTGATACATTCTACAATCAGAATATCAACTTTGTAAATGTTTGCTGCAGTGAATTGGCAGAACTTGGACATGGTAGCAAAGATTCTGGAACACAGCTATTCGAAAAAGCTATCGACTCAAGACCTGCTATTGCATTTCCTCCAGTTACTGCCCAGTGGGAAGAACAGGTTATGCATAATTTCTATTACACGTATTGTGTACAATATGTCCAGGGATCACACACACACAACACACACTGAGATCAGTACTTTAACCCTTAGTTTGCAGTTACAGATGATCACAATTAAAGTTGTTATCGTTACAGATGAAGCGTCTCTATCTTCTTCTCACTGTAAACGAGGCTGCGATGGATGTGCCAAAAAATCTTGACGCTCGGCGCAGGATCACATTTTTTACAAATTCCCTTTTTATGGGAATGCCCCCAGCGCCTCGAGTGCGTAAAATGCTATCTTTCAGGTACAAATTTTGTATTCATCAAGCTAAATATATTTAGCAATAAGTCATACGCCTGATGACAGGGGACAGATCAGACTAGTTCGCTGTATGTGTCATGTATGTATGAGTCTATAAATATAAAAATTTGGTACCAGGCAAATTTCAATTGTTAAGTAGTTTCTTCATGAGCACTGACATGTAGATTATTTGGAGGGTTAAATATTGATCACCACAAAGTATACATAAGTCTTAAGTGGAGGTGCGATTGAAGATCGTGAAAGAGAGTTTAAACTTCAATAGCATTAATGTGTCTGCGTGTTTCTGACTGCTTCAATTTTTTTTAAAAATAAATCACTAAATATACATACCAAAGACCGTGAAAGCTAGTACATGAATCCAGAACAATACGTTAATTTATCAGCATGATATATAATCATTATATGGTATCTGCAGTGTCATGACCCCCTACTATAGTGAAGAAACTGTTTATTCCAAGAGTGACCTTGACATGGAAAATGAAGATGGCATTTCAATCAAATACTACCTGCGAAAAATCTTTCCAGGTTCTGATAATCTACGTTAACCTTCTAGTATACAATTTCTTTCATGAACATATGTTAATGTGGGTTGTATGGGAATCGAATTATCGATGTATCAGATGAATGGGAAAATTTCATGGAACGCATAAATTGTAAAGAAGATTCAGATATATATGAAAATGAGGAAAACATACTACAGCTCCGTCATTGGGTCTCCTTAAGAGGACAGACACTCTGTAGAACAGGTACTTCCTTATTAATTTATTCTAAAATATATCCCCGATTTTATTGCGTTCCTAATGATTGTTAGCTATGCAGTTAGAGGGATGATGTACTATAGAAGGGCATTGAAGCTTCAGGCATTTCTTGATATGGCTAATGAAAGACGTAAGTGCAAATTATTTAGTATTGACTTTGTGCATGTATGCAGCTTTTTTCCTTTGGAGCATCTTTGGATCCATGCTATAAAATCATTTTCTAGAATCTATACCTACTGGGAAATCAGCATTGATAAGAGAGGAGATTCAAATTAGTTATATGTATCCCCATAGAAGTTTTCATACCCTTTACTTTTACTCAAAAATGGACTAGTAATAACTGAAATCATCAAACTCAATTCTTATTATATTCTTTTTCGATATAATATGGCACTAAAATGGCCATGTGATTATGTGAATCAAGTGATATTTGAATTCGAGTCCTTGCCAAAGTACAGACTTTTTGGTTGCCAACTTTAGTATTGTTTGTTAGACTTCCTGATCTTTTTTTTAGAAAGGCAAGTATTCCACATAATTCCAAAAATATTTACAATTTGTCCTGTATATTTACCCTTGGTGGAACAGAATTGTATGTAACTGACTTTTTGAAGGTAATGCTCACATCCTAATTCTTTATTTGCATAACGAGCAGAAATATTGGAGGGCTATAAAGCTGTCACTGTTCCATCAGAGAAGGATCAGAAAAGCCAGAAATCCTTGCATGCTCAACTAGAGGCTGTGGCTGATATGAAATTTACTTATGTAGCGACATGTCAAAACTATGGAAACCAGAAACGTAGTGGTGATCGACGTGCAACAGACATATTAAATTTAATGGTTAAGTAAGTATTTCACGGGGTGTAAAGAATTTTTCGCATATGTTTGTGATTTTATTGATAAAACTGCTTTCCCCTGAATTCTTGGCGAGCAGTAATCCAGCTCTTCGTGTAGCATACATTGATGAAGTTGAAGAAAGAGAAGGAGCCAAATCACAGAAGGTTTACTATTCTGTCTTGATTAAAGCTGTGGATAATCTTGATCAGGTAGTTGACCTTTTAGTTTTTCAATATTTATAAACTTCATCTGATATCTTTGGAAGAACATGACACTTAATATTTGCTTACTGTATGCCTGTTCTTTCTGAAGGAAATATACAGGATAAAGTTGCCTGGTTCACCAAGAATAGGAGAAGGGAAGCCTGAGAATCAAAATCATGCCATAATATTTACAAGAGGGGAAGCTCTTCAAACAATCGACATGAATCAGGTAATGTATTAGTTATTGTTGGCTCTTTATTACAGTAAATAGTTTCTTTTTTAAGTTGGTTTGTTTCGTGAAGGACAACTACTTGGAAGAAGCTTTCAAAATGCGTAACTTGCTTGAAGAATTTAATGAGGATCATGGAGTGCGGCCCCCGACAATTTTGGGTGTACGCGAACATATCTTTACAGGAAGGTTCGGGCAATAATTAATCTGGATCTAGATAATAGATATATGTTTCTGCTTGAATATAGACTTGCATAGTTGCATGTGATATCTTTTTTTTGCCCTGCAGTGTTTCTTCTTTGGCCTGGTTCATGTCAAATCAAGAAACAAGCTTCGTCACAATTGGACAAAGAGTTCTTGCCAGACCACTTAAGTATGTCATTTCTTCTAAACCTCGCTTAAAGTCAACTTATTACTTATTAAGATGCATTCCTTTGTTTATACATGTGGTGAAAATGGTATAAAATGTATGCGCCATAAATTGCATAAACATGAGAAATATATAATGAGAACATTTAAGACAGTTATTCGTTTGATGACCCGAGAACAATGCACCAAAGTATCCTAATACTAATAAGTAATAGTCCACTGCATGATATTTATCTCCAATGAGACATCAGTTATATTAATGTGATCTATCATAAAAGAACTTTGCTATTATTTATCTACTTCATTTGATGCTGATTTAAAACTTGAAATATTGCTGGTTAAACTAGTTATGCATAATATTGGTTGGGTTCAGGGTTCGCTTCCATTACGGACATCCAGATGTCTTCAATAGAATTTTCCACATTACACGAGGTGGCATCAGCAAAGCGTCAAAAGGCATTAACCTAAGCGAGGACATCTTTGCAGGTAATTCGTGCTACATAGTAATATACTCTGTTTGATTAACTTGCCATGATTTACTCGGATAATATTGATAACCATTGAGACTCGTCATGTAGGGTTCAATTCTACACTGAGACGTGGAAATATAATTCACCTCGAGTATATCCAAGTAGGAAAGGGAAGAGATGTTGGCCTCAACCAAATCTCACTTTTTGAAGCTAAAGTGGCATGTGGCAACGGGGAGCAGACTCTAAGTCGGGATATCTACAGATTAGGCCACCGCTTTGATTTTTTCCGGATGTTATCTTGTTACTATACGACTACTGGCTTCTATGTCAGCTCTATGGTAACAAGTTTTTTTAGATGCTAAACAACTTTAAATTACTTTATCATCCCTTTTAACTAATCTTCTTGGGTAGCCAAATATAAAATCTCCCTAGTTCCCAACTTTTATATATAGGTTTCATACCAAATTATGTCAACTTACCAGCCCTTTAGAACTAATCTGATTGGGTAGCCAAGTACAAAATATCCTTAGTTCCTACCTTCTTTAAAACCCCAGTCATCAAAAAATGAGTATTTTGATGGCATCAGCTTGTACAGACATATGAAAGAGACTATTTTTAGGGTTGGTTTGACTTGGTAACTCGACACTCTTTAGAACTGATAAACATGCTTTAGTTTGGTTATAATATCATATTGTAATGTGCCTTGATAGTTTAAAACAATTAGTTGTCCTGCAGATACAAGTTTATAGTATTAGCTTCACATTGTAGCAGAATAAAGTCTCAAAACTTACCATGTTTAGATAGTTTAAATGCATATTCTAGTGACTAACGGTATTTTAGATTCACCTTTGAATTCAAAGCTAAATGTGTTTGTTTTGGAAATAAGCTCTCCTTAATTTTGTAATACCGAATAACTCAAAGTTTCAAATGATAGCTTTAATGTGTATATCTACTGGCCATTTTTCTCATAGCTGACACACAATTTCTGTTAATACTATCCAGCTGGTGGTCCTTACAGTGTATGCATATTTGTATGGAAGACTTTACCTCTCTTTGAGTGGATTAGAGAGAGGAATCATGAAATCAGCAAGAATAAGGGGAGATACCGCTCTGAAAGCAGTCATGGCTTCTCAGTCCGTAGTTCAACTAGGTCTTTTAATGGCTTTGCCTATGGTTATGGAGATTGGACTAGAACGAGGTTTCAGAACAGCAATCGGTGACTTGATCATCATGCAGCTTCAATTAGCAGCTGTCTTCTTTACATTCTCTCTTGGGACTAAATTACACTATTTTGGACGCACAATTCTACATGGTGGGGCTAAGTACAGAGCTACAGGGCGTGGTTTTGTTGTGAGACATGAGAAGTTTGCCGAGAACTACAGAATGTACTCAAGGAGCCATTTTACTAAAGCCATGGAGTTGTTTATTTTGCTTCTGGTTTATCAAGCATATGGATTGGCAGCTACTAGCAGTACAGCATACTTTTTCCTAACTGCTTCGATGTGGTTTTTAGTGGTTTCTTGGTTTTTTGCTCCGTTTTTATTCAACCCCTCGGGGTTCGAGTGGCAGAAGATAGTGGAAGACTGGGAAGATTGGTCAACATGGATCAGCAACCGTGGTGGTATTGGTGTTCCTGCTAACAAGAGCTGGGAGTCATGGTGGGAGGAGGAGCAGGAACATTTACAGTACACTGGTCTTCTGGGACGTGTAATGGAAGTATTCCTCTCTCTAAGGTTTTTTGTTTACCAATACGGAATTGTCTATCAACTGAGAGTGAGCCAAAGTGAAAAAAGCATCATGGTAAGAACCGAAATCCGCTTCTTTCATAAAAAACTAGAGATGGCAATTTTGACCCATTTATTTATGAATAATAGGTCAATTGGGTTGTGTTTTTATCTCAAAAAGATCATGCTAAAGTTTTTAGCTAGAAGAGAAACATATTGAATGGGTCAAATGGATGAAAATCCCCCCAAAGTGTATTTTTTATGTTCACTTGACCTGCTAATTCATTTTTTCAATAAATATGCTGTTATCAAAATATCAAGGTTTTGTGAACAGGTTTGACTCGCTAATTGTCAATAAAAGTTAACTATTTTGAAAGTGAAACTGTTTCAGATCAACCCCACCTGTACCAAAATTACCCATTTTGACCTGTTACCCAACCCACTAGACCTACCCATTTTGCCAACTCTACAAAATTCTGGTTCTTCCTTGAGAACCTATATCTTCACTGGAAATCATATAAAAGTTTTCTCTTGCCAACAATTACAGGTGTATGGTCTATCTTGGATTGTAATTGTTGCTGTTATAGTCATCTTGAAGGTCTGTACTGAAACCAAATTTCTCCCATACTGGTTCTTTAACCCTCTCGTCATAGCAAGCAATACAAAATGAGTCTTTTTCAATTGCAGATTGTATCCATGGGCCGGAAGAAGTTCAGTGCGGATTTCCAGCTAATGTTCCGACTCCTTAAACTGTTCCTCTTTGTTGGATTCGTTGGCACGCTTGTGGTTCTTTTTCAGTTCCTTGGGCTTACTGTTGGAGATATTTTTGCAAGCTTAATTGCATTCATGCCAACTGGATGGGCAATCTTGCAGGTACACATGCTCATATCTTAGTTTCATTTTTCAGCATATACAAACCTTTTCCAAAATTCAGTCATTTTTGTATTGTAATTTTCTTGTAATGCACTGTTAGGATCAGCATATACAAACCTTTTCAAGTTTCTTTTTTATTTATATCTGAGCAGCCCCATTCGAGTGTATGTTTTTTAATTTATAGACCATACAAATATATTTTTTAATGCATTTTTATTAGGAAGCTTTTTTTTTAAATGATAAGAAACATATGTACTGTATATGTTATCTTATTTCACATTTCATATATTTATATATGCACAGTTATGGTTATCTCGGACTTGGCTTATATTTTATACAAATAGTTTCTTACATTAATTTGTAGTTTTATTCTATTTATCTTTTAAACTAGATAGCACAAGCGTGCAGGCCAGCAGTGAAGGCATTGGGAATGTGGGGGTCGGTGAAGGCACTGGCCGGGAAGAGGATACGAGTATATGATGGGGGTGATGATCTTCACTCCAGTGGCCATACTTGCATGGTTCCCAATGGTATATGACTTCCAAACCAGGCTTCTTTTCAACCAAGCTTTGATCAGAGGATTACAGATCCAACGCATTCTAGCAGGTGGTAAGAAAAACAAGTAGTCATTAGTAATATACTTAGCAAGCAAATGAGGGTAGATAGTTCACATGTTGTATAAACTGCAATTGTACATTAAATAGTTCATATGCTGTATAAACTGTATGTGTACATTAAATGCAGTTTACCATCAATAGTGTAAACTTTTATTTTCTTTTTTTTTTTTCCAAATTTTTCACTCTGGTCATGAAAAGAGGCTCTATATGTTAAAGTTGTTCATGGCTTCATGCACTTATTTTTCACCATTACTAGCTTGGGCTTTTAAATATTAAACTATCCCATACATTGATTTTTCTTTTGGTAGTATTATATTATACCATCATACTCCAATATTAATTGTTCATTTTAACTATGGTTTTTTTTTTTTTTGAGATTCTTTTGTCAAGAAAAATGACTTTTTGTTGTCTTCACGAGTCTTGGGCCCCCTGATGTTACCTCACTATGGTGGTTGTGGAATATCTTTTGCTTTTTAGAATGGCATTGAAGTCCAGTCGATTGGGTATCTAGTTTTTTTTTGGGTTCCTTGATTTTGAGATTTTGGAAACCATTGAACCAAACTGAACCGAATACAAATGTGACGAAACTGAGTTCAATTTATTTAGACTGATACTTAGAAGTTTATGTATGTAGAACTATGAACATAGAAGTTTTATACGGAGTATATGTATTTGGGTTTCTTGGTTTAATAATTTTCTAAATGGGTTAACCATTTTGGTTAGAAAACCGTTTTCAAATTCGGTATGGTTTCAATTTAGTTTCTGTTGGGTTTGGTTTTTGGTTTGTTCAGTTTCAAACCAACTAATGATCAAGTGTCCCACAAACATAGGGAAGGATATGCTTATGAGCAAGAAAGGTGGTTCACGAGGTTCATTCAAAAATAGGTAAATTCAATGTACGACGAGTCAATTTGGATTTGGTGAAAGTATGATGCTAAAGAGCACCTAAGATTTGCGGTATAATATGGAACAGCAAACGGTGGGCCTTTGAGGCCAAACTTGGAGTCTGTGTTAGTTGGAGTTTTGTACAGGTTTCAATTGAGCATATGAGCATGCTAAATAACTTCAGAAGCATACTTCGGCTCAAAGACAACATACCCGGTGTACTTCGTATAATTGAAATGCCCATAAAGTAATTAAGTGGGCCGAGATATGCAGTGCAGTTCCTCGGCGAAAAGTAAATAAAGACGAGCCAGTCTTCTTGTGCTAAAAACTAACTCTGGTGGTATATGTGGCAAAACGCTGAAATGAGACTCCATGAGTTTGTTTGAGACCATAAAGTGATTTCTGCAAGTAGTAAACAGAGCAAGGATAGTATAGATCTGCAAAAGTGGGTGACTAGCGAGTATGAACATATTAAAAAGCAATTTTAACATCCAAATACAAAACGGGTCATTTTTGTGATAAACTGCAAGGCGGGGAAAAAGTGAGTATGACAGTAGCTTTGACAACGGGGGCAGGGCTAAAGGTTTCATTACAATTAATTCTCGGTTGCTGACTGCGACCATTTGCAACAAAACACACTTTGTATCGACGTATATAAAGAGCCATCGACCCGGTATTAATTCAAGTGGAAGTCAAGCTTGGAACAAGAGAGCATGAGTTACATTACTAAAACTTCAAATGGGTCGAGTTTACCAATTTTGTTCCGATGTGTACCTGCATGAGAAACAAATATACATGTCAATGATATCATTGAAGAAAGATCGAGTTACCAATTTCTACACCATAGATAGATATATTGAAAGGCTTTGATGTCATACTTAAATTGGTTTTGGCATAAGACCGACAATTTCCAAATTTGTTTAAAGTATTGGATTTTGGCCGCTAAGACTAGACACATGTGAGGTCCATAAATCTGAATGAATAATATCAAATGAGATCAAAATTTGGCAGTTGGAGGTCATTCATAACATCTAAGCAAAAGTTAGGTTTTTAAATCCGTAATTATAAAACCATAAAGGTCAAACTAATTGATTGGACACTTATTATTAGACACGTACAATACATGGAACCTAAGTAAGGTGTACGTACAATTTTTATGTTGGAAGGGATGATTATATTGTTCAAATGTACGTATGGTACGTATAAGCTAGGGATGTGTATATATGGTTGTGACATGTATGATTGAGTCATATGTATGGTTGTTCCATCATTAACAATAACAGATTCAAAAATGCTCATATATATTAATTGAAAAGATAATTGAGTTCACACGACACAATGTGAGAAGTGGCACCACTTTCATCCAAATTCAAACTCTGGACATAAACCCTATCAAACACGATCGAGCTGCAACTCTTGATCTCCGCCACCATAAGGACCGTATTTACAAACGCACACCAACAATAATGTTGGTTATCATCTTTGTAGTAGTTGGATTGGATTGAACAGAGATTAGTGCAACATACATTAGCTAAGTATTACCTTCTTTTTTTTTGTGCCAATAATACATTCTGATTTTTTAATTTTTTTTTTCTAATTAACAATATACTAGTCTAGTACCCGCGCGTTGCGGCGGCACTTCTAAAAAAGTGGTGGTTAAGTGGCGGTACCGTGTTGTTGCGTGAATGTATGATTAAACTTATGCGTTGTATATAGTAGAGTACACACGATGCGGCAAAAATCTTATCAAAACAAATTCAAGTAGCGAAGAAACGTAAACTTTTTTTTTTGTTGCACAACAGCCTTAAAACTCGAATTGTCATGTTGATCTACACTTGTTTTTTTATTGCGAGTCCAAAAACATGAAGAAAAATACGAGTAAGGTTATATTAACATAGAAGGTTAAAGGAATTCCATCATGGATAATAATGTTTGACATCCTCCCATTCTATAATGTTGATTAAATAAATATTTTCATTATGTTTATATAAGATGAGTGTGAACATTGATTAGTTTGCAAAGAATCGTTACTGTGTTTTTTTTTTTTATGTTGTTGCACACAATCCTTAAAACCTAATTTACCACCAACAATCCATAGCATCCATAAAATTGCTGATAACATGTTTTTTTGAAGAATCCTTCATAAACTGTTACTTGACCTAAACTTGCTTGGTCCCCTTCACTCCCATTTGGTAGCTGATATGACAT
>JAOXNX010000026.1:9782370-9792549 GCA_028566075.1 Solidago caesia | reverse complement strand
GGTGTCTGTGGGAGATCCATGGTGAGGTGAGAGATGTTTATGAAGAAGACATTGATGTAGGTGATTAGGTGAAAGTTGTCCATCTTTACATATTTGTGGGGAAGGATTCTCATGGATGACCATGTTTTTTTTTTTTTTTTGATAGATAGTGTTTATGGGAAGAATATATTATTGTCAACTGTCATGGGTAAAAAGTATTTTGTGGGAAGTATGGATGGAATGATACTAACTATGCTGTTTGTGGAAAGAATACCCCAACTGATACGGATAGTCTAACACAAGTGAATTACTTTACTATATATTTATTTTTTTCTAACAGCAACTTTACATTTAAATAAATCAAATAATCCTAAACTACTTCATTATTAAGTATTGAAATTGTTCTTTATTCTATAGTACCATTTTCACCTATAGTAAAAAACTAAAACGTAAGGCAGAAACCTTGTTGTATATCTATACAAAAACACACAATACGAAGGCTTCTTCGATGCACCACTACAGATGACAAATCGTGTTTTAACATGTCTTAACAGGTTCTGAGTGCACGAATAACACAAGTTTCAAACATGAAAATGACTCGTTTAACACTTGACTTTGGTGGTTTAAGTGTGACAGTTATACGTTTTATGTATTAAAAAGGTTAAATAATAAACCCTAAAATACTAAAAACAATTATTTAAAAAAAATAAAAATTACATAATACATTTTTTCTCTTAACAAAGTCCTAATAAATACCCAATTTACCGGTTCTATACACCACCGACCCATTCGGGCCGATTCTTTCCGTCTCCGAATAAATGAATATAAAGTTCTTTTGTTGTATGTATTTCCTTTTCCCAATTTACTTAACAAAATCATTATTGTTTTTCACCACTTTCTTTCGTTTCTTTATTTCTTTCCATATATCATGTTACACACACACACACACACTACTTCCCAATTGTATATTGTATATTAATATTAATATTAATTACCAATAAACCCTAATTATCTATCTTCTCACACACTTTCTATATCTATATGTATCTATATATCACTTAGGTAAGTTTCTATATATTTACAAACAAAGTACCCGCTTTTCTTGTTTATTTTATGTAATGTTGATTTGGGTCTTCATTAAATTACTTTAAATTAATTCTCTTGTCTTTTGATTTTAAAGATCTGATTGATTTCTTATCTGGGTGTTTTTTTTAGGGAAATAAATAAAATTAAATAAAAAAGATTGTGTTTTGTTTATTTATTTATTGAGGAATTGAATATATGTCCGTCAATCAATCAAGAGGTGGTGATAAAAACGAATTCAAAAGATCGGGTCGATCCGGTAACCCGAATTCGCCAAGAAACTTTCCCGGCGTTGGTGGGAGGGGTGGCGGCGGAGGTGGCGGCAGCAGTGGCACTACCACCGCCCCTCCTTCCGTTACTAATTATTATTCCGGTAATAAAAGGTAAATTTTTTATTTTTTATTCTTAGGGTTTTTTTTATTTAGTTATTTGATTAAAAAAAATTAATAAAAGTTTGGGTTTTTGATTTATTTATTTGTAGTTTTAAGAAAGTGGTTGGTAATAATGCTCAAGGAGCACAGAATAGGGGACCTGGTTCGAACCCGAATGTGAACTCAAATTATTCTAGTGGTGGTGGGAGAGGTGCACCTAATGGGGCACATAATCAACCGTCGTTAAGAGGTATGCTTCGAATTTTAATCTTACAAATGCGGCCCATACACACACTCAATTTGTATTATTATTTATTTATTTATTTATTTTTAATTTTATTTTTGTAGAAAGTGTAAAGTTGCTAGCTTTATAGATGTGATTGATCAAACAAGACTAGATTATTATTATTTTGCTTGTTTATGATGAGACTATATGAGTATCTTTCATTATGGTTTCTTAATGTGTGATTGTGTTGTAAGGTTTATAGTAGTATTTGCCACATGCTATGGCTGCTAGGTGAGAATTGTTCTCATTGTCTTGATTAGTGAGTAGATGTTAATTTAAGTGTTACCTAGGTTTACTTTATTAAACAATTGAGTAAATTAAGTGGCTTTGTAATTGCGGTTATGTAGTAATATATAGCCAAGCTCAATTTCCTCTATATTGTGCCCAAAAATAAGTTCTGGTGGTAAGTGGGTGTATTCAATAGGCTATGGGACAATTTGATCAGATCATTGAGGCATGTCTCAATGTTTTGTTTTAAATGGTTAATTCTGTTACTTATTATTATTATTATTTTATACAAAGGTTTACCAATTGTATTCCTTCTTTACCAAACAAAAAAAGATTCTTATGTTGGTTCATGTTAGATCAATTGGATATAGCTAGTTATGTGCCTAAGCAGTAGTGAGGTGACATGTGAATAAAATAGGTAAACGTAGGAGGTTTTTCTCTATTCGGATTGGCCGGGGAGGGCGAGTCTCTGACTCTGATGTACCCGGCCTTATCGGGGTATCCTCGTGACCATTTCCAAGCCCTTTCTCTGGACACCCCAAGATGTTTAATTGTTTACCAATGGAGGTTTGAACTTGAGACCATGCGAGGACATCAAGATGCTTGATCACTATACCTAGTAATTGAAAAAGTAAGCATTGAGTATAGAGTCGCAATACCTGCCCATATGCACATGACTGGGCAATTTTGGGTAGTTTTTTTATGGACTTTGGGTTTATTTGGGTGGTAGTAATTATCCAAATGGGTTGAAATAGGCAATCTGGAAATACATTTTAAAAAACTTTGGGTTGGATTGGGTGAAGATTAAAGCCCTGCATGGGTCTCAATGGCTGTTCCAAAATGAAAAGCTGTGAAATCTTTAGAGAAAGTCGGTGGTGTCGTTTGCATTAGAAGAAATAGAGACTTTTGGATATCCATTTTTGTTTCCCTCTCAATTGCTTATTTTTTGCTTTATTCCATTTTGCATCTTTTTAATCTATTTTAAAAATATTTTTCATCGATATTTTATTGATGTCTTGTTATTATAAATGAGCGGTGATATAAATTAGTAGTACCTAAATATGTGACGGTGATGTTAATCTTTTGTTGGTACAAATTATATAGTAAAGTTTAATACAATAAACAATAGTTTATCGATATACTAAAAGTTTATTTATTTAATAACAATTTATTTCTTATATGTTATCAACCGTGTTAATCGATGAAAAGTTGTGCTTGGATCTAGTTTAGGTGTAAATGAATGAATTGGTAAAGGCATCATACTTTCTTTGTTATTTTTGTCTAAAATGTTTAATCTTTAATATATGTTTTGTTCATCATACAGACTCATAGGTTACAATTTTTTTTTCCTTTTAATCAATAATTTGTATAATTATAATGCAAAATCAAACCTTAACTGCTTTAACATAACAATGAAAAAAAAGGAATTTGACGACTTCATATCGACAAAATAAAATATAAATCGTTATATTATTAAAAAACTTAAAGAGTAAAAGTGCCATTTCAACACTTTATAAATTGCCCGTTTTAACCCGAACCCGTTTTGATTTTTGACCAGTACCCAATTCGACCCATTTCAACTAAATATATTTCGACCCGTTACCTAGCCTGCCTATTCTGCCATCTCTAAATCTCTGTATGTAATTTTTCCTTTTTTCTGATTTGACTGGTATGTGGAACGTCGGAAGTAATGTTCCTACCCAGCCTTATATATTTAGTTATGGAAGAAATTGCAATGAAGTTTCTCTCCCCATAGACTTGTGTTTGTCAATGAACTTTGATTAATTTGGAGAAATGCTTGTAGTTATTCCTACATTTATCTATGGAACTAAAACTTGTGTAAAAGTAATTGAAGTAATATAGTAGCAAAATTTATAACCTCTCTTTGCTTACATTGTTAGTATTTCACTATTTTGTGAGTTGGCTTTTTTAGTTGTAGCTATGTGCATCTTCCGCTGACATTATGTGTAGGAACACCTGATACTTTTTTTTTGTTGTTGCCAACTTTATCGTTTCTGTTTTATTTTAATTATTATGCAGGAACTCCTGATGTTTCATCTACAGGGGCTCCTGCAAAGTTGGCTGATGCATCAGTCCAAAAAAGCAGCCCAGGCCTGCCAAAGGCTCCACAAAGTCATGCAGCTTCTCACAGTTCTGGCGCCACTGACGCCACAGGTTCTACCACTCCTGTCAAGGGTACGGCTCTGAGTGATTGTGCTGTTAGATTTGCATTTTTATCATTTTTGCTTGTTATTTTCCGAGTTAAACACTAATGTACCATTGGGTATGATGGAACCAAAGAAAGGTTGGAATAGTATATTCCATTGGAATGAAAAGAAGTGTTCGTTTTGTCTGATGAATGAGTCTTATTCCTATTTTGATGGGCCATTTTTTCAAAATGTGGTTCTCTCCATTACACAATGGGATGGAATGAAAAATCACACTGTAAACCAGTTCTATTTATGTTATTTTCAATGACAAAAGCCTTCAAAAAAATATAAAGAGATTCAATAATATACATTTACTGTCCAAAACAACCAGACGTCTTGTCTTTTTATTAGTCTTAGGGTGAACTTCTAATTATATTATATTTTGTTTTGTTTTTTATTTTAACTTTGAAGTTCAATATTATTGATAATTTATAGAGGTAAATCCATATACTGTACCTGAATATGGCATTAAATATTCATTTGAAAACTCATCGTAAACAAAATAAAATAATGGAATGTAATGATCTGTTCCATTACCTTATTTCGTTACTCGATCCATTCCATCTCATTACTTTACTGTATCATTCCAGCTAACCAAACTGACCATTAATTTTGTATTCTGGGTTTAAGCCTGAGTTAATTTGAGAGTAGACTAGACTTCTCTTTTGATGTGTTTTGTCTTCGTGCTTAGGTTCCGGGGATGCTTCTAGGGCTTTTCAACTTCAGTTTGGGTCTATTAGTCCCGGTGTTATGAACGGAATGCAGGTAATTTGCATAGCTCTGTGCAAAGGGAGCTCCTATAAAATGCTATAAACTAGACATGCAATGTAAGTAGTTTAATTACATGTTAAAAAAGCTTTATTTGTCTTTTGGTTTATGTAGGTACCTGCTCGAACCAACTCTGCTCCACCCAATTTGGATGAGCAAAAACGGGCTCAGGTATGTTTTTGTTTTCTGTCTCACATGTGTCTGTTAATGACATCAATTCTTATATGTGCAAACACCTTAATAAGAACAATGTACTTGCAAAAAGACTACTGTTATAGACAAACTTTTGAGTCAAGTGACTCCAGCCAATGCATTATCTCAACTTCCTAGTGGGACGATTGGAAAACAAGTGAGTGTTTTCCACAATCATTGTTTACGTTTGATACTCAAATGACCATTGCTATATTTGAAGGTGGTCTATGTTTTTGCCAAAGAATGTAATTTAAATCTGTATCTATTTATTAAAAAAGAACAAACAAGTTTTTATGTTTGTTCTGTACACATGAATTTTACGTGTAAAGTGGATGTCTTGAAAGCTAGTGCATGATTTTTGAAAAGTTCGACAATCTTGACCGGCTTGTTACTCATTCAAATATTGTGACTATTATATTACAGGCGCATCTTGATTCCTTAAAAGCTGCTGGTTCTTATCAAAATCAAGCTGCTCCAAAACAACACTTACCAAGAAAAGATACCAGGCCTGTTGATCAGCCTAATGTCGCAGAGGCCCCTCCTACCTCGAGAGATAAGAAGGAAGTGCTTTCTTCAGCTCCCCCCGTTACATTACACTCTCAGAAACCAACTGGTCCTCCTGTGCCTTCTGTACCAGGGGTTTCCATGCAAATGCCATTTCCCCAATCTCAAATTCATCTTCCATTTGGTGGCCCAAATCCACCATTGCAATCCCAGCCCATGGTCAACACTTCATTGACAGTGCCACTCCCCATGCATATATCCATTGGTAATCCATCGCAAGTCCCACAACAGGTATTTGTCCCGAGCATCCAACATCATCAGGGGATCATTCATCAAAGTCAAGGTTTGACTTTCCCACCTCAGATGGGTCCTCAGCTCGGAAATATGGGGATTGGGATGGGGCTAGGACCACAATACCCGCAACAGTCTATGGGGAATCTGAATTTTGTTGGTTCACGTAGAACAGTAAAGATAACTCACCCAGATACTCATGAGGAGCTACGGTTAGATAAAAGGACCGATGGCTATCTGAATGGAGGGACATCTGGTTCAAGACCACACCCTCATGGGCCGCCTCAGTCTCAGGCGGTCCCATCTTTTCCATCTTCTCACCCAATGAACTATTATTCCAATTCTTATAATCCCAGTCCCGTTTATTTCCCGTCACATGGTGGTACACAGAGCACTTCTGGTTCTCAAGCACCTCGGTTTTATAATCAGGTTAGCATTTTGTTTAATATTTTTGGAAGTATGAAATTGAATTATATGAATGAGATAATCAGCTGTAATAGAATTTTTTTGTAGAAGATAGAGTTTGGATGTGCCTCTTGCCGTTTGAAGCTGTAATAATCAACCTTTTAGGTGTTTGGCAGCTTTTTATTATTTATAGAATTAGCGGTTACCATAAAGAACATTTTTTTGTTAAAAAGGCGAGGCGTCTTGTGAAATGGGAGTAGAACTGTATCAAATTGGGTAAAATAATCGATAAACAGCTAATTTTTGTCTATTTTGCAACTACCCAATTGCAAGAGCGGAGCTCTACAACTGAGCACTCTTAGGTAATCGGTTTTGTTGCACCTGTTATGATGTCAATAATCCAACACTAATTTTTTGACTCTTAGTTATTCAGAAGCAGAATCTGTTGATCCTTGCACAAAAAACTGATTATCAGTTAATTAGATCCAAACATAAAATCTAAACACCCTTCAGTTTTTGTATAAGATAGGGCCGTGATATGCTTATGACTTTTTTGGCACGATTTTGTTAATAGCTGTTGTGATTTTGTCAACTGCAGCCTTCTAAACAGGTGACGGTAAAACCGGCAGTTTCACACGTTGAAAAGGTTGTTGGTTCATCACCGAGCATAGAGAAAAGTGACGTTACTAAAAGTCAAAAGGCAGTTGCAGAAGGTACCTCTGGTCAACCTCATAAGGATGCGGAGACAAATGCTGGTAGCTCTTTACCACAATTGGAGAAAAGTGATGTTACTAAAAGTCAAAAGGCAGATGCAGAAGGTACCTCTGGTCAACCTCATAAGGATTCAGAGACAAATGCTGGTAGCTCTTTACCTCAGTTGGAGAAAAGTGACATTACCAAAAGTCAAAAGGCAGTCGCAGAAGGTACCTCTGGTCAACCTCATAAGGATTCAGAGACAAGTGCTGGTAGCTCTTTACTACAATTGGAGAAAAGTGACATTACTAAAAGTCAAAATGCAGTTGCAGAAGGTACCTCTGGTCAACCTCATAAGGATTCAGAGACAAATGCTGGTAGCTCTTTGCCACAATTGGGGAATTTGGAAGATACTGTTGCTGCTCCCGCTCCTGTTGAGGATTGCATGCCACCTGTGAATAGTTTGCCTGAAGTTGCAAAAGAAACAGCGGTTGACAGATCCAGATCGCTTAAAGAGGAACAGAAGCAGCCCGGAAAAGAGGTTTTTTCTGTCCCTGTAGACAAGGTATGTATTTGAAGCTTTCTTGATTGTTTATATCCTCTTAGAGTAATTAATGACCTGCATCATTTTCTTTACTACTACATGACTGGAATAGTAAAAAGTCCCAAATATTGAGGTGGCAAATGGGCTTGGGTCAACATGGAAAGGTTTTTTGTGCGGTTTGAAATATGTCTGGTTGGGTTGACTTGAAAAACTTCTTGTCATAATTTATTTATTGATATTTTTAGTGTCCTGTATGATTTTGAAAAATAGGAGTCTATTTTTTTTTTGTAAGAAATAGATCTACAGGTTTAATGCTTTGAAAGTACGTTATTACGAAAAACCCATTTTAGCCTTTTTATCTCTAGCTTTTTTTTTGGTTTTCTATTGCTATTTTATCCCCTTATTGATTAAGCGCCCAGAATTGTTCTTTTTGTAAGTAAATGGGATAAAGTTGCCACCTCTGCCCAAAGACTTCTCTTCTCAACTGTGTTGAAACAAGCACTTTTGCACCAGTATCGCCATTTTATCCTTATTGGTAGGAGCAATTAACAATCTTTGACTTGAATTAGCACTGTTATTCACAGATTGGTGGGAAATCTTCTTTTGTTTCAAGCTTATCAGTAGGACATCTTGATTCCAAGGATAGTGGCGTTCAAGAAACATCAAAGCCTTCTACTCCTTCCATGGAAACTAGCAATAAAGTAGTGCCTTCAAATGTTGCTGATGAGTCTGTTTCCAGGTGTGAGAGTATTGAAAAAGGCCTTGACTCTACCGAAATTATTGGTTCTGGAACTCATCCTGATAACCCCCCTAAAGAAGGAGAGCCAATAGCTGCAGCAGTAGTTGTGCCAGAAGAACAAGTCAAAGATTCTGCTGACCAAAATCAAGATAGCACCGTCTCAGATGCAACTGTTGCACAACAAAAAGAACCCGTAAATGATATCGACGATAAATTATCAGGGTCAATTTCCACTTCTGATCATGGCGATCAGATCTCCAATTTGGATGATCATTCAAATAAGTTTAATGGGAAGGATGTTGACCAAATCAATAATCCTGTAACGTTAAATGAAGAGTCACCTGCCATTTCACTCTCTGTTCCAGATGCACCTTCAGCTTCAGAGGTAGAAGCCACAGGCTCCATTTCTCCATCTTCTAGTAAAGTCAAGGGTAATTCATCTAAAGCGAGGAAGAAAATAAAAGATATCTTGAAAAATGCTGATGCTCGCGGGACAACTTCTGATCTTTACAATGCATATAAACGTCCAGAAGAAAAGAAAGAAACTTCGTCTGCTTTTGAAAATCCGCCAGTTAATTCTTCAGAAAAAGAAGTTTTGTCGGATGAGAAACGTGGTCCTACCAAATTTGAACCTGATGACTGGGAGGATGCTGCAGACATTTCTACTCCCAAAATGGAAACAGGTTTGAAACATCACAGTGAGGATGACAATGAAGGAATGACAAAGAAGTATTCCAGAGACTTCCTACTGAAATTCTCGGACCACTGTACTGATCTTCCGGTAGGTTTTGAGATACCACCCGAGATAACAGAAGTTATGTCGGTATCAGGTGTCAATATGGTTCGTGATTCGTACCCAAGCCCAGGTAGAGGCGGTGATAGGGCAATGCCAGGGCCACGGCTAGACCGTCGCTCAAGTAATGTAGGTCTTGATCTCAGTTGGAGTAAAGGGCCAGGAACCATGGCTCCAATATGGGACCCAAGAGTTGAAATGAATTTTCCTGGAAGAGGCGCGAACCATGGAGTGTTACGAACCCCACGTGGTCAACCACCTGGTCAGTACATTGGTGGCATTTTGTATGGACAAATGCAGTCCCCTGGTCAACTTGGCATTCCTATGCAACGTAATAACTCAGATTCTGATAGGTGGCAACGTGCTAGTAATTTTCAAAAGGGTTTAATACCTTCTCCACACACCCCAGTGATGCATAAAGCCTAAAGAAATTACGAAGTTGGTAAAATAACAGACGAAGAGCAAGCAAAACAAAGACAATTGAAAGGTATTTTGAACAAGTTGACTCCTCAGAACTTTGAAAAATTGTTTGATCAAGTCAAACAAGTCAACATTGACAATGCCGATACTCTATCTGGTGTTATTGGACAAATATTCGATAAGGCTTTGATGGAACCGACTTTTGTTGAAATGTATGCCAATTTTTGTTCTCGGTTATCTGTGGAGCTCCCTGATTTTAGTGAAAATGATGAGAAGATTACTTTTAAGAGATTATTATTAAATAAATGTCAAGAGGAATTTGAAAGAGGGGAGAGAGAAGAGGAAGAAGCTAATAGAACTGAAGAAGAAGGTGAAGTTAAGCAGACAGAAGAGGAACGGGAGGAAAAAAGAGTTAAGGCCCGAAGACGTATGTTGGGTAATATTAGACTTATTGGTGAATTGTACAAGAAAAGAATGTTGACCGAAAGAATTATGCATGAATGTATAAAGAAACTCTTAGGCATTAATCAGACCCCTGATCCTGATGAGGAAAATATTGAAGCATTATGCAAATTAATGAGCACTATAGGGGAGATGATTGATCACCCAAAAGCTAAAGAACACATGGATGTGTATTTTGATATGATGTTTAAGTTATCAAATAATATGGATT
>JAOXNX010000026.1:9749991-9760908 GCA_028566075.1 Solidago caesia | reverse complement strand
GTAGAGTTTCATTTTGGAGCTTTTTCTTTCAAATAAAAGCTAAAGCTAGTTGCAACCAAACAAAACATTTAACACAATAGGAGCTTATTGTTCAAAATTAAAAGCTAAAGCTCCTAAAAAGCTTTTGAAAAACTTCTACCAAACATAGCCTAAATAGTGTCATACTTTGGATATTTTTTAGATTATTTTATCAAGAAGTAATAATGAACCTATTTGTACTTACAAAATGTATACATTATTCATTAGTAAATTTATGTTAAAATATAGGGTTAAAGGCTTAAAATGTTAATATACTTCTTGGTTTGTATATAGTTGTACAGTGTACCCAAAGCAAGGTGATAAATAAGATGGAAAAGTGTTCGTCGGGAAAAAAAAAGAGATTTGTCGCCAAAAACAAAGTTTTGCCTGAAATTCGATACAATTCGATCGAAAGTATCGTACTTGTACAAATTTTGAAAGTTTATTGCGTATATTGGTCAATAAAAAAAATGGTACAACTATATACAAACCAAAAAATACGTTAGTGTTTTAGTAAGTATGTCAAAAGTCAACCTCACAACTATTTATCTATACTACTATATAAAGTATCACCCTCTTTTCTTTCTCTTAAATTACAGGTTTGATGTATTTAAATTGGACAATGATAACATAATTTTTGATATTTTTACAATACTGTGCATTGAACAGTTGTACAGTATGCATAATTATGGTATCTTGTGGTAGATTTATCAAATATAGTGGTACAAATATTCATTACACCTAACATCTAACATACATAGTCTAACAAAAATACCCTTAATGAAATAATTTACAACATTTAACCCTTAATTCCTAAAATAATTAAACTATCCCCTTTTACGTCAATAACTTGCACTACTCGTCGCCGCCGCCACCACCAGTCGTCACCGGCACCACATGTCGCCGTCAGCACTATCGCTTCTGCATCGCTCCGACATGAGTGTAGTATAAAAAAAATATATTGAAAAACTTATACATGGACTATCCGTAAGCGTAAGTTTTCAAAACTACAAGGGGGTTGACTAAAATCTTCACAAAGTATCCGATCTAGTCTTCGCCAATCACCAATCATCGTCATTGTCATTATAATATAATACTCCTATTACAATAATTACAATAATTTAAATATAAATGAGGAATGAGAACGGGTGTCATGTACTAAGGTTAGATATAGAAGCCCTCACATTTTTGTTTTTTAATCCTTCAAATTCATGAGCCCGGGTTATTTATTTATTATACCACAAATATTAAAAAATATTGGTACGTGAGGGATTTTATACCCAAGCTTAGGTACATTACAACAATATATTCCCATTTCTCGATATAAATATACTTAACGCGCTTAATTTAAAAGCTACAACCAACGTTACCAAACCATATGTCAAACACATCAAAATCATATTTCACTCATAACCATAAAAACCATAAACTTGTTGTAACAAATGTTTATGTTAGTTGACTGTTCTAATTGTCATACACCATTAAACTTGCCACCAGGAGCCAAATCAATAAGGTGTTCAATATGCCAAGCCGTAACCCAAATAGCCGACTCATCTCCATCTGGGTCGTATACACCGTTTCCTTCGTCGTCGTTTAACGATAATCAGCGCCGGCATGAACCGTCTGGTTATCATGTGCCTGCGCCAATAGTGCATAATTACCCGGGGCCGCCTGACATGTATGGAGGATATGGTAGAAAAAAGGCGGTTATCGTTGGTGTGTCGTATAAGAATACTAGACATGAACTTAAAGGTTGTATTAATGATGCCAAGTTTATGAAACATCTTTTGGTTACTAGGTTTCAGTTTCCTGAATCCCAGATTGTTATGCTCACTGGTACGTATATATGATCACATTTATTTTTATTTATGTCTGTCTTCATTTGTGTTAATTAATATGTTGTTAAAGATTTTGTTATAGATATAGTTGACAAATACTCAATTTTTTGTTGACTTTTTATTTTTATTTTTAAATACATATAAATGATTAAAAGATTAAAAAAATGTCATGTTTATGTTAAACTTGAAAACATGAAAAGTAGTTTTTTTGCCCTCCAAGCTGAAAGAGATGAGGGATAACAATGGTCCCAAATGTGTCATTTTCTGTCGATATAAAGTCACATCTATCTTGATAACTTTACAAAAATATATTATCATGTCAAAATTTATTATAACAACGCGCTTTTTGCCAATTCAATAAAATATAGGCAATTCAAGTGGTAATTGCCTCGGACTGTGAGGGGGCTTTTTTGATTTTACCCACAGGTCTTGGATTCGACTCTTTAGAGTGACAAGCCTGTAAGGTTTTTCCTAAATTCCGAGATCGCATCCTTCCCGGGTTTCTCGGGACGAACAGGCTCTGTAGACTGAATGTTTAAAAAAAAATTCAATAAATATATAAGGTTGATTGGTAAGTCTATAAATATGGTATAACGCCATTTATTTTCTTTCTGTGTATGTTTACCATTGATTTTATTATGTGCATCAGATTCTTATGCATATTTTTAGGTCTAACAAACTACTCGCATCTATCATTTTTGTAAAATCATATTCATATTATTTAATACATATGGGAAATAACATATATGATTTTAAAAGAATATATGTTAGGGTGTTATCATGACACAAATAAAAATAATCATAATAAAAATAAATAAAACTTACTCACACTTTAAGACTTCATTTTTAGTCAAGTTATGGACAAACTTAGATATTGCTAACAGCAGTGGCGGAACTCGAATTGAAAGTGACCTGCAACACAAATTTTTTAACACTAACCTTGTATCCGTGCAAAGTAACGATTACGACTAGATTGCTACGGTTTTTAACAGGTTTTAAGGAATTTTTGCTATTTTTAACTGGTTTTAATAGTTTTTGGTACTTTCTGGCAGTTTTCATTTCCCATTCAGTATTTTAGTTACACAAATATGACTAGATTAGTTTCATTGCTAGAAAAATCTTTCAAAAGTTTAGATTTAACTATTTAACTATATTGACTGGTATCCAATATTTTTTTTGACTCGTCACACCAATAAGAACATAACGTTTTCAAAAGTTTACACTACATGAGTTGAACGGACCCGTAGCCTAGACTACCCTTACCTTCAACGTAGTTCCGCCCCTGTCTAGCAACAAATCATTAATTACTCAAACATACATTATCTTCAACAATTAAATCAACATTTGGTATCCATTTGGACCAGCATTTGAAAATTCAATGTTTTGAGATAGTATGTGTGCCACTAGTGATATATGTGCCATAAACTGCAGAGGAAGAGACAGACCATAGCCGGATCCCAACAGGTCGTAACATGAGGATGGCATTATATTGGCTAATCAACGGATGCCAACCAGGCGACTCGCTTCTTTTTCACTTTTCTGGTCATGGTTCACGGCAGAAGAACCACAATGGGGATGAGATAGATGGATATGATGAAACCTTATGTCCCTTGGATTTTGAAACTGAAGGCATGATCATTGATGATGAAATCAATGCAGTAATTGTCAGACCCCTTCCTGTTGGTGTTAGACTTCATGCTATCATTGATTCTTGTCATAGTGGAACTGTGCTGGATCTCCCTTGGCTTTGCAGAATGAATAGGTGTGAATCTTTAACCCATTTTTGAAATGTTATATGAACTGAAACTTTAAAAGCGGTTTAGTATCAGTCTCGATTTGGTTTACAACAGGTTTGGTTAAAATGTATCATATACTGAAAAGGGTCTTGTGGTAATCCAATTTAGAAAGGCACAAAAAATGGTTTAAAATTTTGAGAAATTAGTATTAAAAGTCTGGTTTAGTTTTGGTTTTAAGTCAAACCAAACCAAAAAACTGATGATTAAAAACGTTTTGGACTGTAAATATAGGGCCGGGCTGGGTTTAGTGTAGTACAGTCCTGTATTTGCACACCTAAATGTCAAATAACCTTGTTACACAAACAGTAAATTCTTTCAACCGTTCATAGTATAATTCTCATTACTTTTATTTGACAAGGTAATAACTTACTAGTTACTACTTAGTCGGGTCAGGTTAAGGAGAAAATGATTCTTATCGTGAAAAGGTGTAGCAAAATTTTTTGGCAATGATATGTGTCTGTTGCAACATTTTTTACACTTCAATGGACCATTTTTTCAAATTGATTTACAGAATTTTTGGTGCAGAAAGAAGTTTTAGCACCAAGATCTTTTTATCTTTTTTTTTCCCCTCCTGATCCTAACCCGTAATAACATAAAGTATAAAAACAAGATGCACTTTAATTTGTTAGAAATCATTATATTAGAAATATATAAACACTTTAGTCACACTGTAAGTTATACTATCCAATTTCAGTCCATATTTTATAAACCAAAAGCATATTTTAACTGTGGGTCCATCAGATGTCTCTAATTTTTAGTCCATGAAGTTATATATTCCAGATTAAACTCTGTATTCAACAAGTTCTGGGTCCCAGGTCTTATATGTACTGGATTTATGTTACTAATGGTGAGATGTTTATGCTGTGGTAGAGCTGGACAATATGAATGGGAGGATCATCGTCCTAAAGAGGCAGGCATATGGAAGGGTAGCAGTGGAGGAGAAGTCATTTCGATTAGTGGATGTGATGATGATCAAACATCGGCTGATACATCGGTCGGTATTGAAGAAAAATATTTTCAACCGACCTGAAAAAACAGAGAAATATAGTAACGAGTAAGGATGTCATAATGGGCAGGTTGGGTAAAGTGTCAGAACAGGTAATTTTAGTATGGGTCAAGTTAGATTAAGCTGAACAAAACTGCCTGCAGTTTTTAACCCTTTCTAAATAAAAGTAGACTGTTACAATAAGAAGGTTTTATACGCTTGAATGCATTCTGGATGGCGTTCAGCTTGTATAACCGACCTGATCCATAATATATGTACTAAATCTTTTATGTCAACCCACTTGACATCGTTAGAGATAAAAACCTAAATTGACACATATGTACATAATTGATCAAAAATGCCACCTCTAACAAGGGACTTTCATATGCAGGCTTTATCAAAAATCACATCAACTGGAGCGATGACGTTTTGTTTTATAGAAGCTATAGAACATGGAAATGCATCCACGTATGGAAGCTTGTTAAGCTCTATGCGTAACTCTATCAGTAATGCTTCAAGAGGGCCTGGTGGTTATGGTTCCTCCTTTAATATGTTGTTGAACGGACGTCGTGGATTCACTCAGGTATCATCTTATAAAACTTCGAATATGATAAAAATATACACACATTTATGTTATTTACATTCATAAATGAGTGTATCTTTTTTATATCCATGTGATGTAGTTATGCATGACTGAATCATATGATATGATTATATACATATGCACTCCTTTTATTTGTATGTATGTAGTTTTAAAAGGGTAACTTGCAGAGTTGTGTAAATATTGTATGTATGCATCCTTGCATTTTTATCATTTTGAGCAATTATGATTACTACTTATTTGTCATTAAGTTCCTGACACTTTCATGTCAAATCTAATTTTAACTGTCAACGTGTTTTGGTGCAAACTAATGGAAGAAAATTCTGCAACGATTTTTTTTTTGGCAGGAACCACAGTTGACTTCATGTGAGCCTTTCGATATGTTTGCAAAGCCATTTTCCTTATGATTCTGGATGCCAATGTACATTATTAGTTGTTGTACAGTTCGTAGGATTTCAAGTTGACTTGCAGTCATGGATTGTAGTTAGAACTATGGAACCAAGATCCAAGTCCAAATTTAGTGATCAGATTGAGCTTGGAGTGAACTTTTTATTGTTGTTTCAAGGATCATTAACCTGCGTAAAACCCCAAGGACACAGAGTTTCGGGGCAACCATAACTTTTCATTGTTGTTTTAGGGAACATTTTCTTTGTTTTGTGGCATTATCTATTCGGTATCCAAAGTAATTGGATGTGATAACATTTGAGTATTTGACAATTGACATTCTGTTTCATAGTTGTGAGTGGGTCAACTGTAACAAGTCAATAGAGTAGTAGCTAAGTGAAAGATTTTTTACAATTATATAGCGTGGGATCCGCGCAATGCTACCGTGATAGTGGTGGCGGTGTGTGTTAGGATCGATCACCACCAATCACCACAAAGACATAAGAAATCAACACACGAATAATAGCCAATAATAACAGAAAATCAAGCACAACACGAACATTTTTAGCGTGGAAAACCTCTCTCAACATAGAGGAAAAACCACGGGACCATCGGGCCACTTAAGTTCCACTATACGAATAATATTACAAGGATGGACGACTCATCTCAACAACCTAGAATATTATCACGTATCTCACCACTACCACAATAGATTACAATAACGGAATTCACGCATTCGTTATTGAATCACCAAGGCCACCACACAGAACGGACACACACATGAACGGAAGGAGCCCTCACATATTGCTCAACCTCCGATCATACTTTTAGTTGTGTAATCTTTCTCTGTGTGTACACACTTTTTCTCAAGCAACACATGTATATATATAAATATACAAGCTTCTTTCATAAGCTATTGAGGTCAACAAAAGTCAAAAGTTAACCAAGCTTCTTCCATAAGCTAGCTTCCTCAATACACTTTGCACAAGCTTATACAACACACTTACATATACACCAAGCTTCCTTTGTACACTTCCACACATTAATAATTATTAAGTCAATCTCATCAACCCTGGGATACGGGTCCGCTCAACCCATTTAATGTAAATTTTTTTTAAAAACTTTGTATTCTTTATTGGTGCTACGGGTAAAAAAAAAGGGGATACAAGTCAATGTTGCTAACTCTATGCTTTTGAAAGATGTTCCTAGCAATGAAACTTATAAAGTCGTATTTGTGCAACTGAATGGGAAATGGAAACCGTCAAAAGTACCAAAAACACTCAAAAACCTCTAATAATAGCCAAAATTTCTTAAAAACCGCTAGAAATTGTAGCAATCTAGTAGTTATCATTACATTGTGCGGTTACAAGGTTAGTGTTAAAAAATTTGTGTTGCTGCTAGCGTGTTACTGATCACTCTCAATCCTGGTTCCGTCATTGAATGTAACTCATTTATTATTGATGAACAAGACATGATAAGATGATAACCATAATGTTAAGCAAGTAGATAGTTGACTTTGTAACCTTTGGTCAAAATCTAAGTATCAAGAAAGTACTGGATGTATTGTTTGTTACCATTTAGTATCGTTAACCCGTGTTTATGTTTTATATATACATATATATTTCTTTGAATGTTCAAATAAGTTACTCAACCTTTTTTTATTACTGGGAAAGTCACTCAAAGTCTATCTTTACTCGATTTATACTTCTTTATTTTGCAGATTTAGTACTCTAGATTAAGCTGGTATTCAAGTATTGTATGATCTTGAAATCCAGATAATTGATGGACCGTGTACAAATATGAGTCTTATGTTTTCGATATGCTAGTTTAACTGAGAAATTTATGTTGATTGAATGAGATTATCTGAGATCTATACATGGACAAATAGGCGCGTCAAAATGGCTAATCTTTTGTATTGGTTGAAATAGGTCGGGTCAGGTTGATCTGAAACCCTTTTTGTCCATAGCACTTTAAGATTTATAAATAATTAGTTCGTCAAATATGACTATCGAGAGTTATATAAGTAACCATATACATTTTTGAATAAAATGATTTAGAAGGTCTAATGAGTTAGAAATATCTTGTGCGGCTTTCACGGGTTCAACCCATTGGACCCTTTTCTTTTCTAACAGCTTTTTACCCTTTTGACCCATTAGAGATGAAACATAACCCAAATCAACACGAAGTATGAAATCATTCTCAACTGTTTCAGGGTCTTCTAGTATCACATCGATGGATGAAATCAGTGGATCATAATATTTGGTTGGTCCGTTCAAAAAAATAATAAAAAATTTGGTTGGTTCTTAAACTATATCATCTATTTGTTGTCTAATTATTCATATGTTTATATTTACCGTGCTTAAAGCCTTTTTACAATTTTACCCACAAAAAAAAATAAAAAAATATTCATATGTCCATAATGTTCTTGTTACTGAAAACTCCAGAGACATTAATCCTTGCTAAATAATCAAGATAGGAATACATAAGAAGTTACAGAAACTAATCATAGTACTAAACATAAATTTGATGCTTTGTCTCATTAATTACTAATTAACAACATTTTTTCAAACAATAACAAAGTCTTGTCACTCACATTGATAGTACCAAGTGGAAGGATTCAATGCATACATGGAATGTGAGTATTTAAAGGTAACTTTTTCAAGAGGCTCCATTGGTGAACCACTATTAATCACACAGTTGTTGTGACCCAACACTTTGAATATCCTTGGGTCTACTAGACTTTGAGAAAAACTGCCACATTTGATATGAACATCGATCACCGGGCACGTCGGGCAAGTGTTTTGGACCTCCACGGTGTACGTTGGTGGCTTCCCGAACCCGGTCTGTGTCTGCTTTAGGCTTGGACCATTTTTTTCACATCTTTCTCCACTTCCTGCATATGTGTTGCAAAATTCAGTCAAATATACATACATACATACACATAAAATGATAAAATGATATAATATTTGTGTGTGTATCATGAGATAGAGAGAAAGCAAGAGAACCAATGTGAAGTAAAAGAGATGCCCAAAAGAGAAGCTTGAAAAATCCAAGTTTGCTTGCCAT
This sequence comes from Solidago caesia, assembly GCA_028566075.1. Lineage (NCBI taxonomy): Eukaryota > Viridiplantae > Streptophyta > Magnoliopsida > Asterales > Asteraceae > Solidago > Solidago caesia. The sequence goes on along the minus strand of JAOXNX010000026.1, from coordinate 9,752,220 downwards.
CGGTAATTATGTAACTTCAAAGTTTAGAATGTTTTTTACTACACATGTAAAAGTTGATAGATTTAGAGGGTATATAAAAAGGCCTTTGGTACATAATGTGTGCATATATATACAAAGTCACATGCTAATAAAGCAGTAGCTAGTTGCAGATGTCATGTTGAGCTCTAGATTTTTTATTTTGATTTTTTATTTGAAAGGTGCGAATTACTCGCAAATGTTGGTAGTCTAGCATACGTTGTCTTAACCGGGTCCGCGCTAGAAACCCCCTCACATAGATCTTCAATTTAAACCCCTCGATGAGAAACCCCTATTACCCAGAGATCTGGAGGGGAAAACTCACTCAGACCCACCATAGGTGAAAATTAAATACCTGTTGTCACCCTCAAATATGCCTAAGATAGGACTCGAACCTTTAAAATTTTTCAAAACACCAATTTAAGGTTAATTTTAAAGGTAGAAAAATTAACTTTATAACACCAAAGTTATAAATTTTTGAAAACAATAATTTAAGTAGCTTTTATTATAGAAATTATTAAGTAGAAATTATTTTGAAAAATTTATAACTTTAATTTTCACATTTATAACTTTATAAATTATTTTGAAATTATTAAGTAAAAATTTATAACTTTAATTATTTTGAAACATTATTTTATAACTTAATAATTTCAAAATAACTTAATAAGTAAAAATTTATAACTTTAATAATTTTGAAAAAATTTCGAGTCCTAAAATTTAAGTTAATTTTTTTGCACCAACAGAATTTTTACTTATTAAGTTATTTTCGAAATTATTAAGTTATAACTTTTATAAATTATTTTGAAATTATTAAGTAGAAGTTTTTTTTCTCATTTCAGCCTAAGATAGAAATTATTTTGAAAAATTTATAACTTTTGAAAAATTAAAATTTCTTGTTTAACCTTTTTAACTCTATTTATCTTTACTGCATTTCTTCTTGTTAATAATATGAAAAGGAATAGGTAATGATTAGCTAATTAAGTTTTTTATCTTAAAATTTTTAACAAGCCGGGTAGTTCTTTATAATATTAATAATAATAAAATAATAATGTTGATAAAAGATGATAATTTGTCATGTTCTAAATTTATACTTTAATTAATAATGTAAAAGAAAGAGGCATTTGGTTAATTTAGTTATTAGTAGATATTATATTATACAGTTATACACTAGTAGTGTAGTATATGATATGAATATGATATATTTTACTATAATTATGTAAGCTGATAGATTTTATGTACTTTAAACCCGTGTACTTCCCAATTAGCTCAAGTGGTTGAGCACCAGCTTTCTTAGTTGGAGGTCTCATGTGCGAGATTTGGGAAATACATATGGTATTCTCACATTAATAGTCCCTCAGTGATACAAGACCCAGTCTTGCTGAGGGGGCAGTGTTTACCCCAATTAAATGTCGTGCCTTCGGGCGGTTTAGTTGGGGTTTTTTTTCTCCTACCAGGTATTGAAGGTTGAGAAGGTATGCAAAACTAGCAAATGCTAGAGCCTCCGCTCGGAGCAAATGATCCACACCTTTTAAAAAAATGTACTTCAAACCCGTGAGATATATTTTACTATAATTTGTCATGAAGAGAAGCATATGACTAGTGTATTGGATGGTTGTTTTTGGTGGGATGTGAGGCGAGAATCTGCACTGCACTGCCCAGTCCACCTTTACATAAGTAGTATGTTTTTTCCTCTCTTTTGACCACTCTAATAATGTTCCATCAAAACTTAAAATAAAAATGATTTTTTGTATATTACTAAAGCTCATTGTTCAAGTGAAGAGAAGTATTTTTATATGTTTTTTAACTTAGGTATCCGATCTGTTTTGTGAGTTGACTAATCTTAAAACGACTACCACTTTTGCAAGTAGCCTGAAGTCGCCGCGGGTGTCCCTTGATGGCTACAACATAAAAAGAACTTAATTTTGATGTTATTTTGTTTAGAAACTTATTCGTATGTTACAAAAACTATTTTATACATCACAAGCATTAATTTAGCATATTGGCGTAGTTTGTTTGCAAGTTATACGATATTGTGCATAAACTAGTTGTTGTGTACGAATCATCTCCTATTTTATGGTGGTTATACATCAATATATATATATACTAGTTTGAATACCCGTACGATGTACGGATTGACTATATAGTAAATTAAAGATGAGATGAAAATTACCCTCTTTATTGATCGCCGAAAAGAGAAAACAGAAGCGTGCAATT
>JAOXNX010000026.1:9738709-9749891 GCA_028566075.1 Solidago caesia | reverse complement strand
GTTATCCCCTTTTTTTTTTTTTTAATGAAAACGATAGTATGATTTATTGAAAGTATGTTTATTCTAGTCATTATTTATTTTGTATTTTTAGTTTTAGCTTAGACAAGTTCTTTGTTTCCATTTGTTTTAATTGGAGCTTTTTCGAGTCATTTCATTCGATTGAAAGATGTATCAAATATTGTATTTTTTTGAATATTAGGCTTAGTTTAGAGGTAGATATGGAGGAAGTTAGGGAATGGACAATGCTGTGCACCTGAATTGTGGAAGGCCCATTATGTATTATAAATAAAAATTTATCTTATTTTAGAGGAAATATAATTGTCTTGTTGCACATTAAATGGTTTTGTAATGCTTTTTTCTCTTTGTCTAAATGGTTTTTGTTTTGCTATGTTTCCCGGGTTTTGTAATGCTTTTTTCTTTTTGTCTAAATGGTTTTCGTTTTGCTATGTTTCCCGGGTTTTGTAATGGTTTTTTCTCTTTGTTTGCTCTGCCTTTATGCTTCTTGTGTTTTGTTATACTCGTTTAGTAATATATTTGTTACTTCTATATAGACTAAGAGAACCAAGAAGGCTGGAATCGTCGGGAAGTATGGTATGACTATGTTCAAGCCTTCTCTTTTTATTCTGTAGTTTTTGGTCATTGAACAATAATATAGGATGGCACACTATAATAAAGTCAAGCCAAGGCTTATACACTGAAATACTGGCAGTAAATCAGTAACAGTCATCTCCAAAATCTAATCTAAACTAGAAAGGAAAACTTAGCTTTCAGATTTCTGTGGTTTTGTTTACAAAAGTTATGTTTTATACTTATTAAGTCATCTTACTAATATCTGAAACTGTCTAGTCTTTTTGTATAATACTTCTTTAGCCAAGAAAGTTGTCCTTTGAAGAAACCTCCTTCTTGTTCATTGTGGCATGAGATTTTCAGTGACTTGATGATGGTTTTAAGTTACAAATATATAGGATATGCAAGTTTTATCTGCTAGATTTTATGTAAGTTGATCTTGATTTGAGATGAGCCAAGTCTTTTGCTATCGGACTTTTAGGTACCCGTTATGGTGCTAGTTTGAGGAAGCAGATCAAGAAGATGGAAGTCAGTCAGCATAGCAAGTATTTCTGTGAATTTTGCGGGAAGGTATGGCTATGTTGTGTATTTTTGTATAAACGTGACTCAGTGTAAGTTCATCTTTGCTGAAATTCATGTTTCGTGTTTACCCTTGCAGTACGCAGTGAAAAGGAAAGCTGTTGGAATCTGGGGATGCAAAGATTGTGGCAAGGTGAAAGCAGGCGGTGCTTATACATTGAAGTAAGGATAAGGAGATCTGTTCTTGATGATTTCAGTTTTTAAATTATATGACCATCATCACATGTCATCACACTAACCTATATTTTCTTTTTGCAGCACTGCTAGTGCCGTTACTGTCAGGAGTACCATCCGTAGGCTGAGGGAGCAGACTGAGAGTTAGATTTTGAGTGTTTCTTGATCCATTGTAATTCTCAATCTATGTCACATTTAGAAGGTTTTTACCAATTTTGATTACTGTCGTAATACACTCAAATGGGATGTTAAGCAAGATTTGAATGCTATGTGTTTCCTTGACTTCGTTGCTGTTATTGTTCTCATTTGTTTGTTTTGTTTTCCTGAACATACTTTGGAACTTGATGTTTTGCGTAGTTGCATATCCACATTGATCAAGTTTCGATTTAGAACTGGCTGGGTTCCCAGCCGTATAAAACTTGGGGTTCTCTAGTTTATTAGTTATACATATGAATAGATTGACCTAGTTTATGAAAGATATAAAGCTCTTGAAAAAACTGAACACTGAACCTGAACTAAGGCATCAGCTACTTGATTCAGATAAGTTGTTAATATACATACAAGGCCAGCTAGGTTTCTGTCATTACCTATGCGCTAGCACTGAGATACGCAGCTAAACTGAAAGTTGATCAAAACCTCTAAATACCCATTAACTAGAAACCAGGAAACTGGCCTAGATAACACTGTTTCTACAGGTGTGCTTCACTATTCAAATTACTGATTTAACATGTGGAAACAGTTACTTAACCAGGTGATATATGTGAGGAACATCATCACAGTTACTTCTGTTTGGTCGTTTTTTCTGTGCTGCCTTTACAGCAGCAACTCTGGCTGCATTGGCTGACCTATTGGCGGCTGCGACTGCCCTGTTAACTCTTTCATCTACTTTGGCTACATCATATGCTTTTTCTGCTGCTCTTCGTGCTTCCTGAAACGTGATGACAATAGTTGGTTTCCAGTAGTTTAAAGGCATAATCTGACACGAGACATTATGACCCGTTTACATTAGGGTTGATTTGGTTTGTGTTTAATCTTGGACAGATCATTCAGTGAAAGGATAAGGTCTAGTGGGCTGTGGGCCGGAAAGAATCAAAAGTTACCCAATTCCAGTTTTAATTTGTACAAGTACAAGCTTTTTATCTGAAGATTTACATTATTATGATAATAGGTTTTTTCTTTGTAATAACAATTTAAAACTTGTTTTAAAAAAGTTCCAAGCATGACCACAAAAGTGTTAGCAGCTAAAACCAGCCTCAAACGCTTTGTTCTGATCAACATACTAAAAAAATGACCCGTTTCAACCCAAACTTGTTTTGACCCATTATCTGGCCCGTCCAACTTGTCATGCTGGTAAAGTGGTAATTCTATTTACCTGGACTGCATTAAGAACTCTTGAATGATAGACAGCAACAGATGATACTGGATGTGTTGCACTATGCGAGCTTGGGATATTGAGGATCCCATTGTCCCAATGGCCAGACTGGGTTTCGCCATTTCTGAAAGTGTACATACCAAGCCCTTGCCTTCTTCCTTCGTGCCAGGATCCTTCGTATCTGTGCCCGTTTGCAAAACTGTAAACTCCAAACCCATGCATTTTGTCTCCAAAGTATTCTCCAGCATATGTATCCCCATTCCTGTCACAGTATGACAAGAAACTGTTATATTACAGATATTCTATTAACATGTCTTTTTCATGCGAGCTAGGGCGTCTTAAGTACAAAGCGGTAAAACTTGTGTTTTACGCCCCACGTTCTTTTAAGGCCCCATATTTTTTATACATGTTATATATGTATAGAAAAAGTCTATAACTTTAATACACTATACATAATAAAAACTCCATTTTATTATTTCGCTTTAGGCTCTCCAAAAGCTTTAGACACCCCTAGGAGCAGTCTTGTAACAACCCGTCTCACATAGGCGTAAAGAAAAATATTTTAAAAACCTCTAAAGCATAGGAAGCTTTGATGCGAATATAGCAATCAACAACTCTAAAGTTTGGGTTTGCCGATGCCCTCTAACATGGTCTTAAGTTGTGACTCGAAGGTATTAGGCCAGACCATGACTTTCGACGTTGTGATTCCTGACTCTGGGATTTTGGGTGTTACAAAGTCAGTTTGCCAAGACCAAAGAACACCATAAACGGACAACAAGATCAAGATCAAGAGATGACAACATTTCAAAGCATCAATATTGTTACCTGAAATGGTAATGACCAAGACCATGTTTAAGACCCCACTTGAATTCACCAACATATCTACTCCCATCTTCACAAGTATGAGCACCACATCCATGGCTTTGCCCATTTGACCATTCACCTGCATAAACATCTCCAGTGTAAAACCTATACACACCAAACCCATGTCTCAACCCGTTCCGATACTGCCCCCGATACCGGCTACCCCTCGACCACGTCTCAACACCATAACCATCATACTTCCCATCAACCCAGTCACCTTCATATTTCCCACTCATATGATAATAATACACTCCACAACCAGAGCACTTTCCCTTATGAAATTCACCCTCATACACATCACCATTGTTGTATCGTTGAAGCCAACACCCTGAATGTAAATTCGACTCGTGTTCATTTTTTGTCCTTGACCCAATAGACCACAACACGGGTAATGTTGATCTTGAAACCTTTTCAGACAACAGGATCTTAAGCGGGAAAGATTTTGCTAGAAACAATCTGATAGAAGGAAGGCGAGGAAGGGCTAGATTTAGAGATAATAACAACGCAGCTGAGAACGCAAATGCAGATAAAAAATCTAGAAAAAACGAGCGACTAGGGTGTGACACCAAGAAATAAAAAAAGGGGAGCGCCAGTAACAAGATTAAACGAATATGAGTACGCAAACGACGTAGGTAATGCAAACGATTCACTAGTTGGGTCACCCTACATTTGGTCTCACAAATCCTCCTACTTTTCGACGTAAATATTGAATTCTCACAACGTACATTTGACGTCGTTTGCGAGAAACCAGACCGTTTATGAGGTGTTGATCTCGGGGTTAACGTTGGTATGCCAACATCGGTTTCATGGATAACTATCTTATGTTCTTCATTACGGGTCGTGGGATCATTCTCTAAATGTTTATAATTATGTTCAGAAGATGGCTGTAACGATAACAAAGACGACGACGGAGAACTTGTCGTTGATCGAGCCAAAGAGCCAACGCAACGTTGGTTCGAGTTGATCAAACCGGCCTTCGGGGAATGGCTGTGTATTTTTGGTGTAGGATTGAAATCGGAAGAGACACCGCTACTATCTTTCCCGATCTGAATTTCGGACTTTTTGTGATGCATTACATATAACAAATAATAATAAACACATTTATTTTGTACATTTGTTGAATATTTTGTTAAGAGTTTATATGTATAAATTATTTTGTTAAATGTTAGAATTTTAAGAAGTTGACGGAAATCTTAACAAGTGGAATGAAAGGGGTTAGAGTTTTTATGTGTGTAAAATGAGAAGTAGAGCGGAGTCTTCGTTGAGTTTTTTATTTATGGCCATGCTTATTGAAATTTTAGTCTTTCTATTTATAGAAGGAACCATTTTATTATAAAAAACAAATAAAACAAAATTTCAAATTTAAGAAAAAAGTACATTATTAATAATTAAAAGGATTTGTTAATGACATGTGTGTGTAAAGTTAAAACTTCATTTTTAATTTAAAATTAACTAATGTATGTTATTAAAAAAAAGTATGACAGTATTAAATGTATAAATCAAGTGTATTATTTAAATCTTTCATTTAAATGAAAAAATTTAACACAATTAATACATATAATTATTTTATCAACCGTCTTAAAAACTGTCATTAACAAAACTCACAAATAAAATAAAATGTCGATTTGATTTTTTTTTTTAGTGTGGTGATATCGTTTAGTTAGGATTTTAGATCTGTTTTATTCGTATTAATTGTTGAATAATTTTGTATTTAAGAAAGTATATTTTAATATCCATTTGTAACAAGATGTACGGAGTACTTTTATTTGTTATTCTTTATAGAACTACAAACATATCTATACTATCTTATAAAAATTCTTTCTACCCCTACCCAACCCTATTTTTAAAAATGTTGAAAAATGCGAAAATACCAAATTACCCTCACTAATTAATGTTTCCTATTAAAATCTAACTCATCTGCAATAAATTCAAATTTGTCAATTCTCCCCCCCCCCCTCTCTCTCTCTCTCTCTCTCTCTCTCTCTCACAACCCATCCGACCATTCTCTCAAAAAGAACCACCAACACCGGAAACCCACCGAAAAACCCACCACCATTACCAATTGTATCCGCCGTAACGCGCGAGTACATGCTAGTATATTTTAAATAAAGGCCTTTAATAAATTATGTTAAGGAGATGATTTTTAAACTTTAGTTTTCTACTTTTCTTTTAATAAATTACTACCTTTATTTTAAGTAGATTCGAAGAAAGGTACTCTTGTCTCTCGGCTTGAAGCTAATTTTTTTTTTTTTTTTTACCCAAAGCTATTGTGTAGGTTGGCTTAAAAGGCACAAATTGCATACCATGTACACACTTCTAAGTATTCCTTTCGAAAAATTACACAATATACGGGGAGGGATCTCTATGTAAAAAGTTAAAAACCTATTTTTAGCCCCGATTAACATAAAGAAAAACAACAAACTGTTATTTTTACACTCTAACTAAATCAAATGAAAAGCAAAAATATTTGGCCCGATAATAACAGAACTAAAAATAAAAACCTATTATCACCACACCTAAACTAAATCTAAGAAAAAAATTACTAAAATATCTATTATCATAGCAAACCATTATATTGCGTTTTAGAAATTTTCAATATTTAAAGACACGTTTGCGTCTATGTAGAAAATAGAATTTGTTTCGATATTTATTAAAAGAAAAAAATTTGTTATTATAATCTTTTCCAAATAAAAAGGTTATTATTAATTTTAAGGAGATTTTTAAATTAAATGGTGGACATGAGTTATTATTAACTGTTTAAAAAAATAAAGGTAACTATTAATTGGAGATATTTTTTATTTCAAAAGAATAATTATCTATACTTCTATACTTTTATATAAAAATTCTAGCCCTCATGTTAAAAGTTACATTTTTTACATATGCAAGATTATCATTCTACCCTTAATGATTTAATTTATATCACAAGTCCTTAATCTTCTAAAATATCTCCACTACCCCTTTTACATCACTTACATTTACATCAATTACCTGCACCACTCGATGCCGCCGCCACCACCACCAGTCGCTGTCATCACCACCACCAGTCGCCGCCACCACTACACCGCCACCGCCGCCGCATTGCGCGGGTACCCCTCTAATTTACTTAAATTGATTGAAAAGAAATGGATTAGTTGAGTAAGTTGGTTGATAAATAAAAAAACTAAATTGATTTTATAAAAAATGCTCTTATTAGTCAATTAAAAGTCTTTTTTTAAATAAGTTTTTTCCAATATAACTATATTATTAATATTAAGATGATAGCATGAAAATAAACAAACTATCACTGGCGAATCACGTGGCCATTACACTCTTTAATACTCATTTAAATAAGAAAACTTTATATCTTCATGTTTGTGTTGTCTATTCAATTCAAAATGTTACCCACAAACTTTTTGGAAACGTTTATATACTACTTTTCTAAAGGTGACCTTGTGACCTATCACTTGACATAAAAAATATGTAGGTCTTGTAACAAAAATAAAATGCGTAAGTTAACTAACCCAATTTAACTTGTAGATAACTTATTTTATGACACAACTTACTGTAACTTTTCAACTAATAAGGTTATTATCTTTGTTGCTTGGTGGGCAATTTGGCGATTTCAGAATGAGATATTCTTTGATCCTAATAAAAAGAGAAACATTGTTTTGTTTGAGTCGATTGTTAATTATTCTTACTTTTGGTATTGTAATAGGAATAGAAAGGCTAAGATAGTTTGGGATGAGTGGATTCAAAATCCTCTCAATTTTATATAATTACTATCTTGCCGGTTGAGTTCTTTTCAACTGGTAAATTTTTAATAAAAGCTCCGTAGTTCCAAAAAATATTGTACGGATCAACGAAAGTATATTTAAGTGATTCTACTTTTGTCATGAGGAATCTTTAGATCCAAATTATGCTTTTGCATATGATGAATATGAGGGGATGATCGCCTAATCTTTAGACCCAAACTAAGATTTTGCCATTTTAAGTTTGAGGTTTGCATACATATATTCACAAACCTTATTTCTTTCTTTTACCATTTTTGGGTTTGTCTCGAAGAGATGCACTAACTTTTTATGACTATTAAGTTCCAACCATACTTTTTTTTATATTCAGTAATAAAGCAAATAAATGTATGATTTATATGTTTTTCTTTGTCTCTGTTAACAAAAGTATGTTGTAGCTGATCTATAAGTAATTATTTTATTATATACTACATTTTAGGTTAAAGTTTATTTTATTAAAAAGGTGTGTACATAAGGCCACCAAAAGGGGCCAATGCAGTGAACATTTTGATCCTACATGAACCCATAAAAGAAAAAAGCACATCTCCACATGAAAGCTCCTCGAAAAGTCACTATGAAAGTGTTTCGTATAAAACCTCATAATTCCAAAAAGTAACGAATGATTCGTTATGAATCATTTTGCATTTTTGCAAAGCAAGCAAATAAGTTATTCAACCATTATTTTGATTCATGATTCATAGTCTTCTCTCCTAAGGACTTGGTCGAGATTCATGATTACGTGGGGATCGCAAAAAAAGAAAAGAAAAGAAAGGAAAGCTCTGAAAGGTATTATTATGATTGCGTGTTGGTGCATCTGGAAGTCGAGAAACGAAAAAAGATTCTCAAACACAAGCGTTCACATTGATAGGATTATTCTCGATATCAAATCATTAGGGTATCTTTGGTATAGGAATAGGAAATAGAACGTCTCTATCGATTGGAAAGATTGGTGTAGCTTTAGCTTGATGTAATTTCATTTTTGTAAGTTGTTTCCCGACGTTTGCGTCGGTAAGTTTGTGAATAATATATACCTTTAAAAAAAAAACCAATATTTTGATCCAGATTCCATGTAGATAAATCTAAGGCGGTCTCAGTAATATTTCTATCTTCATCTTCAAATATAAAGAAAAAATTTGAGGTTTTTAAAATTTGGAAAATAGGAAATAGAAAACGTGAAAAACAACAAAAAGTTGTTTTCTAATTTTAGTTTAAAAAGTAGAAAATTTTGTTTTCCATTTTCTTGAAAAAGATTTTTTAAAAATTGCAAATTAATCGTGTTTTATGTTTTTTGTCTTTCATGTTTTGAGGTGTTTTCCCCAACTAAACAATGCCTAACTTTCTCTAAAAATTTCTCTAAATATAAAAGACTTGGAGGACTCCCAAATGCCTCCGTATTGGGTTTGTATTCTTTTTGAATACGGATGAACACCATTAGGTGTGTTCCATATTGAATTTGTATTGGGTTTCGTATTGGAGATTTGTGGTGGTGAATATGGAGGGGTGTTTGGTTTAATTTTTTTTTTCCTCTCACATGGGTTAATATTTATTATTTAATTGGTGGGTTCTAGATATGTATTGGTATGTATTGGGCATTGGGTATGTTGGAGGGAAATTTGTATTAAAAGAAGATTTTGCTGATGTGACGCTGACTTGGACATATATTGGAATGTATTGGTTTGGGCATTGGGAGTGCTCTTATTGGAATGAGTTTTTTTTTATGTGACGTTGAGAGAGTAATCCCTGCGAACCACCTCCGTCATGAGAAAAAGCATGGGTTTATGAACGTATATCGAAAGTAAAGGTATAAGAGAATGGATGTAATCTGTTTAGCATATCTCATATTTATACATGTCAAATGCCTTGGAGAAAAAGTTAGAGATGCCTGTCCCTTCCTCCTTTATCGCCGCTTATGTTTATCCAGGATATAGAGATATCATTATACAGGTTGGAGATATGGAAGAGATATAGTCGAATCCCTTATATATCGGAGGGAAGAGATATGGACGGATCTCGCTTAGTTCGAGGGAGATTGACTCACTTATGGTATGAGATACCATGTTCATGAATAGGCGAGATCAAAAGACAGGGCTTCGTGCGTCACTTGGCGAATGCCCCTAAGGTAGCGTTCATGTTTTGGATATGAAGGCTTTATGCCAATGAGTCTTCGTGGAGACGAAGGCAAGGCTTCATTCCGGAGATGGATCGGCCTTACATCCATAATTTCTTTAGGAATTGCTCCGACATGCCCATGTCTCCAGTTTTGGTTATTTATATCATTTTTTTAACTACCATTCTTTCAAAAAATAAAGAAAAATAAATAGATGTTGTTTAAAATATTTTTAGCAAGAAGCTAGCCAATACGTACAAGAATTAATAAAAGTTAAAATTACACCAATCTATCCATGATAAGTTTGTGAAGGGAGAGCGGTTCTTGATCCATAAGTAAGCAAACTACTTAATCTCTTCTTTGATCTTGACTATCGTTAACGCTTTGTTGCTAAAAACAAGATCATTCCTTGATTTTCAAATGCTCCAACATGCAGTGAGGATAACGGCATAAATCATTTTCCTTTTGCTTAAGACCATCGGTAAATTTTCATGAATTCTGAAGATATCTTTAGTGTCAAAAACAAATATAAGGGGAAGCTTACATCATGATGATACGAATGACCAAATAAGGGTTGTTGATGCACATGCTGTCAACAAGTGATCCGTGTTTTCATTAGAGATTTCATAAAATGGGCACATGAGTGACTGTATTTGAATTCCTAAACCTTGAATAAACGAGAATCCAATTAGGTAAATCTATGGACCATTTTGCACACCAACTCAATTCCAAAAAAAGCAACTCATTTATGTCACATTGAATATGGTTTGACCATCCCTCTGGTCAAATTTAATAGACTTTAAACAATATTAAATTATGGTATTGTATTAAATGGTGAAAATGATCAAACAAACTGTTCAACCATTACAGGTCCCTTTCCTTGATTCAGGTATATTGTGCCAATAACATTTATGACTCGAGAATGATTGGTTTCATCGTGTATAATGGACCAAAGGTGCGGAAAACTCCGTATAAAACGCATCAAAATCGAGCAATAAAAATGAACTTCATACAATGTACTATGTTTAGTTTGGTTTTTATTATGATAATATGTAAAAGCCAACTTTAGTTTGATTTTCAGTTTAAGACAAACTTGGTTCTTTGTTCGACGTTTTTATGTTTATAGTATTTTTTTTTTTCCCGATTAACTTAGTATGCGGCCCGCTTTGAAAGCCTACTAATCCTAGGGCGACCAACCGCTTTGTGGGTAGCCAGGATGCATCGCAAGTGAACCTCCATGGCCACAAAGGGTATACTTTTCTGCTCTTAGCATTCGAACATGGCCTTTTAATAAAGTTCATTCTTAGAGACCAAACCTTTACCACTAGACCTATGTTGATAGTTTTCAAATCAACTTCAAGTTAAGCAAATGGTTTACTAGTTTCATTTGAAACGGGCCATTATTAAACGGAAACTAAACCTAAGGGGGAGGGTATCATGATACACCTACCCACACTAACCACCAATAACATGCCCCCAAGTCATTTCAACCCATGAAACCAAACACTCACCATTTTTTACAAGGTGTTATGATACACTAACCCATTTTTTTATATATATATTTAATTATAATAAACAATTATAATAAACATTTATATAAAACATAAAATTTCATTAAAATTTAAAAAAAAAGTAGTAGGTTGCATAACTGTTGGTCCTGATCGTTTAGTATAAGTGTTTAAACTCGTAAACAACAACTTAAGTGAAAATTAAAAACACAATTTAATTTTCAATGGGAATTCTTTATTAAAT
>JAOXNX010000026.1:9728496-9738609 GCA_028566075.1 Solidago caesia | reverse complement strand
CCACCCCCCCCCCCCCCCCCCCCCCCCAAAAAATAATAATAAAAAAGGTAGATGAGACAATATCAAAATTTTAAAATTGTGATATAAATACTTGAGATCAAGTGGTGCCATATATAGTTAGATATCTGTTTCAAATCTCAAACAGATCAGTTCGGATTAACCATTGAAACGTATAGTTCTTAGCCATCACATGACCAAATCAGATCATATGTATGCAAGCTATAAACAGCCTAGCTCTCTTTGCTATTAGTACAATAATCTACATAGTTAAACATGATAACCTTGTACACTAATACCACACAGCTTTCCAAAGGCCAGGCCCCTTGTTTACATTGTTAAACATGATAACCTTGTACACCCCAATTTGCAGGTTGTCGACGTACGGTTGACTCTCATTTTGAGTTGAAACTAAACAGAGAAAGCAAGCAATCAGCCATAGCTACCAGACTGCTCCCCGGCCAGATAATCCACTGCCATATGAAGCAGCCGGATCTAGTTTGTACACTACCATATGATGTAGTTCCAGTTTGTGCACCAACAACTCAGGCTTTTCTTAATTAGTTGTTGTGTCTTAAACATATCTTTAGGCAGTGGTTGGCTTTAAACGATGCTGGTGTCGTCATCGTCTTTCCCTAATAATGAGGTTACATGAAAAATACGTCAGAATAACAGAAAATTACTATATATGTAGCAACATAGATAGGAAATGAACGGATAATCTAATTGATTTTGTTCTATATATAAGTTTTCTCCCCAGATTTGGGATGATTTGGAAGGAAGAAAACTATACTCCTTCTCTTCCATTCTCATCTCTATTAAGTAGTTATATTCCGTGGATTGCAAATATTATAATTTGATCCTAAATCGTGTAGCAAGACACTGACATTGGAAAAATACGTTATATTTGATGTTGGAAAAAACCACATTATACGATATCATATACAAGTTAAACCAGATAAATTTTTTGTATCACACAAGCATGGTTTCTAGATTTGAAACACGTCTTTGTCTCAACTCTGTATATAAAGTGAAAAATCTATCGTTTACAATATTAATATTAGTTTGGTGCAATTTAGGCTTGTAAATATGCAAACAAAACGAGAGTGCATATGCAAAAGGTACACGAATTTCCTCTATCTTATTTGGTTAATAGTGAACCATTTATTAAAGAGGTGTACGAAATAAACAAAAACCAGCTAACGATTTCTGTGCATAGATAGATTGATGTTATTAATACTGGGGACCAAAAAGGTATAAAGTTGTTCAATGATGGAAAAAATGAACAAGATATTTTATACAAGGGGTAAAGTTGAAAGCAATAGTAAGTTGGGGGCCATTTAATTATTTGGCCCTACAGACATGTTAACCCTTCAAAATTGACGGAAGTGTGTTAACTTTTTTATTTGAACAAACGGAAGTATGTTAATGATCGTGACTTATTGGCAACAGCACGTTTTAATCGTCAATCGAATGGTTGTTCAAATAAATATTTTTTTCTACAAGGTAAATACTAACATATGTTATAAGGGAACCCATATTAGTACCATTCTTTTTTATTAATGTACCATTTGGTACAATTGAAATAGCAGACAGTACAAGCATAATATGCACAGAATTGGTAAATTAATCAAAAGTTATGGTACGATTATCAATTCTCATCTTATAATACTCTACACATGTAGTCTCTCACGGGATTTGAACATACAATTTCATAATTAATGGGTTAACTCATATACCGTTATATTGAAAGCCCTTTGGTCAAATAACGCTGACACATTTAAATACTGGACTATGTCGCTAAGCTCCTCAAATCAATTTTATGTTTGGCTTAATGGGTTTTACACAAAATTAATTTGTCTTTAAAAAAATCCAAATAATATAAATGTCATATCCCTACAAATCCTACGTATAGAAGTACTATTCTTATTATAGTAAAATGCTATAAGTTTGGTTGGTAACATGATTCGCCAAGCATACACTACCACAACTTTGTTTTGGATCATGTTTTGTTCGTATAATTAAGTCCCAAGTTACAATAATCTAGACAAACAAGTTACAAGATAAAAAAAACAAAGGTGCAATGTTATGTAAAAATCATCTTTAAATTATGGGCTAATCATCGTTGTTGTGGACGGCAGGAATATTAGCTACAACAATTTTAAAAATCAGGAGAAGATTGTATATATTTATAAACTAAAAGGATTAATATGTAATTTTTAATTAAAAATATGCGCTGCATATTTTGTTTTCTTTTAGGGGGAGGGTGTCAACATAACCCAACCCAAACCAACCCCCAATACCATAATGTCAACTCAATTTTACCCATCAAACTAAAAATTCATCATTTTTCACTAGGTGTCATGATACACCAAACCAAACTAACCCCCACCATTTTTTAAAAATATATTTTAAACTATAAATAAACAATTTTTTAAAACACAAAATTTTATTAAACATAAAAAAAGTAATACATTGACATAACAGTTAAAAAAAAACACTCGCAATATGATATTTAAAAGTTACACGCCCATCCATATTTCGCCCCTAGTTCACGTACTAATAAAAGTTACATCTATTAATTTCATAATTATTTAGGCGTGGATATTGACTTTGATAGACCGGTTGAGGATAATAAAGAGATGATTGAGAACTCATTTGTGGACAATACGAGGGAACTTAGATCGGTGGAATGGGTTGAGATCGAGAGGCTCGTCCACGACCTTTTGATTGGCTTGAAACACCATTTGCTTTCCTTGGATCCATGATTGTTTTCTTGTTTAAAAAAGGATGGAATACTTGTATAAATTATGAATTTGGAAGTGACTTTGGTGGTAAAAAACATCATGTAGTTATAGGTAAAAATGAAAAGGATTAATAATTTATTTTTTTTAAACTCAATGCATGCAAACGGTCCAAATTTCACATTTCCAAGACATGCAACGTTCACTTGTGTAATGTCAAGCTCGGTTTGTGAAACCGATTGGTGTGAAACCGAAGATAAACCGAAGAGGTGGCGGTGGTGTTCCCATTCGGGTTCACCCAAACCACATGGAAGCCGAAGCCCACACCCACCCCTAATTAGCTTGATAATCTTTGATTTCGTTGTTTATTCATTATTTGATTAAAATATGGACCAATTCCAAACTTATGCACTTCCTCTATGTATATGTGCAGTATAGAAAGATGTAAAACCCTTCCTCATTTTCACTGACAATATATTAGAACTTTTTGTGACATATACATACTTAGCTAGTAGCTACAAACTTTTTGTGACATATGCTTTAGAACATGTATATAAGTTGTTTCTTGTATCGAAACATATGCTTTCAAACATAATTTAGAACATTGACACTGACAATATATATATTTCCCATAGCATCAAACTGAAGCTATATTTATCCTTATCCGATCAAGATCCTCTCAAGTTGGTTTTCAACATGATCTATCACGTTGGATGTTTTGTGAGAGGGATAAAAAGTGGGACATTCATCGTGGGTCCTCTCTCACAAAACACCCAACATGATAGGTCATGTTGAAACCAACTTGAGATGATTTTGATCCATTTTTAACACATATGAAGTATAACTCTAAAATGTCTTTAATGTTGAAGCTAATCACGTATAAAGCGTTATATTAATCACATATATAGCGTTATTTGTGCCAAGGCCCGAACAAATTAGTACTTGAGCTTGATCACTTCGACCAACCTTGGAACATTGCACGGATGTTGCACTTCAAACATATTAAGATGGTCTTCGTGTTGTCAAATTTATGATAAGTTTATATTAAACCCGTAAACCACAAATAACATACCATCGGCATTACACCGTACTAGTTGCATGTTTCTGTTTCTTTGGTATATATGTCACATACTATCTCAACAATTTGTTCATGTCAAGACAATCAAAAAAGTCAAATGTTTACATGAACACATGATCTGGGAATCTTTATTGACAAGCATTCTTCTTTTAGGTCGTAAGTCATGAAACTAGTGTTGCTATGTTTCGCATTTGTATGCCTTTATAGTCAACAATCGGCTCTAACACCATTAGTCACGATTATTACTATACCATCCTATATGATCATAGTGGCTTTTAGAATGCTGAATGCCCTAAGTCCTCCCCTTGGCTTAGCTTATTTGGTTGAGCTTATGCAGTTATGCTTATCAAGGAGCCTGGAGTAATAAGGGGCATTAGTTTTGCCATACGGTATACCTACTTCAAAAAACGTCTATTTTTTTCCTAAAAATCAAAATATCACCATCGATTTCTTTATTTTTCTGGACACGGCATTGTATTAACCAAAAAATGTACAACATTGCGACTCCAAAGAGATCCAAATAAAACAACACGAGTGTGAAATATGGAAAATCATCATCAAACTAGCCGAATGCTGTAAAACCACTTATTATAACTCAAGATTAGACTTTATCCAAAAATCCCTATGCACTCACTGACTTTCTTTTGGTAAAGCTTTTATAAAGCTCTGCAACATTGAATCACTGACTTTACACCCCCAAAGTATGCAATGTTTTGAGTGGCATAAGATTGGCCTCAGTGTGTAAGCAATAGTTAATTGAAAAGAGAACCATAAAAAGTATGAATGAGCAAGATCGTATGGTACAAATTGGCTGAAAGTTCAACCGAACAGGAAACTCTTGACGTAAGCTAAAGCATACATCATTGACGACACAAGCACGCCACCAGAGTATGACTAGACTAATGAAAAAGAGGACCAACATGCAGCTAGTATGTAACCATAAACCAACAGCAAAAGGAGGTAATAAGAAAAACTACAAATAGAACATTTAAATGACTACTAAGACTGAAAAAGGAGTTTTATGAATACTACATTGTACAGAACATGATATTAACTCTACTAGCAACATAAAACAAATTTATGAGGTACAGGGGGGAAGCACTTTTCCATATAACTCCTACACTAAATTATCTTCTTTTTTTTTTTTTTTTCTTTTTTTTTAACTTAAGCTAGAATCCCAAATCGTGATATAGATCGCATTTTTCACATTTTCTGGAATACCCTTGTTAGCACCACTTGACAATACAAGGAAGAACACCATCACGGTTTGTGAAGCTTGAAGCCAAATACTCTTGGGGTGTAGCTCTGTGATGCTTTTGGTGGCTTCAGGTGACCGTAACTCATCAAGAACAAGTGAGGAAAAGTGGTTCCAAAATAAGCACCATCAATATCTAAGAATACGTCAAGGGAAAAAACAAATATATGCACACTCCTAAAAGGAGAAATGAGAAGATGAAGAGAAAGTAGTGATGATTATAAAAGAGAACAAACTTCAACTGAAGATATACAAGACATGACAACCTACCAATGGGATGAACATACCATAATAATTCAAGGCAGCGTAAACAGGCTATTTCAGTAGTCATACTAGTTCGGTGTATTTTTTAATTCAAATAAAGGCCCTTATCAGCAGCATAACGCCATAACATGCATATGCAGCATATGATTATCAAATGACAAGACTATGAGCAATTTATCTCATTTGTTCCATGAAAATCACAAGGTATCCTATTTTTTTGTTAAAATTATAAATTTTCTAGTTATCATGACTTGTGATTACAGAAAAGATGGTTTTAATACGTTTTTGGCATTTATGTAAGTGGCTAAATACTAGTTAAAATAATTTCATATCAAGGCCTTTTCAAATGAAAACCCAGTTATTTCATTTTGTAGAAAATCAAGTAGATCAAAAGCTTAGCATGAAACTATAAATCACAATGATAAATGCAGGCCACAAAAATGAAAGGATACTGCCTTGATACTTGGATCGCGGGTAGTAGATGTCTTCACACTTGGGACAATATATTTTCACAGTACTTGATCGTGGTATGTCTGATTGGCCAACAGGAAGGCAGGGCTGTCCACAGCAGTAAACTCTTGGGCACCTTCCAAAGTCATAATTTTTGTACTTTTCCAACTACAATGTTTCAATATTAACTTAACTCTGTGATCAATAAATAAAAAGGACAAGGAAAGAAGAGTTGGAATATACCATTGCAGACAATCCCCGGGTGGTCAATATGTATCGGACATGAATGAGACCATACAACATCTCAGCTGCTGATTCGACCAGTTCATTTTGTTCTTCAGTGAACATATCTCCTGCTCATGCACATAAGCAATAACCGAATATTAGTTAAAATTTGAATATTATAAAGTACGATATCTTTCACATTAACTTCAAATGTTCTGATACTACTTAATTTTTGTAGTTGAGAAAAGGGAACAAATAAAAATCCAGCACGCTGGGCTGTGCATTAGAGACTTCATCATTTCAAAGTGCAAAACACATGGTTCAGAAAGAGAATTAAGTTTGGCAGCACATCAGTGGTTGGGTTAAAGCTGGGCCTTTCTTTGTTTTCACTGTTAAGGATTTGTTGGAATTGCACGAACAGTTGAGGATTGGAAGAACTAAGAAGAAGGCTCTGAAAGGTATTATCATGGTCGCATGTTGGTGTATTTTCCACTAAGAACAAAAGAAGGTTCTCCAATGTTAGAGTAAACATTGACTAGATCATTCAGAATATTAAATCCCTTAGTTTTCTTTGGTATAGAAATAGAAAGAAGCATAGCACGATTAGTTGGAAAGATTGGCGTAGTTTCAGTTTGATGTAAATACGGTTTTTTGTTGTTCTTGCCCGACTAGTTTGTCGGGGAGAGTGTGAATAAAAATTACTTTATAAAAAAGAAAGAGCATGATGTATTGGGTGTAAAAAAAAAATTAGATTCATAATCATAGTTATTTGTGAAATGTTTCTGTTAGCCTTTTAGATGTTCAAGTTAACAATCTAACATATTCAAGGACTTGCTAACTTGAATATTTGGTATAACTATTCCTCTGTTATAGATGTTACTGTTGTAAAATGTTTCAGCTGAAGTCACATGATCCAACTAACTTAGCTTGATTTAAAAATTTTGCTCAGCTTTAATCTAGAACACATAACACTTGGTCTAATAGTGCATCAACAGCCCACATAATGGCGATAGTAACCACCAAAAGGAGATGCAACTATGCAAGGAGGTTCAGAATGGTTTTGTGGGCAAATTTGGCAAAATTGGTGATTCCTTGCATGAAACCCTAGCCGATCATTATAGTTCTTAATTACTTCTTGAAAAATTCAAACAGATGATTAATCACTATGATTAGTTGTCTGTATGCTTGATTCATTAATTTACTAGGGCTTGTAATACGATGTAACTAGGGTTTTTAGAGATTTCTTTCTTATGCTTGTTTCTAGGATTTTTGTTGCGATCACGTTCCAATTGCTAATCTTTCGTTGATCCTCATCTGCTCATGGTGTTGTGTTCATTGATACGTGTATCATTACTATCTTGTTAGCTGTGAATAGTTGTTTCATTGAACTAGGGTTTCAAAAGGTGGTGTGAACTGAAGCTTTCTGTTACGGGTTAGTGTGTAAATTTTCCGAACAAGTGTGTGTTGAAGGTGAATTTTCAGAAGGAAGTCCGAACTTAGCTTTTCCAAACAATTCACTTTTCCGAGCTTCATTGTTGAAAAACTTTTGTAACTTTTTGCTCGGTTTTGTTCGAATTTTTGTTATGTCAGAGCTTTTTGTTCCGAACAAGGGCACTTTCCGAACAAACTATCCGAAATTTTTTGTTCGGTTTCTTTCTTATGTTTGTTATTTGCTTTTTCCTAACCATTTGTGGTTTGTTTTTGAAATTACTGAACAAGTTATTTTTAGAGCTGTATTGTTTATTTGTTTCCAAATAAAATCATGGGTCCAAGACGAAACACGAGTAAATGTAAAAACCTTGATCCTTCTTCTAAACCTGCTACATCAAAACCTGTGACTAGGAATTTAAGGAGTAATAAGGGACCTGCTTGTGAGGGTGAAACAAATGAAGATGTGTTATTACTTCATTACAATCTGATTTAAATGAGGAGTCGCTAATGGTGGTTTGGATTCCTTGAATGTTGACGGTGTTGCTGATGGTTCAAATTCAGGTCAGGTTGGGATAGATTAATCCCCTAAAATCCCTGGTTCTGAGGCTGCTACAATCATTAATCTGCCAAACAAGAATGTAGGAACGGATGAGGGCAAGGCACCGAACGCACCTCAACAACTGCGAATTTATCGGGGGTTTCTTATGCCAATATAGTGTCGACTAATGCGGCTCAACAGAAAGTAAATTTTCGAACCCTTGAATTTGAAACACCAACGGATGATGATGTGGTAATCCCTTTGGCATCGGTTAAGGAGGTTAATGACAGGCTCCAAAATTCGATATATGGTCATTTCATTCGTAAAGGAGTGGCCTTCCCAGTTGTAGAGAATTACGCAAGGAATGCTTGGGGAAAATATGGTATTCAGAAGATTATGATGAACACCAAAGGTTTATATTTTTTCAAATGATGAAAGGGGTTGAGAATGTGTTGGAGAA
Source organism: Solidago caesia (assembly GCA_028566075.1). Taxonomy (NCBI): domain Eukaryota; kingdom Viridiplantae; phylum Streptophyta; class Magnoliopsida; order Asterales; family Asteraceae; genus Solidago; species Solidago caesia. The sequence continues at coordinate 9,730,167 of JAOXNX010000026.1, read as the reverse complement.
TGGACCATGGATGATCAGAGGGGTGCCTATAATTCTGAATAAATGGACTCGCTCGATTGGCCTAACAAAGGAAAATTTGTCTAAGATTCCTGTTTGGGTATAATTATATGATATTCCTATAGCTGCATTTACAGAAAAGATGGATTAAGTGTGATAGCTACTAAGATTGGAACCCCCAAGATGTTGGACTCTTAAGCTAGCACTATGTGTTTGGAATCCTAGGGTAGAAGCAGTTATTCTCGGGCTATGAATGAGATTAGTGCAGATAGGGAAATGAAGGAAAGCCAGGTTAGTTCTAATGTTCTATCCCCAATCTGGAGGGCACCAGTTATGTATAGGAAATAGTCTGGGTTGGGTACAAATGGAAACCTCCAAGATGTTACAAGTGTAAGATCTTCAGGCACGCCTCGAAACAATGTCCAAAGCCTGTGAAGGAGGCTCCAAAGAAGAAAGACTCACCTCAGGATGATGGCTTCCGACAAGTTAAAAATAGCTCTAGAGTCTAGAGATAGTAATACACAAATGGGGCTTCAACTGAATAAAAAGCAAGGTAAAATTCGAGTATCTACCTAAGAAGACAAGTGATGAGGCGAGTGGCTCGGGTTCACAAGTAAAGACTTCGAATGCATTTAATGCATTAGATGGGGCTGATCAGGGGCTACACAAAGAGAATAAAGAGGCAGATTTTAAGAATGGGAAACAGGAATAGAAGAACGAAGATAGTGCGAGGGCTGATTAATAACCATACATATATCACTATCTATAAACAGCAGAGCTGCAGAAAAGATGTCGGCATAAAATACTAACAAAAAACTGTAATGTGCTCATTAAGTAACAAGAAAACTTAAATTAACTAATCTAAACTACATCTCAATCAATTGTAAGTCCTAATATGTCAAATCCATGCAAACTATGTTCATTCATTATTGTGAACCTCATCAATGCTTGCACAAAATAAAAAGAAGTAAAATTCTTGATCCTCATTTTAAGATTAATAACCTTCATGCCTTCAATACCCTACATAGGTTCAATAAACTAATAGAGCCATAACCCATAAGGACTTGAGTTTAACTATATTGTCTCTGTGCTAAAGGAAAAAGATATCAGGCAAACTAAAACTATAAGAGAAAAAAAAACCAAGCAACAAAATCTAATCTAAAAGTTGAAAGGTGTCTAAGCTAAGAACATGAACACATCAGCTTCCCTTACACCTACAAAGATTGCCTGGTATTCGGTGCGTTAATAAATAGGAATTTATCAGCTTGGTTGTCTATATGTTTATGACCTACTTACTGTATTCACCAATGAGATCAACTTAAAAATATGTAACAAAACAAATCAGAATTCTCAGATCGTAACACAACCAACAACCTTAATAAATCTTTTTAGCAGCACATTAATATATACTTTTGTACCACACAAAAATAGCTAACAGCATCATTCTTCAAAGATGTGTCAACAATTGTTGTCACTAAAATCCCAATAAAAATCAAAGCTCCATCTAGGTGTAGAGTCTAGACATCCCATTCATTTATCAATTTCCATGCCTCAATAGACATCTTACCTTTAAAGTTTAAACTAAATGTAGATCAAACTTGGTTTTAAAAGGCGCTAGGCGCACAAAAGCGATAGGGTCCATTTCCGAAGCGCAAAGCGCAAAAGCGGTGGGAT
>JAOXNX010000026.1:9706068-9723179 GCA_028566075.1 Solidago caesia | reverse complement strand
AACACACATATACTCTCACACATAGAGTATCTACTTACACATTTAATCTACTAACGGAAGGCACACGTTTGACCAACGGTCAAACTAACGACAAGGAATAAAGAAATCGGGATGTTACACATAGTGGCATCCTTTTGATCTTGGCTCATGATATGTACCAGTGTCATTTTGGTATGAACTTTGTAAAAGCACGTGTTGGAGTCATGAGTCTCAAATTTGTAGTATGTGGTGATAAACAATAATTTGTCACTTTGGGTAATGACGGATAATCGACCCATTTGATTATGTAAATGTCATTTTTGAAAAGTTGAATATAATGAAAGTTTTCATATAGTATATAATGTGATTTATTAAGTTGGAGTTTGATTTGAGTAATTGAGTTGTTGAAATGGATTGAATTGGTTGTATTTTGAGTTAAGGGTCAAAATGAGTTTTTGTGCAGCTTCTGGGCAAGTGGCGCCGCAATTTTTGTAGAACTTTTCTTCTGTTAAAAAGTTGCGCTGCAACTTGTGTTTGGACAGGTTTATTGATTTTAAATGTTTTAAAAAATAAAAAATTTTGGTCGAGTCGTTTCAATAGATCACGTGGGAATTAAGTGGGGTCATATCACCGACATCATAACCCTTACGGGGAAGGATGATAAGTATCTAATGTGATACCGAGAACATGATTCCTTCCTTAACCTTCTTTTTTTCTATACTAAGATAATTTTTTATACTAAATTTAGTGTTAACGTCGAATATATATATAACTAGTATAGTATATCTATTTAGAGAATTATGAGTTTAATTCGTATGCTTTAAAACTATTATCACTAAAACAAACACCTGTAAAAAAAAACTAGACAAACATTGTTTATCAGTCCGATACTACCGTTGTACCAAGTCCTCAGCGTACCTGAGGACTTTGAATCATTGACATTTCATCTCACAAAAAGTCAAAATAAAGAATTCGGCACTTCTTTTCCTCTTATCTCTCTCTTTTTAGCCAACTAACACAAAAGTCAATTATTTTTTGTGCTTTTATCTCTAATAAAAGTATAAAACCCATCATTATATATTTCTTCTCCATAAGCAAACTCTTCCCTTGATCAACTGGGTTCCAAAAGTTGTACAAGTTCTTCCAAATAGTCAAAACCAAGAAAGTCAAAGTAAAAAATGAGTGCAACAACGAAGTTTATAAAATGTGTCACAGTTGGAGATGGAGCTGTTGGAAAGACTTGTCTTCTTATTTCCTACACTAGCAATACTTTCCCAACTGTAAGTAAGCTTTTCTAATATATATGTACGTCACTTTCTTTGTGTGTGAACTTGTTAAAGGTCTTACAGGTTACGGGGTGAGATTGGGGGTACCAAAATGGTATCAGGATCAGATGGTTCCTTCTGATTTACCCTTTTTTTACTTGTAACTTTTTCTTTGGATATTTTATATCGACTTTTTTCAATGTGTTTGCAGGATTATGTTCCAACAGTTTTTGATAACTTTAGTGCAAATGTTGATGTTGATGGCCAAAATGTCAACTTGGGTCTTTGGGATACTGCTGGTATGTCTCCTCTCTATTTCTGTCCATATGTGTGTGTGTGTATACATATGTGTATGTATACATATGTGTGTATACATATGTATGTCCATATGTGTGTCTTTGGGATACATGCACATATATATATGTATGTATACATATGTGTGTGTGTGTATGTGTATTATGATTAATAAATGTGATAATTTTTCAATCTTTTGCATGAATTTTAAGTAACAAAGTGCATGTAAATATTTGTCACAATTAAAGAAAAATGATTTTGGGTTTGTTAATTAGTGCCGTTGATCATGGTTCAAGGATGTTATAATATATTAATATTGTCAATACTTTCTCAACTTAACTTATCTAGTGGCTTTTACTTTTAATCACTTACTACTGGCAACACAATTATTCAACCATTTCTCGGATAATTAATTTCAAGAAAGTTAAAACCATGTGTGTGAAAAAAATATATTTAAGCTTGATATATGAAAGATGACTAAAAAAATAAAATGAAAATTAAATATATAAATAATCATATAACGAATTAGAGAATACCATCCATTAACATAAGGCCAAGCTAGGTGTTATTTTCTATGCATTTTCTATAGTTATTATCAATAAATATTATTGTTAAAACATCCTTCGTTGTTTTTTCCAAGCATAATATACAGGGATTAGTTTCTGGAAATGTAACTAACTATGGTCAAATGGTCATAGTAGGAAAGAATAAAGATCATGTGCATTTAAGGAATAAACTTTGTAAAAATGTTCAAATCATGTAAAAGTGTATACGTGGCAGCCATATGAGCTGCCACGTGTAAGTTTTTAATTGGTCGGTTACATGATTTGAACATGTTTACAAAGTTTCTTCCTTAAATGCACTGGATCTTTGTTCTTTTCTACAATGATCATTTGACTATAGTTAGTTAAATTCCTAAAAACTAATCCCTAATATATATACCAAAATATAAAATATAAAAAAGATTTAATTTGAAACATTTAATTATAATAAAATTAACACAACTAAAGAAATCTCTTACGTATGATATCACACAGCACATAATATGTTTTTTTAGCCAAATAATTGTTATATATGCAATTCACCCTCATTTCAAATGAATAAAACTTTCGAGTTTTTTTTTCTTTTTTCCCAATCTAAGAAAAACCATAGTTTTATCCATATAAAACAAAAGGTGAATTGCACATAACATGTATATTTGGCCCCCGGCCGAAAAACATACATATATTATGTGTTGTGTAATAACATATGTTGATAGTGTACATGTTGTATACCAAGTAAATTTTTGTTGTGTTGTGTATAAATCACCTCACATGCTAAAATTGATAGTCTACATTAGAGTCAATACCTACTAACAAATACAGTCTTGAGATCCCAAACTTAGTGTGTAATCATGGGGTTTGAGAGCATTTGGTTCACATAATGTTTTTGGAAGGAATGTAATCTGTCAAAAGGAATTGGAGTTTGAAAGAATAGAATTTGAAGGAATGTTTTTTGTCTTTTAAAGATTCAAGTGACAGATGGAATGAAAATTCTTCCCATACCCCCAAGAAATGGAATTTCCATCAAATGAAGGAATATTTACATTCCAACGGAATGAGATTCCTTCATCTTTGAACAACCAAACACACTAAGGAATGAATTTCAATTCCAATTCCATCAGATTCCATCAGATGCTGTGAACCAAACACGACCTTAGTTATTTATAACAAACTTGATTAGTCTATCATATCATATCATATCATATTAGTAACATAACATGGTGTAATTATCATGCTATAATCTATTGGATTGGGATGTGCTAGCTAGAAGGTCTAATCCTCAGCATGAACTTGTCTCAAAGTTTCCCTGGGCATGAAAAGTGAAGTACTTTTTGGCCCATTGGTAATTTTGTTTCATAACAAAAGTTAAAAGTAACCATGTGATCTTGCCTCCAATTTTATGTCATCCCATCATAATCTTTAGTCACGACACCATTTTGTGCTTAGAGTCATGATGCTACATTAATTGTTAATTGACTTGTATTTGCAATGAGTATTAACCTTACATGAATGCAAACAAAACTATCTCACACGTATAACCAACCGGTCGTAGACCCATTTGCACGGTTCTCAGACTTCAACTAGTCGACGACGTTTTGACAAAAACAAACAAACCATACAGGTCAAGAAGACTACAATAGATTAAGGCCTCTTAGCTACAGAGGAGCTGATGTTTTTATCCTGGCTTTCTCGCTAATAAGCCGGCCTAGCTTTGAGAACATCTCGAAAAAGGTATGACGTCCATGCTCCAACCGATTGTATTACTATGTTTTGTTTGTTGCAGGTCTCACACAAGCCTTATACAGTCATCCCAAAGATTAATCCTTTGCCATATTTTAGCATACTCTATTTTTTGTATATGGTTCAGATGATGACTAACTCACTTTTACTGATTATGTTTCATGTGTATTTCTTTTTCTTTTGGGCACTCGTTGAAATCGATCAGTGGGTCCCAGAGCTACGACATTATGCCCCGTTAGTGCCCATTGTCCTTGTGGGGACTAAATTAGGTTGGTGCTACTTTCTTTTCATGATCATTCATCAAAAGGTTACTGGTTTTCATACAATTTATCCATCAATCAAGACCAAATGTTCTTTAACCAACTTCACAATTAACATAAAATCAACACAATAACAACTTACAAACTCGATACACAACGTAGACAAAGCCAAGGGAGTGTCGATAAAAACTCAAGAGAGTGCGCGTCCATTTTAATTAAATAGTTGTTAGTTTTACACTCTGATTAGGAGTAACGACAGTCTCTTAGACGATCTACGGTAACCCCAATAATTTCTTCCTTGTCCAAATCTTGAATGAACTTAGTCATTCTGTTATCGCAGATTTGAGAGAAGACAAGACGTTTTTAATGGACTATCCGGGAGCTTGTACTATATCGACTTCACAGGTACCATCTTTCAAAGTAATAACTTACGTGTTTTCTAAGAGCATTGTGCAAATATGGTTTGGCAGGCGGCAATTGAGATGTACTTAACTTTTAGACCCGAAATACTTAAGAAACTTCCTAAAACTTTGAATAAATTTGTTCTAATTCCAGGGTGAAGAACTAAAGAAACAAATAGGAGCAGTGAGTTATGTTGAATGCAGCTCTAAAACACAGCAGGTTTTTTCTTTCAAGCATAATGACACACGTGGTTACCTAAATTCTCGCTATGCATTGGTCTTTCGTTACGTATGAGTCATTAACAAATGGGTTCAGTTCAAGATTCTTTAACCTTTTTTGTAGATGATATTTCGAGGTTGTGAGTTTTGTCCTCATTTCCTTTTTATGTCGACTAAATGCAGAATGTGAAAACAGTCTTTGATGCCGCGATCAAGGCGGTCCTTCAACCTCCAAAGGCAAAAAAACTAAAGAAAAGACGTCGAGGATGCCTTATATTGTGATTAAACTTATGATCACAGATATTAAGATACTAACATCAATGTACAAGATGCATCATAGATTCCTAAAAATGTACAACTTATATCTGAATGAAAGAAAGAAAGAAACTGCTCAGTGACGCCTTCCACGGGTTTTGAGCCCCAATACCTCGACGGTGTATGGGGAGGTTAAGATGTAGACAGACCTTACCTCTACCTAAGTAGAGAGGCTGCTTCCATTTTTCTACCTAAATGGTACAACTTATATCTGTGCACCTTAATTATAGGAATCCATATATATAGTAGCTTTTTCAAATGCCTTAGCTAAGCTTTATGAGAATCCATTTGTGAATGCTTGTTGATAGTGATGATTCCCTCAGCCTTTTATTATGGAAACTAAAGTATCTTTTTATGTTTTGTTCATTATTTTCCTTGTGGGCTAGACTAGGGTGGTGGGGTGGGTGGGTTGGTTGGGTGGTTGGGTGGGGTGGGGTGGGGTATTCTCTTGGGCTCATGTGGTTGCTTTTCTCTTTGCTTATGTAAAAGTCATTTGGATGACATGTTACTACGTGATCAATGAATGAATGAATGAAGTTGTGCTCTGTAATATACACCCCATCTACAAAGATGATAGAATTAAAAACTCGTCCTCTTTGGATAACCTGACAAAATCAAATATTCGGAATTTGAGAACTTTGTTGTTATCAACCGATTGAAATAGTAGTATTTGTTAACAAGTTAGAAACAGATTAGGTTTGGGTTAAAACTACACTCAGTAAATATACTAATGTAATTATTTTTGATATAGCACCAAAACATAACTTTGACATGTCAAAATTAAGGATACAGAGTGTAAAAGCCTCGAATACAAAAAAATGTTCAAATTTAGCACATTTTGATTGAGCCATAACTCAAATTCAGTTAGTCCCCATATTCAGTTCCAAGACGATCCACCACATATCCCACCATTTAAATAAAACGGAGGCTTTTCCTGTTCGGGTTACTGCGACGGGGTGTCATTTCTTGACTCGAAAATGTAGAGGCCTAGTCGAATTTTTTTTGCCCGTAGCCGGTTCCAACCATTTCTCTGTCACCACCAAGAAATTTCCCCAAGACTTGAAACCTCTTGTGAAGAAACAAGACTCCTTGTCATTATATTACTTGGTGATGGTTATAATCTACCATTTAAACAGTTGCATCCAATCTTAAAAAGACCACTCGCAATGCAAAAACAACGTAAAATTATTAAAAACGAAACAGATTCATAACTTAAGTTTTAAATCGATTAATTTCAAAATTATGCTTTACTTAAAATCCAGCGACTGAAGTTTACTTATCATTGAAATAAAACACCATAACTTCTAAATTACTTAACTTGTTCACACTAACATTTTGTTTTACAATGTCACCAACTTACCACCATTGCCACAAAATCACAAGATTTCGAACATCAAAACAGGAAGTAACATTTCCAGGTCCTAACATGTTATTCTTCATAAGATAAATCTCATGCTGCCATAGCACCTGCTTGATCTTCATGATTGGATTTACCTTTACGGTTCCAAATTGGGGTTGTCTCGATAAGCTGATGAGGTACAAGCCGCCTTTCTCGTTTTGTGAGTTTCTTGAAATTGTGGACTTTTAGTCTGGCTATTTCTGCTTCCTCTTCTGGGGTTATTTCCCTTAGTACAACTGTCAGTCTACACTCGGGTCTCACTCTCACTCCGCTTCTTCCTTTTGCATGATATGATACCCTTTTCTTGAAGAATCCCTTACCAACAAATGCTTCCGCTGTAACAAAATGAGATCATATAAGGTTAAAAAATTGTTCTAATTGCTATTCTAAAAGAAAAAAAAATTGTTAGAATCAGATACCAGCTAAAAGTGACATAATGCATGGTCAATTCACTTCTTTTCACAAACTGATCCTTTTATATAGGTTTCCTTGCAATTAGAGAAAGTAAATTGTGCAGGCAACGGGTCAAAGCAGTTGATATTTGGCAGAGAAGGTTTGGCCCAAACACCTTTTCATCTTTGTTTAGAAAATAAAATAACTTTGGTGTGTTAAAACTGATTTGCAAAAGCTAAATTACTACAATAGTTACATACAGTAACATTTTTTAAATCAAGCGACTTATAAGGTTGTATTTCATTGATATAACAGTTTGGACGACTATCAAGACATTCAACCCATTTGATCCTTTTTCTTTTCAGCTTCTTTTTTTGTATGTTATGTTACCAATTTGAATCAACCAATTTAAAAATAAATGGGTTGAAACTGAAATATGTATTTGCAGTGTTATAATGACTGTTTGATTATTAACAAAAGATCTGATTGGACCCCAAACATGATATGCTACATATAGCCAATGCTGATGTGTCAAATTACAAAACTTGTATTTTTATTACTATGGATTTTGGATTTTATTGTTTTGCAATGTTAGCATCGGACATACAAGACTTTTTGATAGTGTCAATTATTTGGGGTTCACAAGTGTAATTTGGTTCAAGATAAAAGTTTTTTGATCTAAATTACCAACAATTAGACGATCTGCATCAAATCCATGATTGTGTGTGGCATTTGCCCGTGCTGAATGTATAACCTGCAGTGGAAAATGGCACTCTTTAATTACAAATAACACTTGATGTTTGAGAAAACCAAGAAAGGAATGTCATTTAAAGAATGGGATAATATGTGCTAGACATGACAGTTTCAAGTTTCAACCCTATTATAAGGAAACAGATCAACTCATGTTGCACTTAATTTCAACCAGTTTTACCCGCACATAGAAATAACCCTTTCTCACCCCAACCCATTTGACATTTTGACCTACTACCCAACCCGCCCTTTTTGCCACCTCTAATTTCCCTTGTGATCCTGAATCTTGCTTTTCATTCTTTTACAAAATAAAAGGTTGATAATTTATCTATACTCGCACATCAACAACACAAGCAAGAGTTGTTACCTGGTAGACAGTTTTTGATGCACGCTTTACTGTCAATTGCAACTGCAGTAATGCATCCTCAACACGCATGCCACGAACCAATGTAGCAACCAAGTTCACCTTCTTTGGACTCTGAAACCATCAGTTGTAAAAGAAAGCATGAAAGAGAGTCAAGATATAAAATAAATGTACCTTGATCAAAATATATTTACCAATTCATCAAGAGAACAATACAAACAATCTTAGTAATTAGCTCAAACATACAATTTCACCAGAAGTACAACAATCGTCATTCATAATATAAAGTATAAACACATATAAACAGCTTGAAACAATGCAAGTACTCTCTTATTTCATATACAGAAGATGAAGGTCAAGCGGCGCCTCATACCTGTTTTATGTTTTTAAGAATCGCCTGGACTTTTGAAGGTTTGGAGACAGCCTTTTCAGCTTCAGCTTGTCCGCTGCCAATAGCCAGTTGTGGTGTCAAAGGAGATGGACCCGGGGTTGCTTCAGATGAAAGTAAGCTTCTTGTACTAGTAAACCCCTGCGCCACAATAGATAGAGAAAAATCGTGATGGAAAGCATTAACTATTTAGCAAGATCACATGCCATATCTTATCCTGCAAGATAACCTAAAAAACTGCACTGTAAATATTTGATTTAAAAAGGAAGATAGGTTTTAGAAAACTGCACTGTAAATTTTTGATATAAAAGAAAAGTTGACAGGTTAGATCATATACATCAGATCCATAGCATTACCAATTGCTGAAAATAGTGATATAACGGCCTTGACACATTTGTATATGGAACTGAAAGCCCGTGTAAATGAGGTGGCAAACCTGAAAATTATAACATTAGTTATACTGTGATAGTATGGTATTAAGACTTATGGCACTAGGAAACTGATTACACAATGGCTATGTCATAGAAGAAAATAAGAAAATATCTATGCTACTTCCCATATACTAGAGTACCTTGTACAACTACTAATAAGAAACTCAATTTCAGCTCAAGATGGATTTCATAACCTATCTAGAGGTGGCATTCCAACTCATTTTCTAGTAAAATAGTGCAATACAAGTTAGGTGGTATCTCTAAGTTTCTAGCAGGAAGATACAAAAGAACCCATCAATTAGCTTGGAAGAAAACGGGTTAGATGGATCGGAGACTACCCAGAGATGTATTTTTGATGCATAAAACCTCATATAAATCAATCTTATTTAAAAAAAGTATATTGTTATAAAAAAAACTATAAATTTTGTAAGATTTTACACACTAATTTATTATTTATTTGTAAGAAGAATTGAACAAAAGTGAGTCTGGGTAAGTCCACCAAATCTGAGCTGACTCGTACAATTTTATCTATTTTGGACCATATTCGTTCGCACCCATCACTCAAACCGCCCATTTTGCAACATCTAATCCAAGCAACAAAAGTCCAACATTGCCATCTACTAGATATTGTACAATGTTTCACCTTGAAGTGGGGAGAACTTCAATGGAGAACTGGAAAAGTTGGCATGAGCCTGACAACTATTTTCCACTCTTTTTCCAACCTGCCGAAGTATAGACTGTACATGACGGTGCCAGCCCACCATGACTTATGCTAAAAGGCAGTCTTTCACCAGGAATATCAAGCAAGATGATTTTAGTCGAACTACAGTTCAAAAAATAAATATTATTATTAATTGATGGAAAAATAGAAGAAAGCAACCAAAAAAAACTCATAACCGTATAATCGAAACGCCAATATAACAAGCAGCCAACAAGCAGAGCAATGCATGTTGATGATGAAAAGAGTAACGGCATAAAGCTGTTGACGATGGCACTTGGTTTTAAAAGGCGATAGGCGCACAAAAGCACGCAGCCGCATTATCCAACTTCGTGATCCGTCATATCCCCCCTGCCCCCCTAATAATCTCAAAAAAACTAATAGAGTCCCCAGACATCTTATTTCCAACAAAATCCTTTCAAATGCTTGGTCTAGACTACCCGTAGGTGGTTATATAATGCTTCAGTAGAGTGCAACCTAGTACATGTATTGACAAATATCATGCAACAATTTATAAAGATATCTAAATGTTGAAGAATATTATCTTGCACAACTGATCTTATTATAAAACTAATACTCGGTTACCAATACGAACCAAACTCAAAACCTGATATAGACAGCTAGTAATTTAAAAGATATCAAAAACCTACAAAAAGGTAACCCAAAAAAAAAACTCATTCAGACATTTCATCAAACACCTTATATGCACTTTACACATCACAAGATGATTTATATACACCCATTACATTCACATCAACATATTTGCAATTAACATTGTCAAAACATTTTCTTTAAATCAATAAAATTCCTTTAATCATGTTTCAGTGATTATTATACAATTTTAAGGTATCTAAACACAAATTTATATATATATACACATTTATAACATAATAATAATATCAGAAGCTAATAAAATCTATATAAATAATATATATATATATAATACCGGCGCCGGAGATAGATATCGGCGGCAGAAAATGGGATGCTGCGTTTTTGCCTTAATAAAAACTTGAAATGAAGTTGGGAAATATCCAAAAAAAAGAAGTTTGAGGGTATTCCCTTTATCTTTACTTTTCCTACATTTACGTACTTATATTTTAAATGTAGTTTCAAATTTGATCCATTTCTAATAACTAGTTGGTTTATAATCCCCGCATTGTAGGGCTTCAACTATCGTGTTTGCGTTTGTTATTGATGCAGTTCTGTTATGATATTTATAAATCCAAAAATCCCATAAGAAGATAGTACAAAAGTTTGCAATATCGAATACATATTGAAAAATAAAATAAATGTAGTGCCACAACCACGTTCAATAGTTTGCAATATAAAAAAAAAAACAAATAGGCAGGCTGACAGGCAGCGCGAAACAGAAAAAGTAATACCAATACAAATTTATATGTATTTAAAAGCAATACAACAACGACGCAAAAAAAGTTTGCAATACGAAATATGTACGTTTGTTTTGTACAATAATAACAAAAAAACCGAAGTATGCCGGCTGGCAGGCAGCGAGAAACGAAAAAGCAAAAAAAAAAAAAAAATGAAAGAAAAAAAATACCAATACAAATTTATATGTATTTAAAAGCAAAACAATATACAAATACAAATGTATATGTGTTTAAAAGCAACACAACAACGACGGAAAAAAGTATGCAATACGAAATATGTACGTTTGTTTTGTACAATAATAAAATAAAAAAAAAGAAACATGCAAACTGGCAGGCAGCTGTGAAAAATAACCAAGCACGCAGCCTGACAGGCAGCTGCGCAGCAGGTTGCCAGGCAGCGTGTTTACTTCACCACGGCGTGGCAGCAGTCAGACAGTGCCACGCAAGGTGGCACTGTTCATCAGCATGAACTTTAATATTATAGAGTAACGTAGAAGAGGGATTTGGGTTCCCACTACCAACGCGTTCTCGTAATAATCTATTTTCCGAGACTAAAACGTAGTTTGTCTGAAAAATAAAAAAATATAGGGTTATTTTAATGACAGCTCTTAGGGATGTCGATAAAAATAATCATGTGCATTAATTACACTCAGATTTTTCTTTTATATTAAAGATTTTAATTAATAATCTTACTTGTGCATTTAATACAGTCAAACTTTTTGATTAATTAAAATCTTTAATATAAAGGAAAATCTGAGTGTAACTAATGCACATGATTATTCTTATTGACAGCCCTAAGAGACTGTCATTAGAATTTAGAAATACTCAAAAGATAATATTGGGGCAAATAACGATACATTTGTAACAATGAGATCTCATCCAAAATTAAATCCCCATTGACAATTAAATCGTCGTACTTACAATGGGAGCTGCATAAATTAATGATACAATGCTAAATAATTTTTACTTAAACTTTACAATCTTCGTGATTCTAGGTCCCGTTTTGTCTTAAATCTCGTGTATTTCTTCTTGGAAGACCTTATCCAATAATAATCTGAGTTATAAGCCTAATGGCTTAATGAGCTCGTGAGTTTGTGTACAAAATTATCACACGCAAATACGCAATAAAGTACTACATTTAAAATACTTTATCATGGACTGAGTTCTCAACGAGCCATAACCCTTTTATTCGAATCTAAATATCACATAAAAATGGATCTCACTCACTTAACGAGTGTCGTGCTAACCAGTACGTGTTAAATGCTGAAAAGATCGAATCCAATGCTCTTTATAAAATAAATAAGAAAAAAAAAAAAAAAAGGAAGATGGTGGCTAACATCTTTATGACATGTTGTCATCGCTAGAAATTGTAGAACTAGTCTATTTGAAACTTAAAACTTGTGAAATTAAATATGATTCCTCAAAGTTATATTTTCTTTATTGAAACGCATATGTTCATGCCAAACAGATTATTTACACGATGTAAGCATAGTAGTCTCCTACAAATATTACACTATCTGATATTATATATACTTTAAAAACCAACTTCTGTATGTGAGGAGAAAACACTATTCATAAAACGTACAAGTTGTTAAGCACGTTTTACTGTTCATAGCCACGTCATTTATTTAGATACGTGTCATCTCCAGGATTTATCCTTTCTTCTTTTCATGATTTCATTCCCTTTCTTACTTCATTCTCTTTTCATCATTCCTATCACTTTCTTAGTACCTACTAACCTACAGGTATGTGAGTTCTGTTATTTTCTTTGATTTGCTTCATCTGTACGTGCTTCTTTATAGTTATATACATACATGTATTTCTATCCATCTCTTTCTCATTTTGTAAAAATTATTTCGTGTGAAAATACCACATGGCTCAGTTTCAAAGCCTCATCTTTTATGGTGTTTATCTATTTGCATATCTTCCTCATGACGACACCTATATGGCTTACCTAAATAAGTGATTTATTGTAAAAAAAACATGATGTACTTATAGCTTTTCGTTTGCTATTGATCGTCATTAATACTGCATTTTAGGTTTCTTCTTGATTGTTTTGTGTAGTGACTTATAGATTACATAATCATTTAGACTCCCAAAAAGTGAGTTTCAAAGCTGTGGTTTATTAAAAAAATGAATAACTCTATACAACATGTATACTTGAGTTTTGCACAAAAGGTGTTCGATGAAATGCATTTATACTTACAGTTTTCGTTTTCATATTGATAGTAAGTACTTTGGCATTTTAGGTTATTTGTTCGTTGTTTTTTATACTCGGTAATCTAGAAATATGATTTTAGATTCGGTTCGCTGCAAATAGGTTTTCCCGTGATACTGTTGGAACTTACCTCGCCATCATGTTGTACAACGCCTCATCATCCTGAGCTTTAGTCCATCGATCATCCTACAAAAAATAATTTATTTACAATCAACACTAAATGTGATTACCTGATCTGGTAATGAGGCAAAGGGTGTTAGTCCGAGTCTATTAAGTAATACTATCTTCGCAAGTAAAAAATTGCCTTTTAGTACATGTAACAACAATATTACGATAATGATTTAAAAGTTTCAAATATATCTTTTTAGTACTGAAAAGTTATTACCAAAACCACTGACAACAATCCTAATATTTGATATCTAAAAAGTATACTTGCCTTTATCAGCAAAACATTGCTAAACCTTTCCTACCTCATGTCAGAAAACCTTCAGTTGGAATATCGCTTACCTCATTTCAAAAATTGTAGTCTTCTATTTCGAATCCGTAACGTTTCTTCTTATCAATCATGTTATTGTGTGTGTTTCATTTAGTAGCTTTACCTCTTTGTTACATATTTTTCTCGAGGTTTAGATTTCAAGTTTGATGTTTCTTATTATCTAACGTGTTATCGTATGTGTCTTATTAACTACCTTTATATGGTTAAACGTATATTTGTATACTTTGCTTACCAATTACAGGCAAAGGCAATCACGCCCATGACAAATGGGACATCCCTCTGTACGTTATGATACCTCTTTTGTTTATGTTCTTTTATACATTTGTATGATACTAGGCAAAGGCATGGGACATCCCTCTGTACGTTATGATACCTCTTTTGTTTATGTTCTTTTATACTTTTCTATGATACCTAAAGAACTACTGGGTATGATTTGCTTTCAATGATCAAATATTGCTGAATATTGCTCTAGAAAATATGTTGAAGATCAATCTTTTACAATATCTTACTTACCTACATAGCCCGTTACCCCGCCGCAACGCGCGGGTAACAATCCTAGTTCTATTAATTCACCATTTCCTTTACTGGGTTTAAATGTTTAATAAACGAATGATATAGGAGGAGTACGAATGATATAGGAGGAGTTGTTGGAGGTACAATAATATGTATCTGGAAACAAACAAACATGTTATTGTTCGAATGCGGGTTGCAATCAAAATAAAACTAGAAAAATGTTAAAAATTTTAAAGGACAAATCTCAGTCACATATCTTCTTCATTTTTTCTTTCCCTTTTAATTTTTTTTACCTTGTTTTTTTTTTTTTCTTTTTCATTTTTTAATTTCTTTTAATTTTTTAAATATTTTTTTAATAAAAAACCATACAAAATTTTTATTTTTTATTTTTTTAATATGATATACGGTACGGACGTTGCGCTTAGCCGAACAGGCGTAGCCTATTCAGGGGGGCTTCGCCCATATCAAACGTAGCTCTCAAGGGTATTAATAAGGGGTAGCTGGTAGGGTGATAGGTCATAGGAGGTGATCTGTGATGGGATGATTTACCTTACAGGTTCCGCTCTTAGCCGTCATGGCTCCGCCCTTAGCCATTCAAGCTACGCCTTTTGGAAAAAAAAAGTTAAATGTTTTTTTGGAGTGAGTTTTTATTATAAAAAAATTTGAAAAAAACATGGTAAAAAAATAAAATGGGAAAAAGGGAAGAAAAAGTAAAGGGAAATGTATGGCTGAAATTTATCTCTTGATTTTCACTTTAATTATGATTTACAAATGAATATTTACCAAGTAATATATCCTTAAGATTGAACATTTTATGATCCCGAAGTTTGGTGTAGCCTCATTAATTTAGTATTTTAATTAGGTTAAATTAGGAGATATATATATAATAATAATAATAATAATAATAATAATAAATTCATGTGAGAACCATTTGAATTGAAAGAACTATGAGAACTTTTAAATTATAACTTGATAACTTAATATGTTAATGATATGTGTTAAAAAATTCACATTAACCTTACCCATAATAATAATAATAATATATCTTATACAATCCGTCGTCAAACTCACTCCTATCCTATGCACAAAACGAAAGTTTGATATTATACTTGTCTCCCTATTATACTAAAGGAGTAATAACGCTGATGTCAAAAAAGCTTACTTGGCAGCTAATGAAGACTGCCACATCATAAAGTACACCAAGTGGCTTATGTCACTATGTGTAAACGGATATTAACGGAGTTAGATAAATAATGGGCGGTAGTTTTAAATTTGCATCTGATCCTTGATCCTTCTATGAGAAGCTTTGTCCCTGAATAAAAGTTATGTTCTCTTTCGTCTTTCTCACCAAAACCCAAAAGCTTCCCACTAAAACCTTTCCACAAAAATCCTACTTCTGCCTTAGAATTTCAGCTTCTTCTTTCAACAATCATCATGGATGGATTCATTTTCTTCTTTTATTTAAGGTTTGTCCATTATTAATCATAGATAAAGACCTAAGTTTTGTTTTTTCATCATTTAATTATGGTTTTTTTTTACATTATTAATTTATATATATAGATATATCTATATATATATGTTACTGGGATATAAATATATATACATATGTTACTGGGATTTGTTTTTTTTTTACATTATTATTATCATGGATTCATCTTCATCTTTTATTTAGGTTTTTTTTTACATTATTATTATCATTGGATTCATCTTCATCTTCAAAGCAAATTGAGGATCTGGTATGTATGCGTGTGAGTCAGAGATGATAGTGAAGCCGAGGTATGTTAAATATATACATATAAATTTTAATTTTGGGTGTTATTGTAATAAAGTTTGAGTTCAAAAGAAGAAAAGGAAAATCTTTTTGGACAATAGTACACAATTGCCTGCTTTGAAGTTAAGAAGAAAAGGAAAATCGTTTTGGTTTTAATGAAAACCTTGATGATGTTGGAATAATCTTGATGTTCCGGGTCGGTTTGGGTGAGTATGGGTCAAGTCACGGGTACAGGTCAGTAAATTAAATGGGCTACCGTATAGAAAATGGACCATGATGTTTTTGTCTTATAAAAATAGGAGATAGCAGTAGGTTTTTATCTATCCTCAATTTTCTTAATATTAACCAAGTTAAGCAGTTGCAAGTTTTCTCTCTACATATTTACATACATATTGAGTGAGTTTGTGTGTGTATTGGGGGCCTGAATCCTACATTTGGTATCAGAGCGAGGCTAAAGAAAGAGGGCGGGTTTGAGAGTCGGTGGCGAGTAAGAGAACAACCCTTGGCTGCGGGGCTGAAAGAAAAACGAAAGAGCAGTGTCATATGAAAGAAAGACAAGCAAGCAGAAATAAAGAAAGAATGAAACCAAAACAAGTAAGAGAGCACGTATGAAGGTTGCTGATGGTTGCTATGTGGTGAAATTCCAGCCGAGTACAAGCATGGAAAAGAGAACACTTTTGATCAGTAAAAAAGAAAGTAATGAGAAGTATGTGATTGAGAGTCACTCCGGAGAAGTATGTCATTTAGTCAAATCCACTCTTGCCCTTCTATTGGGATCAAATCTTTGTCACACAGGTACATATTTTTACTTGAGTCAAATTTACTAATTATAAGTTTCATAGTTGATATGAATGCTTCAAGCTCTAGAGATTATATATCAACTACGTTAAGTCATACCAGTAATACTATGTAATATTGAGAAGTTACTTCCAAAAACAGATGAAAATGTTGGTGACTTGAAATGTGTCTCTTCCATTTAAATGGAGAATTCTAATAAGGACAAGGAGTTATGGAGAATTCTAACAAGGACAAGGAGTTATGGTTAGGTACAGATTTTATAGGACCAGATTCATATGTTGACAATGTCAAACCAGTTACCACTTTTGATCCTTGTGAACTTCTGATAGACACACAAACTATGCCTAATAACCATGATATGGCTCCAGATAACATTGCAGCAGTGAATCAGCTACAATGTGGCGGCGGTGAGTCAAGTTTCTCAATGGCGGATCCACTTTCAGGATTGATAACATATTCTGGTCCTATA
>JAOXNX010000026.1:9685429-9705968 GCA_028566075.1 Solidago caesia | reverse complement strand
TCAATTTAAAGTTTAATTGATTATCGCATTGTGATACATTTCTAAACACCCTGTGTTTCGGGCTCACAATAATAGTTGTATGTCTACGTGATATAATTTTCTAAACACAATATGTTTAACTAATTATCTCAATGTGATATTAATCTTAATACCTTGTGTTTGCCACTCATAATAGTTTGAGGCCTTTAACTATTAAATTACATACTTGTGATAGTTTTCTAAACATAGTGTGTTTAACTAATTCTCACAATGTGATATTTTTCTTAACACCTTTTTTTTGTGGCTTACAATAACAGTTTGAGGCCTTTAGTTACTAAATTACGTACTTGTGATGATTATCTAAACACAACGTGTTTAGCTAATTATCACATGGTGATAGTTTTCTAAACAAATTGTGTTTCGGGCTCACAATTACAGTTTGATGCCTACATGATATAGTTTCATAAACACAATGTGTTTAACTAAGTATCACAATGTGATATTTTTCTAAACACCTTTTATTTAAGGCTCACAATAACAGTTTGTGACCTTTATAATAGACTGAGTTCTCAACGAGCCATAACCTTTTTATTCGAATCTAAATATCACATAAAAATGGATCTCACTCACTAAACAACAAGTGTTGTGCTAACCCGTATGTGTTAAACGCTGAAAAGATCGATATGAATCCAATGCTCTTTATAAAAAAATAAATTTAAAAAATTGTAGAACTAGTCTATTTGAACCTTAAAACTTGTAAAATTAAATATGATTCCTCAAAGTTATATTTTCTTTATTGAAACGCATATATTCTTGCCAAACAGATTATTTACACGATGTAAGCATAGTAGTTTCCTGCAAATATCACACTATATGATATTAGCTTAGATTGAAAGAAATTATATAATATAACTACATAAAGTTATGCAGTACAACAAATGAACTACTAACCACTTGTATACGCCATAAAACACAAAGAATAGTCCCGTATAGTAGACACAAAAATGATATCCGCTCTGGTTACAGGTTATATGCTACTTCTAGCGCTCAGTGACTGTCGAATGTTAATAGCTAGTATGAATCCCTATTGCACAAGTCCATTGAGTTGCATGCTGAACAGCTCGGCAAGAGCACCACGAATGTCCATCTGGGACAAAAGACTACATTTTAGGACAAATCTAATACACGAAACAATAACCCTAATTGCAGTAACGATCGAGTTGGGTTAAAATGTAAACAGTTTTGTCCCTTTCAAAAAAAGGAACTGCAAAAAATAGATATGATTATATATATATTACATAATACTGATTTATTCAAGGTGTTATAATCTTTTATGCATTACAAAAACAATTTGAACACTTTTCGAGTTTTGACCAGTATGGCTGGTTTCCTTTCTTTCTTTTTTTTCTTTGTATTTTACCCATTTGAGATGAAAGACAACCGGAAGGGACCATCATTACTGGATAAAAACTGAGCAACTTGATAGTTGCTCGGCTTTCCGCAGACTAGACAATATAATTAAAATCAATCTTTGCGAAAGTGCAGGATATACCTGCTCACAGCATACAAGTTTGGTAATTAAAGGATAGAAACTCCTGAGGTGTTTCTTGAATATCTGGTTGTCCATTACACACATTCCTTTAAGAACCTGAAAAGCAAATGCCACATGACACATCAACTGGGATGATTGTTTGGGAATGCAGTTTTAGAGATGTGCTTTAACTTATTGTAAAAATTTTAAGTTATCCTTCATATTATCACGTCCTGTGAAAATTAGGGTTTTATTAGCGGGTCAAGTCTTTCACTAATTTTCAAACGTCTAGCTACCATGCAAAAGAAAACACGCCCATTGTCCAATACTCCCATGATATGAATATCTAAATGACTCCTTACAAAATTTATTTCCTTTGTGCTATTAAAACTGGTACATGGTCCTCATAAGTAAAACTTTATTTCAAAACAATTACTTTCTTCATCATATGAAAAAAGAGATGTTTGACGGGACACGGTTTTAAGAAAACTTTTTTTTTTTTGTTAACCTAGGTATCCGACCCGCTTTGCGAGCCGACTAATCCCAGGGCGACCACCCGCTTGTCTAAAATTCAAATAAAAATGTTGAAATTTCCATGAAACAAGAAGCAGAAAGAAATTTAACGACATTTTAGATTAGAAAAAAGGTGATACCGTAACAATGATCGGGGAACGTAATCCAAGAACTTGATGGATCTCCATGTTATTAGTCTCTCCGATACTCGATTGGAAATCAGATGCTTCCTTAAGCACATGTCCACAGAAAGATACAAGCTTCTCTTCAGCAGCAGTCTTTACTGTAGCATCATCTTCGTCACGAGAATCAGTCATTTCTAAATCTCCCTTCTGATTTGGATCAATCCCAGAAGTTGTTTTCTGTAATGCATCTAGATAAATGCTAGTCCCAGCTAACTCCTGGCGTAGAAGGTTCAAAGGCGGCCTGACCAATTACAGAACACTTCATGTCAGAATGATAATACAAGAATATTCTTCAAAACTGTAGGTGGCACGATGAGGGGAGCGAGACACGAGTTGGCTAATGGGCCGTGATTAGTGCAGTTTGAAATGAGCAAGATCAGGTTGGCCTGCGAACACTTGCTCATTCATTTTAAGAAAATTATAGATAGCTTTATGATTATGTTGACGCTACTTTAACAATATGACATTACTTTTACAATAATAATCTAAACACCAACAGGCCTTTCACCTAGCTCTATCCAAAGTGTATATAAGGTTAATCATCAACCAAAACGTTGGAGTTCATGGCCCTACCTGGGACAAGGGTAAAGGGTGTAAGTTTGTTCTTGCTGTTAAGAAAATAACAATGATCAAAGTCTTCGATTCAAAATGATTTAGGAGGTTGTGTGATTGAATATATAGACTTTATGCAACTTTCAAGTCATTTGACCGATTTCTATTTTAGCTTATTGTTTTAAATTGTCCCGTTTGAAATAAAACACAACCCAAATGAACAAATTCATGTTTTAATGGATTGAAGCTGCCACCTCTAACCGAGATATATGATAAATGTTATTTCTCTGTTCTCTATTTGCCAGTCGAGCTACATTTATCCTCACAACAAGTAAATATGACTTTTAATTGGTCTTCGTCTCTCCTCACCCCATATTAACATGACTTAGATAATGAAAATGCTGTATAGTCAAAAAAGAAGAGACCTACTAACCTTTCAGAAGAAATGTGTTGCATCCGTAGTCTGAGATTAGTGTATGAATTATATGATGCAGAAAACTCTAACATGGAGAACAAAATTTCTAATATGGTGATCTTTTGATACGCCTTTAACTTGCTCCAATACTTTTTCTGCACATTTTGACAAATATTAATCAAAGCCATTTTCTTTTTGGACATATGAAGACATTAAAAAGTAGGAAGTATACCTGGATGCTATCAAGGGCCCCTAGTAGTAGCAGCTGTGTCACACATTTTCCCCTTACAGTTCCCATAAACGGACTTTCAGTCATATCCTCGGCATCTTGTTCCACAACATCCAGAGACTATATTATCAAAAGTAAAAGTTAGCTTTAAAGATTCCAGGAACTAGGTGTGATGTGCCTTAAATTATGTGAACTAAAGCTGTTATCATGAATTACTTATGGACATACAAGTAATTTCATTTAAAACTTCGCAAAAGAGTACATTTCATGAACTTCTGCACATCTCGAAAAGGAAATTATGAAACATTGCCTTTGGGATGGGGTATAGAACTACTTGATTCTTATGAAAAATAACAAAGAATAGACGCCTTTTGACTTCTTTCAAGTTCTACACTACTTCATCACCTTAGCTCATCATATCATGGATTTGCTTCAAACTTTCAAAGAAAGTAAAAATAAAAATGTGGAAAGACATCAAAATCTGGAATTTAAATGATTTAAAGATCATTTTGTTCATCTCGGCTACATGACTTGGGAAGAAATGTATACGAGATTAACGCTCATCAACTTCATGAGGGTTTATAAAAAATGGGCCCCACAAAATAAAGAAAGGAGATTAGATGATATTACGAAAACAGTACACACTGATAGAATTAAGATGTTCTATGCAAAAGAATCTCTAGGAAATAATGTTTGTGTGTATTTCTTTTGAGTTAATGACCTCTATCTATATAAGATACAAGGCACAGAAAAAGAATCTCCTTCAACTCTAAACGACTAAACTGAATCAAATCAGATCATCCTACTAAACCCAACTGAAGATATCTTCCACATGCAACTAGGTTTTTCTTCGATGAACAGGTTTGATATCTAGTCGAAACAATAATACATACAGAAACCGATTACGAA
Source organism: Solidago caesia (assembly GCA_028566075.1). NCBI lineage: Eukaryota > Viridiplantae > Streptophyta > Magnoliopsida > Asterales > Asteraceae > Solidago > Solidago caesia. The sequence continues at coordinate 9,701,655 of JAOXNX010000026.1, read as the reverse complement.
TTACCTTGGACGGTGAAGCTGGTATGGCAGCATCTAATGTCGGATTCTTGGGTTTAGAGGTGAAAGTTCTAGTGAAGAGGTTATCCATCATGTTTCCCATTAGTCGTTGGCTTATTGTTTGACTTCTTTGCAAATCTGCAGCTTCAGAAGCTTTCTGGAGCTTTCCGGGTGAAGGTGTTTGACCTGCAATAGATGACTGTCAAATCCTATCCTCCTCCATTTATCAAGAAGGCAACCAACTTTCAAGTGTAAACACAGATTCTTGTAAATTTCATCCCACTTGAATGATATAAACAGAATATGATGAAGATTGTACATGTGTATCAATAAAAAGACTTCTAAGTCCTAACCTTCATATTCATGCAGATCCATTGATAACCTTCTGTCTTGACTGTCTTGCACTTGACCTATCAAAGAAAAAATGATTACTCACATCCAACATTCTTCCTAAAGTTAGTGTCAATATAATAATCAAATTTTAAATCTTTCTGGTTAACTTTCGACAAAGATAAAAAAATAAAAAACCACAACCCCACATGTTCCTAATTGTAGCATTGAGATTAACAAGGTTTATAAATGCACACCTTTCGAGCCCGGATAAAAAAAAGGAAATAGAGAGAATTCACTATGAAAAATGATAAAATGGAAAATTATGTTCATCATTGTTCATGTTATAACATTAGTAGTGCATTAACTTGAAAATAAAACGTGATGCAAGAGAGACCCAAATGTATAAAAGAGATAGAAGCTAAGGATGGAAACAAAAATTGGGTAAAAGTTAAAGGTCAATATAATATATTTCAACAAAAAGAAGGGGTGAGAATAAAAATCAGACAAAAGAAAAGGTTGGAACTGAAGATTGAAATGAATACAGAATACTGCTGTTTGTGAGGAAGGCTCTCTAACTGAGGTATGGGTAGATTGTAAGTTTGTAACTCAGCAAATTCAAAGGCGAAAATTAATCCATTTGACCTTAAAAGTTAAACATCATCTCTTTCTTTGGAACAAATGGAACACATTCATATGACAATCATGCCACTTACCATTAGCAGACATGGCTGGGGAATTATCATTTGCGGCAACCTCTAAATCTATAGCCATAACCGACCGAGTCTTCCCACTTTCGAAACCCAAAGCATTGAGTAGCTCGAGGGGTTGAGTGGTGTATGAAGCATCTCTGCAAAGGCAATGCATGTATAAATAAACAAACAAACACAAACGACACACAAACATCAACTAAGACACTCACAAATATTCAGAAAATTACACAAAAATACAACTAGAGAGATGCACCTTATGCTTTTCAACAAGGTATCCCAATCACTATCACTAAATTGGTGTCCCCCAACTTCTATAAGGTGGACCAATGCAGCAAGGGATATTGACGCCACCGATTGATCCGTCTTTTTAGCACAATCTAACAGCAAATTTAGCAGTGGGGGCAACATGAAACATACCTCCTACAAGATACATGTAAGAATTCAATGTTATTTTTCTTTGAAAAGCTTGAGATTTATTAGTATCAGTAATTCAATGTTATTAGCAACAATAAAGAAAGAAATGCAGTACTATATGAAATTATAAAGAAAGAAATGCAGTACTGTATGAATTTAAGGTAAATAAAATATTCAAAGAGCTTTCCACATACCTTGTAAAAAGTATTGAAGAGGTTGCATAACAGCTGTAATGAATGAACACTAGTTTCACGAATCCACTCATCTCCATAAGATGTAGTCTCTTTTCCAACATGTCTCACGTGATCAAAGATGGGAAATAGAACACGCTGGAATATACTTTCCCAGAAGTTTGATGAGAATTTGCTTCCCCTCTCATTCAATAGGTCAAACAATACCTCTAGTGCACAGTTGCTGACTTCGGGTCGTGGATCAGACGTCAGGTCAGACAAACCAGCCAGCATTGGGAACCAATAGTGCTCAGTGATATCACTAGTTGCATCTGCATTGTCATCAATGGGCTTCAACCTGCCACCAGGCACAAGGCCCTGAAAACATAACAAGTAGGTTCACATCTGATCTCTTGATAGGAAATAGTAGGTGACAATTTCAAATCATATACTTATCAATAGGCCGATAAAGGTTATGTTTTTTTTTTCTTCTAACAAGTCAAACAGAAAAAATAAAAAATATCTTTGAAGGGTAAAGGGTTAAATGGATCTTCGGAAATTCTCCAAAATTGTACTGCTAAAGCATAGAACAATTTAAAGCATTTTATAAAAATATAAGATTAATGTTGATTATAATAACTTCCCTATTCATATTTAACATATTTTAAAAAATGTATAAATTAAATTTTTGAAAAGAAGCGTTTACGGTTTACTACTTTTGACCCAAACCCCACCCACTTTTCCACCTCTAGAAAACAGTTATCTGCTGATTACATAAATTCAATGGAAGGCAATCATGATATAATTACTCAACAATCAAGAGTTTCACCAAAAACTAACTCGATATACACTTGAAAAAAATAAAATACAAGAAAAAACAAACCTCTGCAAGTCGGTCTTCACATATGCGGAGAAGGGCGATTGCCTTCAAACTGATGCGATGAGAAGTTTTATTGTTAGCAAAACCAATCAAACAATTGACACAGTCCATAAAGCAGTCACCAACAACTTGATCGAAGTGTTCCAATATAACTGCAAGTTTATTTAACGTTGGCATTAAAATTGAGAGGATTATCTATATTCTGCATGAAATGTTAAAAATTAAGGATATATACCCTGTTCTACATTCTCAAAAGCACTTTCAACGATTGGCTCTAAGTTGTCATCTGCAGCAGCTGTGAAAATCATGAAAACACTTCGCCAACCAGATTTAATGCTTCCAACTTTTGATTTAATCATCTGTATTAGAGGCCAGGGTAAGCCACATTCAAAGATCCAATTTTACATAACAATGTAAATGACCCCTCCCAGAAAAGAAAAAAAAGGCAACCAAGTAAAAAAGTAGAAAATTAGAGGGCTGGAGTCTTGTTCTGGGAAAATCACTTTTGGCAAAGTTTGAACTTTATTTATAAATAATCAATGTGTCAAATATGATCAATTACATTATTCCAATAGTAATCTAGTCTTTTGAATAACGATTTAGGGGATTTCATGCATTAAGGTGACTTTCGAACCGTTTGACCTGTTCCCATTCCAATTTTAGCTAAACTTTTGAACTTTTCCCAATTGACATGTCAAAGATAAAACATAACCCAATCTGAGGTTTTCATTAATAGATGGGTTACAATTACCACCTATAGTCCTTTTAACTTATATTCATACAAGTTTTGAAAGAATACTTATGTTATACTTTTAGAAATTTTATGTTGTCATATTTTTGCCTTCTTAATATAAAGTTTGAGTTTATTGGGCCACAAAGGCCAAGAGTTTCTTCCTGAAATAGACGGCATACTAAAACAAAATAGGGATACCTGAACAATGCAATCGACAATTAACCTTCGTATTGATTCACTCCGAGTATTTCGCATAAGCACAACAAAAGGTTTTAAGATGTCATTTTGGAATGTAAAATTGGCAAGTTCTGCACGCTCCAGGTATTTCATGCCTAGTTGTCTTAGAGAATCTATAGCATACATAGCTATTTTCTCTTCATGATGACTACCAGCGGATATAAAATGATTAGCAAGAACAGACCATATTCTAGCCCACACCTGCAAATATGAAGATTTTGAATCATTCACAAATAAAAAAGAAGAAGCTAAGCATACATTACATGCTAATGATAAAGAACTATTTAGAAAATATGGCAGTTAAGATGTTCCTATAATGGGATAAGTTTGTTTTGTTCTTGTTCCTTAGAGGTGCCAAAATGAACGGGTTAGACATGGATCATGTGGTTCATTTTAGGTACGAGTCGAGGACTTTTTATCTAAAAGTTTTAAACTTTTCATGACCAGCTCGTGAGTCAAATATGATTACAAACAATTTTATGAATAATTTCAATCCATTTAACCTGCTTCCTTGTCACCTTTTTTTTCCTTCCAATTTGACCTTTAACATAGATAAATATACATACCGGGATAAGTTACCAGATTCGATGCATGCACATACATACTTTTGCATAGATAAAATCAGAAAAAAACATTTACATAGATTAATTACCAGATTCAATGCATGCACATACATACTTTTGCATCTAAATATCAAGCATAACTAAATGGATGAAGTGATTACCATACGTATACGAGCCATATTGTAATAACTGATCTCAACAAGCTTTTGCAAGCTATAAACACGGGCTGGATTCTGCTTCAACTCTTCAGCCGAGACATTACATAAAGCAGTAAAAAATTCGACCACCGATTCACTAGGAAGCTTAACACTATTTACAAAAACTTGTTCAGATGGTTTCCCGGCCAATTCCCTAAGGGATTGAAGAACTGCATCCTTAGAGATCTGATTAGATCCAAACATGACTGTAGCAGCCATAGCAGGAGTAGATACTGTATACTCTAGACGCGAGGTGCACTCCAAAACTGCATTCCAAGTGTCTTGAAGTGCATCAGGCTCTGAGTCACTTATATCCAGCAAAGTCCGTAAAGCTTCGACATTTTTACTTCGCATATCTTTTGGTGCATGTAAGAAAGTGTATCTGCAACAGACATAAAAGATAACTTCATCAGAATTTATCAGGCATAGAGGTGACATTGGCAGATTGGGTAACGAGTCGGAATAGGTAACACTTGGTATGGGTCAAAACACATCAGCTTGGTTCTGGAACAAATTTTGTCCAAATCTTTTCTACAAATAATTAGATTGTCGGATATGATGATAGCAAAATATTTATTATTTCCATAATGATAAAAATTATAGATTAAATAGCCTTAGAAGCTCCTATGCATTTAAAACACACTTTAGGATATTTTAGCCATCCTTATTATTTTTATCTCTACCCATTAGAGATAAAACATAACCCGAATCAACACATTCATAACTACATGGGTCAAAACTCAAAAACAGTTGATGCCTGACTATTGGTCAAATATCTGAAATAACTCTAATCAAAACAAAGTAGAAGGATTCAGGGTCCTAAATCAATACTGTCGTATCAACTAAAATAGGTACTTTAACTAGAAAACTTCCCAGAAGAAAAACTTACCTGATGAGTGATGTCAATAAAGCATAGCGCATGGTGTCCATTCCAAGTACATGTGTAATGTGAATTCCAGCTTTAAACCCTTCCATACATAGAAATACTCTAGTCTTATTTTCCCTTTCCTCCATACTTACTGCAAAAGTAGCAAGAAGTGGCCACCCCACAGTTTCTACCATGGGTCTCACAAGCTCAATCTGATGTGATGTATAAAAGGTACCCCTTTTTGCCCCTTGGTTCCTAAAAATTGCTTGTGTTTGTTTGATAATAGCTTCACTCTCGGACTGTGTATCAGCTTGATTTTTCTGTTTTGGGAGAGCCAAATTGAGAATACCAATAATGCCCACACCTCTTTCCTCCATTTCTGGCTTTTTGCTGCTTTTTCCCAAACCTGAAGGGTCATCCTTCATTTTTATCTCTTCTTTAACAATAGACTCGTAAATTTCCTCCAAAAGTTCTATAGGTGCACTTTCTTCTGGATCATTTGCAGCGTTCATTCGTACAAACTCGGGTTTGGTCATTTTAGGCCACACCATTGGATTATGAGCATCAGTGTTTAGCATTATAACTGCATACGCAAGAACATAAGCAGTGTCTGCATTCTTGAAAAGACCTGGATTATCTGCACAGTAACTACAAAGACAGAAAACCATACAATCACCCCTGGCCTTGGTACCTAGAAATAAGGATGGAGCTGCATGATGAATTAGAGGTGGCAACTTTCACCCGTTTATTGATGAATGGGTCAAACTGGGTAATGCTTAGCGAGTAAGATATGAAAAACAAAAGGAAATGGGTCAAATGTTATCCAAAGTGTATGACAGTATGTTTACTCCATCAAACCCTCCAAGTCATTCTATTTAAGAAATTAAATCATCATTGAAAATATAACTTTTGTAATAACTTTGACATACTACTTATTTGGTTAAACCAAAATTTTGGTCATAATATATTTCAGACCTATCTGACATGACCTGATCCAACCCTTTCAGATGAGTAATTTTTTTTACCCATTTTGACGGATTTACCCAACCCAAATGACCTACCCAAATTGCCACCACTAACAATAGATCTCAGAGATTTTCAAAGAGCAGCAAAATTCTGCAACAGTTTAGAGCTAGGTTTAGCCATAAAATGGACTATTGGTAATGGAAAATGATATATTTTCCTAGATATATGCCTAAAAATACAACCTACTGTTACCTGGCAAAAATCCACTTACCCATACTCTAATGGGTTTATGTCATAAGACATTAGTAGATTTTAAGGCGCATCTTTAAGAGGATATATCATTTCTCTTTGGTAACTTCTCTTTCGAGAGTGTTAAGGGAATGATTACTTGAACAAGAGAAAACGTAGAAAGATGCTTACCGCTCAGCAAACTTTTCCATTATACGATCTATCTTTTGTGCTTCACCAGGAAGCCGAAAACCTCTAAGAAATTCACGGATCGCAGTATGAAACTTCATTTCGGAGAATTTCATAGAATCAACATAAGCATGCATTACAGCAAGAGGAAATTCCTCATGTTGACCCAAGTAATCACCAATCATCGCCTGAACATCCAGAAAAATAATGGTAATAAAAGCCTGATCCTGCATGGACCTTAAAACAGTCCCGGACTTAGAGTTTTACCTTATCCAAGCTAGGAGTATTTCTGAGAAATTGAGCAACTGAAACTGGTGTATTCTCCACCAATTTATTTGATTTCAGAAATTCAATACCCTTCACAGGATGACGGTTGAACTGCGATTCATTAATATTGAAAATTACTTTGAGAAGTGAACGAAAGGATTGGCAATTTGGCAGTATCATTAGAAAGCTCATAGTAATATACAAGGTATTTTATATCAATTGTATGGAGAAAAGAAGTCCACTTGACCAATCTAAAATCAGTATAGATGTACCTCTGATATGGCAGCTTCCATGGTAGATTTATGAGCTTTGACTTTCTCAAAGTTGCCTTGAGACTCTGTAGCTGAAGAATCTTCCTCGATAGCTTTTTGGTCTTCATTATGCTTCGACTCTCTTCGCAACTTCTCCCAATCAACTAGTGATTTCAACACACTCACAAGGCACTAAAAGATGAAGGAAAAAGGTTTACATATCCAAAGATAAAATGAAACTTTTGCACTCGGAAGAAAAGAGATTTTTTACAAGGATATACAAACCTGAAGCGATGAGCCTTTAATGGATCCAATTTGAGCAGCATTAACTGAATTTGGATCCGCATTTTGAGTCCCTTGAGCAATTCTTGACAGGGTTGTCACCTAAATGTCAAGACAGAAAGACAGTAATCATGTACAAATCCGAGCACTAGGAAAATATGCCAAATATCTAAGGGCATAACGGTCCAATTACCATTTTTTCAAATGAATTTGGAGCATCAAGATCACAATCATAATTCACATAAAGATCTATTAGCAATTGTGGATCTTTGCAAACTTTTTCCAGCATCCTGCAAGTTTTTTAAGTGAAAATTAGAGCATAAGGAACCCAACTAGGTGTCTAGAATCTGTATATAAGCAGGTACCTACACGCCTTGGATGTAGAGGTGGAAACATGGGCAGGCTGGGTAACAGGTCAAATGGGTACTGTTTGTTAAGATTTGTCACAGATTGGGGCTTGGTTTTAAAATCGTGAGGTGCACAAAAAAGACAGGGTCCATTTCCGAAGCGCAAAAGCAGCGGGATTTTCGTACACGAGGAGCACAATTTTGAAACAAAATTTATACATTATTTATGTAGTATTTATAAGTTAGAACACATAAAATACTAAAACATGATCATATATATATATAACACCCTGTTAAGTAGCAAAACAACCTAGCTGTCAAGTTTTTGGCAAAAATTCATGAGCAAAACACCTAACTGTACAAAAAGCGCAACTAAATCAGCACAGAGCGACGTGACCTGCACCTTAGGTCGCCTAGTTTTAAAACCAAGGATTGGGGTGACCTGAAACATGTTTTGTCCAATATGTATACTAATTTAATGACAGTGTAAAGTTTAATAAGATGATTTAAGAGATTTTTTGCATCAAAGATGCACTTTGGGCAGCTTTTGACTTATTTGATTTGTTCAACACGTTTGTTTTTAAGCTTTTTTCACCCATCAGTGATATAACATATCACAAATCGACCCATTCATATATAAAAGGGTCGAAATTGCCACCTCTGCTTTAAATTCTGGCTGGTAGATTGCTGGAGGTTAGTCGTGCACTCGTGTGTGTTAAAGATTTTGATACTTCGCAGAAAAGGGTCATAATGTTAAGAGAGAGAGATTGATGTGGTGGCAACAGTTACGAATGTTTCATACCGGAGAACGCTTAATTTGAGGTTGAGTGGGTATTCTGAGCCATCCAAAGACCGCAAAACAATCAACGGGAAGAAGATACCAATTTCAACCTGAAAATCAGTTTTATGCAATATGTGATCCCCGATGAAAAACGTTGATAGAATAATGCTGTCAAATTTTTGTGCAAACCTTGAGGCTTTCTCTAAAACGCAACAATAGCACAGCAAAAATTCCTGTTGCATACTGTCAAGATAGACAGTATAATATATAATTATACATACGATTTAAAAAAAACAACCATTTTCCAAAATATGAGGACAAATGAAATAAATACTGAACAAAAACAATATCGAAAGCGTCAAAACATACCTGAAAGATGGCTGGGGATTGCGAAACCGATGCGCGTAATAACACATATGATAGGTAAGCTTTCACAGAGTCGATGATAGTGAAGTTCTTAGTAAAGGAGTGACTAACCCCCTCCAATAACCCCTGCAAAGTCCAACTCTTAGGCACATGTATAATGTTGGGAAAAAAAGCCAAATAATAAATTCATTAAACTGCAAAAAGATAAATAAATAGCGTTGCTAAAAGTAACCTGTAGAAGTTCAAGAGACAGAATGCGTGTCTTTGTTGTAACTTCATCATTGTCTTCCTTCATACCCATCTGTAATAACCCAAATTAAACCAAGTCCACAGCCAAAAGTCTACATACACGAAGCAGATAGGAGAAAACGTGAACCTTGCAAAGGGTGCGGAAAAGGAGCAAAGCATCACGTTGTCCAATGCTCATGCTCTCCTGGTCAATCCCACTTAGGAATAAAATACAAAGCAAAGAGTATAAGTTTTCACGTAAAACATATGCTAAACTGACAATAGAATTTCATTGCAAAATTATACATACCGAGCAGTATGTCCGCCATCTTCAAGTTTCACAGCCTTGTCAAGAACTGCCTCCAGGCCCTATATAACAAAACTTCTACATCTTAATCTTGGCCCAAACATATAGGAATCAGAGAAACAAAACATAAATGAAACTAAATGCTAGAAGTGGCGGGATAGCCAGGCCCGGTGAAATGGATTATTTTCATTCCGAATCGAAACAGACCAAGTTGGATTGACCTGTCGACCTGTGAACACTTATATGCCTTTTTATTCTTAATATACATAACTAATAATTAACGTATTATCAGAGTCTTTCAATGATGGCTTGGCATGGGTAGACTCAGGTTCAAGTATGAGCAAGCACTGGGTTTTACCATTAATTCGTCGTCCTGCCTACGGGTGGATGGGTTTTCCCCGGATCGTGGGACTAACGGCTGCGCTCCGTCCGGCTGGGTTGGGCCAGCTGGCGGTAGCCTTTAGCCATCGGGTTACCCCAAACGGAGTTTGGGCTATAAATTGTTTACTTGGCCGTTCAAAACAAAAAAATTGTGATTACAAAAGCAATAGCATTACAATAATAACTGAAACCCTTAAATAGAATGACTTTGGCATCTTTCAGCACATTCGATCTGTTCTCCTTATGGCTAAACTTTTAAATATATATAGCCCATTTGACATTTAACATAGATAAATAAGAAACCAAATTGACCCATTCATAATTGAACGGGATGAAATTGCCACAACTTTTAACTTTACATCATAAGTTTCAAAAGTATCACCTTTATGTCAGTCCCACCAGCAAGATTATGAAGCTCCTCAAGCGGAGTGTCATTCTTTTGACCATTCTCGTCACCTGATGAACTTTCTTCAACCTTCGTAGATGAACCACTTCTCTTATTTGAAGACATCTGAATTGCAAATTAAAATTTAAAATAAAGTATACTACTTTCATCTTGTGTGTAGAAAACTTTTCTATTACAAACCAGATCCGTTTCCATTCGCCTGAATACTATGCTGATCATTTGGGTAAGCATGGCCTTGGATGTAGCTTGGTTGATAGGACTTTTACTGAACATTCAGAAAAGATATTGGTTAAATCACTGTGCCAAAACCAAAAAAAAGCTCTAGAATTAGAGGTGGTGAACTGTGCTGGTTGGTTACAGGATAAAACGGATTCAGGTGAAAACAGGTATATTGTACGGGACGGGTAACGGGTTGGCCTGAGACACTTGCCAAATATGATTAGAAAAATCAATTATTAATAATCATCCGATTTATTATATAAAAAGATTTACAAGGTTCAATGAACTAAAGATACACTGCAGGTGACATTTGACCCCTTTGATCCGTTAGAGATAAAACATAACCAGAAATGACCCATCATAAGTGAATGGGAAAGCATTGCCACTTCTATTTGGGATGAAAACTAACAGTTACCTATTAAGAGCGATGTTGTAGCACACTCTAATTACCCCCAGCAGTGCTTCCCCGTGAACTGCATATAAGAAGGTCGATACAAATAAGAGAACAATTCTTTATAATTTCCACCATCCATCTTATTGCATATCATTGGTGCTTTATAACACATAACAAGAACAAACCCCTTAAAGCATTTAGATTTAGATTACCTCTAAATTTGGCAGATGCGACAGCAGTAAGTAGCACTTTCAAGACTTGAAGAGTTGTACTGCATAAATTTACAAGTTATTGTAATGAATGGCATCACTGGAGAAAAATCAAGAGTCAAAAGAAGAAAGAAACAAAAAGAAAAACAATATACCTGTCTGGTGAGGAATTGTCTACACATCCGCAGACCATATTAAGAATATCTGTAAACAGAGGAACATTTTTACCATTTTCTAGACCAGGATCTCCCTCTAGATGATCATATGCAATGAGTTTCTGCACTTACAAAATCATAATGTCAGATGACTTTCCAACATATCTCTTGCACAAAATACAATAATCAAAGCCTTCACAAACTCCTTTGGCAATACAAAAATAACTTGCAAAACAGGTCGAAAGGGTAAATTTCCCCCAAAGTTCTTTTTAACGCATAAAACCTCCTAAATTATTATAATTCAAAGATTCAAATTATTATTGTAATAATAGTGTTTCAAAAAATCATAATAAATGTATATATTATTTATAGAACAGTATACAAAATGGACAAAAACATGATTGCATGTCAACCCGGTACGGTCTGTTTTGACCTGTACTACATAAGTGACATTTCAACCCAAATCCAATTTGACCGGTTACCAACCTCCCCAACCTGTCTTCATGTTTCAACCCATCATATGGTGTATAGCAAAGGACGCAAGCATATCTATGTACTTTATTTAAAGCTAGAACCAAACAGAATTGACATACGTGAAGGCAGTCCAGAGAAAGCTCAATAATTTTGGGATTCTTGGTCTCATACGCAAGCCGCAGTGGATTAAGAACAAGCTCTGACTCAGCTCCTTCCAGAGTATGCCCTGCGCTTGCCAAGGTCGTCTTCACATTTCCTACCGGAGCACCAACGTTTTCTGCCTCCTCGGTGTCATGTGAAGCTGCAGATGTTGTACTGGCCTCCACTTCAGCTTTTGCACTTCCATCACTAGTTTCCGGCACATTGAAACGATGCAGTTATGTCAAACAATGAACAAATGGTAATCAAACAAATATCAGGATATGTACACTTCCAGGTAATAGGCCCTAAATTTAACGCAAGGATAATCTGATGGCAACATCAATATTTATCTAAGGTTGAAACATTTAGTATAACCCCGCAATTTGCGATTGTCTTAGCTTTAAACGATCTACTACTACACATCAACTGTTATATTTCAAATAGAAATGGTCAACAAATAAAGCGTGTTAAGGACTTTGACTGATTGCCTAACCTCAAGAGTCAAGACTGACAAAAGAGTTCCAAGTCATGCAGGCTAGGCAGTATAAGTAGTTGACATAGGGTTTCAATTCTATACACACACACCACCTAATCTTTAAAGGTACAAGACCATCAAACACTAATGTAAGCATAAGAACTCATGTATACTTAAACTATAGTTGCAGAATTCATGAGGTATAGGCAATGTTGTAAATATCGGCGGTATCGGCCGATATATCGGTCTCGGTATCGGGATCGGATGCCTAAGGAGACGATTCTACTTGGATCGGCCCATATATCGGTCAACGCTAGTCAACGATGCTAAAATCGGATGGATCGGCCAAATATCGGATTTTTGGTCAAATATCGGTCAAATATCGGCCGATAACGGTCAAACTCATTCAAGGTCAACAAAAGTCAATTTTTTTCAATTTTTTTTATTTTCACAGGTCTTTAAAAGAAACCCTATCCCAATTAAACAAACCCTCTATGTTTAATTTAGAAGAATTATGTTAATGTTTTGAGACAGTTATGTTTAAGTTTGAAGAATTATGTAATGTTTTTAGACAATTATGTTTAAGTTTGAAGTTTCCTAGATATTTTTGATATTCTATTACATATAATTTCATAAATTACTATTTTTATATATAAATTTCCCAATCCGATATCTCCTCGATATCTCTCCGATTTTTCAAAAAATCCCGTCTCCCCACCTCGCCGATCCTATCCCGATCCACGAGTTCTACAACCTTGGGTATAGGACTATAGGAGCATCAAAGAATGTAATCCAACAAACTCTTATTTGTCATAAAAAAATAAACAATAGACCAAATTACAAAGGAGGGCATATATAACTTAGAAGTGGTAATTGTGATATAAGTGCATATATTATATCATAGCACCTAACTTTTAGAATAGAGCCATTTTCCTCTAAACTGCCTACTCTATGGAATCATGGAAGTAATTGCTAGATCTCAAAACTGTTCAAACTTGTATATGATATGCAGCATAAGCCTTTTAAAGCAGTGTCAACCACCTATCTGTACTTAACGCTTTCCAGAACACTGATCTGGGGTCTAAAAGGAGTAAAGCAATCACATTTTAACCTTGTTGACAAACTCAGAAGTCCTATAAGATTTTATTATACACTTTTTCTGCCCTGGATTAAATAACCAAAGTGACTTATTTTGCTTATGGAACCCTCCTTGGTAAATAACTCCTGAACAACCTTTTTCCAAAGCTTATGTTTGTGCCACTCGATCTGTAACTACTACTATCTGGTAGGGTGTGTAGGTGCATCTACATTTTTCCTTAATCTGAAGCCATATGTTGATTATATCTAAATTTATCTTCCTGTATACTGATACATCCACTGTTTGTGTAATTGCGTATATGATACTCTTTCCAACAGCAAATTCCAATTAAAAATAATTTTTCAGAAAGTGACTTTTTCCTGTACGAGTAGTGAAGAACTAAAGTGTTAGTCTGTTAAATATCATGATTGATCCCTACACAAACATTTATAGACAGACACTGGATTGCAAGCAAGAAAGAGATGTAAATAAAAAAGGATCAGAAGCAATTGTTTGCAGCAAAACAGTGGCGACCAAAACGTCGCAAATAGTAACAAGCATACGCATAAACCATTTATAACAATGAATACAGCAACCACCTTTTATCTTCTCCATCTGAAGATGTCACTATGTTAGCATCACTTGACGGCACTGCTTTGTTGATCTCTTTTGAATTTTCTGAAAATGCAAGAGAACCCAGAAATTAGTTAATATATAGAACAAAATCAACAATAATATAGAGAAAGTTAAACATAGAAGATTGCAAAATCCTATAGAATACAGGGATTATGGAAATGATAATCAAGAAAACCTCTGACTCGGAGTGCCCCACAGAGGCGCGAAAGTAGCACATCGCCTAAAAAGTCTAAAGTAGATCAGTGACATTACTATCTTACTTTGTACTAGATATTAAGATTTACTACCTCTCAGAACGATTGTAGTGATAGCAGAAAGTTCCAAAGAAGTATGACTACTGCAGATATGACGTGTGATTCTACTCATTTATGTTTGTTCCGCTTTCTTGTATGTCTAGCTTTTATTTGTTCACTCTGGTCTAGAAAATGGTTTCTGACTAGAATTCCAAATTATAAAATTTTAATTTAAATAACCATTAACATCTTAAGGGACATCTAGATCATGTAAAACAGTTTTTCAGAATTAATGAATGATTGCAGATTAGCTTGTGAAAAGGTATAGCAAAATCAAAACCCTAAGGTCTCAAACTACAATACAACAATACTCAATCCCGCCAAAGGCGGGGTATGAGGAAGGTATAAACTAGTCCACAGTGATCTTTCAAATATAGTGAGCACCAGAATTTAGAGGAAGTGATTTATTAATAGACACCTTGGCACAAAATTTCATTACAAACAATCAGCACATGGGTGTAGAATTGTATCACTCCTACCAAAATCCCCAATACAAAAATCCCATAGAGCCTAATCTGAACTATAAGATATCGGTTACGACAGACCATTAGTTGGGATAACAAATACTTGATTAATCCATTTATTATCTGGGTTTCTTCATGTAATAGAAGCCAGCCTTCATTTCATGAATGTACTATATTTAAATTCACGACTCATAGCAATCATGTACGTAAGCAGATTTGACCCACACAAACACTATCTGCTTTTTTTTTGTTACTACAACATCCATGTTATAATCGAATTTGATCCCACCAAGGTTCAAAGTTCAAACTTATTTCCCTTCCTACACTCTACACACCAAAGGCTCGACTCTCACTGCCAAGGATCCCTTTATGTTTACCAGTTTCTATATGGTAGATTGGTAACAACTATTGAACATGACCTATCCATATCCCTATCTGTAAGTACTTTTATCTCCATCTGAAAATTCGAAACAATCTACTTCCAAGACCCAAACTAGTATACAGATTCTAAACCAATATCGTACATAGATTCTAAAAACTATATCTTTAACAGTATACGAAAAAAAAAAATATATATATATATATATATATATCTGTGAAAATGACCAATCGATTCCTCTCATTTGCACAAATAGCTATACACTTTAGACTCCTATCATAATAAAACAAAGGATTTCCAGTCTGCTTAGCATTAAAAGTTGTACTTAAATTGCCAGCCAAAATTCAAAGGCTGGATCCTAATTTATCGGATGCAGAAATCAGCAAGATCTATATAACACATAAAATACGTTAACTATACATATATTATTATAGATACATTCAATTCAAGTACATATATATATATATATATATAAGATCTGGAAATAGAGAGAGAGAGGGAGAAGCAACCTAGATAAGATTGAATGGCGGATTGAAGAGAAGTGTATTTCTTTCCAGAACATTCTTTAAGCATTGATTCAAAAGCGCGCGTAACGAATCCACCTGCTGCACCTGCTGTTGCTGCCATTTTTGATTATTTCTTTATTTTCGTAACAAGTGATTTAATTAGATCGGGTAGTCAAGTGTAAAGTCACAGAGAGAGAGAGAGATAGAGGTTTTTTTTTAAGTTAGAAAATGAATTTGAGAGTGAGTATGAATGAAGAAGGAGATCAAGCTCGCTCTCCGTCTTGCAAGATCTCTAACTGGGGGGGTTTGTGTGATGAATCGGAAAAAAGAAAGAATAATAATAATAGATAAAGAAAAATGATATACTTAACCCCTCCTAAAGTCATTGGGTTTAACACTATTTATTTTTTTCTTCCTTTTGACTACAAAATTACAGAGGTCACGTAAAGCAGCGGCAGTGGTGTGGTGGGGACGGCAGCGATTGGTGGTGGTGGCAGCGATGATGATGTGAGGTGGCGGCGACAACCGGTGGTGTTGGTACCGACGGTGGTGGCGGCGGAGATTGGCGGTGGCGTTGACGACTGGCGGCGACGGCGGCGAGTGGTGTAGGTTATTGATGTAAAAGTGGGTGGTGTAGTTATTTTAGGAGTTGAGGGATAGATTTTATAAATTATTTCATTAAAGGCATTTTAGGTATATGAG
>JAOXNX010000026.1:9590368-9609463 GCA_028566075.1 Solidago caesia | reverse complement strand
GACAAAAAGGAATATACGTTTTTTTTTTCTTCTTTTTTTTCTACATTTCCTATAATGCCCATTTCTTTTTATTTTATATTAATAATATTTTAATTAATTACAATAATGTCATACACATATTAATATTAATATTATATATATTTAAATGGTTAAGATTGGTTTTAAAAGGTTTCTAAAAGTTCCTAAAATAATTTTTCTCCTATATATTTTTTGTTTTTATTTGATTCTTGAAGGTTTTTTTAAAAGCATTATGATTATTTGTGCTTTTCGATAGTAAACGCATCTACGATATTGTGTTTGTGGTATTGTTCATAAAATAACGGATACCCGTGGCAACGTGCAACCACCATTATCGCAGCCCTGCAACGCGGGCCTTTGTACTTCCTAATTTTATTTATATGTCATGAATCTTTATTGCACTTAAATTATTGCTAGTGATCCTTTAACTGAAATCAAGATCTCTCAAGAACCTAAGGGCGCGTTTAGTTAGGGAAAACACCCATTGTTTTCCATTTTTGTTTTACAAGAAAAATGGAAACAAAAAACGCGATTAAATAATAGTTTTCAAAAAAAAATTCTCAAGGAAACAGAAAACACCGTTTTCTATTTTTCAATGTAAAACTTGAAAACATCTTTTTATTGTTTTTAAAATATTTTCCACTTTAGAAATGGAAACTCCTTGTGTTTTTCAAAATTGTTTTATCATTTTCTTAGAAAATGAAAACAGAAAATTTAAAAAAGTTTTCTGTAACTAAACGCGCCCTAGGTGTTTCTGATGGCGAGGTATTAATTAATTTGAACCTCTAAAACTTGCATTTAGGTATAAAATTTGTATCCTAAAGATCAATTCTATTTACGGAGTATTTTAGATGTGTGTCACTGCAAATACTGCGATTGAAACTTCTGATGAAGGCATGAAGCTTTTGGTCTCTTGCCATCATTGAAGGTATGATACTTTACCCCGTTAAAGCTAAGGAACTTTAAATATATCAAAGAAAAAATTACTGCGTGAGATAAGTTGGTATATACACTCACATATATATCCGATCTATATATATAGACACCGCCGTTGCCGGATTTCCGGTGGGATTTCTGGCTTGATGCTTTCCGGTGGGATTTCTGGTTCTCTCCCCTCAGATCGAAATCGAAGACTTGTTTGTATTATATGTTTGTATATATAGAACTGGGGAAAAAAAATTATATGTATAGATATATGTTTGTATGCATAGATTTGGGGGAAAAAATAATATTGTTTTTATCTTTGATGATTTGATGATGTATGTATATATATGTATAGATATAGATAGATTGATTGAATAAAATTGATATTATTGTATGTATTAATTTGTATGTAATCTGCTGCTCCATTTTCTTTGATTGCTTTTATGTATATGTACAAGAATGGTACCTGTGTTTATACCAAAATGGTTAAATGGGGGTAAAATAGACTTTTACCCTTGCACGTGCCTAACATGTGACCAGATTTAACGAAAAGTTTGACTCCGTTAGCCGGAGGTACTGCAATTGTTCATTTTTGACAAGTTTGGGTACTATTCGCGTAATTTTTTTTACTAGGTACTAAATGTGTGATTTTGATATAAACACATGTACCATTCTTGTAATTAACCCCTATATATATATATATACATGATAAGTGGATTACATCCATCTATCCCTTTATATATATATTGTATTAGAGGACGGTTCCAGTGCAAAGTGTTTTAAAATACGAAGTGTGCGAATTACTAATACACAACTTAAAAGACACTGTGATACACCTTAATTTGGTTGGTTGGAGATGGTGGTTAGATACGTCCACCCTTAAGGCTATTCATAAAGAGGAGCTGGTGGGTGTGATCGGTAATGGGGTGACCGGTGATAGTACGTGGTGATTTACGGTATGGGCTCCGCCCTTAGCCGAGCGCGCTCCGTGCTTAACATACATCTTAGTTACTGAGCTCCGTCCTTAACATACATCTTAGTTACTAAGATGTACGTTAATAATAGTTAAGCTTTGTATTAATGTTTCACATCCTTCGTACTTTAAGACACTTAACTTATATATTAACCCACATGACATCTATTGTATTATATATCAAAATATATCAGTTTATAATTCTTTCATATAATTACATGCAATCGAACATCTAATATTACAAAACAAAATAAATAAATAAAAACAAAATCTTGCATTACATGTTTAATGGCTCCTATGAGCCTCGTGCTTGCATATTAGAAGATTTTTTTACCTTGCATTATTTTTGTCTAATACGTTTAGATTAGTGGAAATGCTAGACTAGCTTGTTACATACATACGGGGAATGTCGTATATATAAACTAGTATGGTACACTGTCATACTATTTGTAAAAACTGTTTTGATGTTGTTATATAAAAGCTTAACGGGGTAATCGTAATCCTTTACTTAAAAAAATATGAAAAATGAATATTGAACTAAAAGTTATACGCAATCTTTAATTAGCCACACTCATCGTCAATATATATATATATATGTCAAATTTATTAGGTAAAATAATACACTAATTTGGTAAAATACAATATAAATGAAAGAAAATAACAAATCATGAGAGATAAATGAAAAATGGAATAAATTATTAATGAATTACTAAAATGAAGAGACAGTCAAGTAAAATGGAGCCACCTCTCCGTCTATATGAATCGCCAACTCCAAGCAGCGCTGGACTCACAAATATGCAATTGTTTACTTTGAGTGATGACACATCCTATTTTATACTACTTCACATCACATGTAGGATATGGATATGCGCTGGAGGAAAGCCTTACAAGTAGAAAATTAAAATGACAGATGGAGTAGAGGAAGTGGTTTTAAAAAAGGAAAATTGTCACAATGTCACCGGTTTTGAATTCTGTGGGTAATTTGCTTTTCAGTTGCTTATAAAAATTGGTTCATGATAAGACACGGATATTTTGTTAGAAAAATAAAAAAAATACAAACAGTATTCTTGAAAAATGCATTTCCTATTTTTCAATAAGAATAGCACATGTGCTGTAAGAGTACATGCTACACCCATAAAAATTATACTCCCTTTAGTCATTAACAACAATAACAATAACAATAACAATAATAATAATAATAATAATAATAATAATGATATACTCATCAAAGTTGTTGAATTACTTAAAATTTTAGATATGTAAAATGTCCAAAATATCTTACAACTTATATTCTAATTAATATCTATCTTACTTAATCAAACTTTCAATTGATGTAATTAATTCATGTAGTACATTACAACATATATTTTTTTAAATTTAAATATGAAAATATCAAACATGTCATACGAAAATAAATAATTTTTTTCATAATTTAAAATAGACATAAAATAACTTTTTTATTGAAAGTTTTTTTTTTTTTCTTTCCCTTTTCTAAATTTTTTGATAATTTAGTGTAATTAAGTGATATGGTTATAACATTTGTAAATGGGTTTAAAAGTTAGGAGTTTATATCAAATAAGTACATTTCATATTTTCATACTTTTATAGTCGAGATTTGATTTATTTTTTTGAAATTATTTATTACGTTTTTTAGGTACTAAATCTTTTCTTACTTAAATACATGATGACAAATAATGGGTAAATTACAAAAATCGTCTCATGCTTATTACAAGTGGAAAAGACCAAAATCGTCTCATGCTTAACAGAACATAATTAACATCGTTGGCCAAATAGACGTTTTTGGAAGGAAAAGAAAAACAAGTATGAAGATATTTAGTGTAATAAAATTCTCGGAGAAATGGTTCGTAAAAAAACGACAAACCACAGGGACTGTTCGTGTAATTTACCCTTTATTAAATATCTGTGTAATTACACTTGGTGGTTTTTAAAAAAAATAAAGATATATTAATGTAATGTAATGTTCGAGGTTATCTATACTTCTATACTACTATATAAAAATTGTAGACCCTCATGTTAAAAAGTTACATTTTTTTGATATGCAAAATGACCAATATGTCCCTCTTATCTGTTTACCTCATTTATCCCTTAGCTTCTAAAATACATATACTACCCCTTTACATCAATTGCCACCACCACTCGTCGCCGCCGCCACCGCCACCACCAGCCGCCGCCGCCACCACACTGCCGTTGTCACCGCCTCCGTCGCATTGCGCGGATACCCTTCTATATGTTAATATGAACATAGGATTAGGTTCAAATAAAACAATTTTTAAAGTAAAATAAATAAAACAATCGTTCTTTATTAAGTAAAAACCGTTGTGCATCATATTCGGTACCGATAAGTCATGAAAGCCATCATGATTAATTGGTTTTTATCTCTGATGTATCAGTTTTATATACTTGTTAATACACACGTGCTTTGTGAATTTTTGTGCATTAATTTTATATATACTTGTGCTATGTGAATCTTCATGCACAAGTTTTTATTCATCTTCATCATGATCCAATGATTAATATCTTATCCTATTTTTTTACAATAACTAACCAAACATATTCTAACTTTCAAAAGTGTTTATATTTTTTTATTATGTTGGTATATACATATGACATACATATAGGATTTGACTATCGTTTTTGATTAATCAATTAGCCTAGATATTATTTTCGAGCGTCATTATATCACTACGTTTACCTTAACCATCATTTTTATGATGACGTTTTTCTAACAAATGATTTTGGCTAACCTTTATAAGTATTCATCACGATATCATACAATAAGCTTAAAATATGTTATACAATAAAAGCTTCCAGATATATTTTGGGTTCGGTTTGTTTTGTCTTCAAACATCTGTAAGGGCTAGGGATGAGCAAAAGTACCGAAAAACCGAAACCGTACCGAAACCGTACCGTATCGAGGATTTGGTATCGGTTTCGGTATTTGATATTTGGAGAAATCGGTTTTGGTACGGGTTGGTTCGGTACAATTATTTGGCTATTTTCGGTTTCAGTCTTTCAGGAAACCGTACCGAACCCGTACCGAACCGATGATTCAGTTCGGTATTCAATTTAGAGATTTCACGATTTTTTATTTTGGTATTTTCGGTCTCGATACGATTTCTATATCGATCTCATCCCTGGTAAGAGCTATTAGGTCTAGCTAATAAATATAACAAACCGTATTATATTCCCACATTTTTCAATTACAAACATAAAATCAGATGAAATCAGATTCAGGTTTACGCCTTCAAAAACAATTTAGTACCTTACAAAGGGAAATTATATATCCTCTTAAAAATTAGCCTAATAATCATCCTAACAACTTGAGTGCATGACAATTGTAATCAATTTATTTTATCTTCTGATTTCATCAAGGAAATGTTTCTGTCGAAAGGCAAACAATGTGGTAGTATGATTCTTCCTCTTTATGTTAGGTGGGCCTATAGCCCTTTTAAGGTCTTTTTAACTATGTAGGTATCATCTCTTACTTGTCTTTAAATGCCCTCCTTTCCTTAAGGCTACTTCAGGGAGTTTCTCCAAACCAAATCCTACCACTAAGGACTTTTGTCTTTATTAAAAGCGTTCTATGAAGTCTCAATCTCTCTTACTTTAAGAAGGCCCTCCTATCAATAACGGTTTTATTTCATTTGATCATTCTAGCGTTCATGGCTAGTTTAAAAGAAAGTCAATATACAGATTCATTTTCTTTACAGCAGAACAGCTAAACGGAAACAAGATCTATTTCTTAGGTCGGTGTCGACCCATGGCTTTAAGTTTATCAAGTGTCGTAATGAAATTATTAGGAGGATTATTAGTTTAATTTTTCAAGAGGATTTACATTTTACAAATAGGGATATCATTCATACTGCAACATTACATAACCTTAGATACTGTACCTCTCATACACCGGGGATTCAATATGCATATTTAATAAACTTCAAGGACAAAGTATTTTTCTTAACAAAACTGCATTACGCATCATTTTCCCGTATAAAATACATGAAAATTTGATATTAGTGGGGTCTTTTCCAAACAAGAGCAAAAGCTGAACAATATTCAAGCAGCAAAAATTCCGGAACAAACTAAAACAAACAAGAAGAAGAAATGCAATCGCTGGGCACTTATAGAACCTTCTGGAACAATCAGCTACCGTTTCATCCATCATTATCATCATCATCATCTTCTCTATCACTAACAACACTCCGGCATCCATGTGCACGTGTTTACTGCAAAAGCTTAAACCCTAACAATCGCCGGAACGCGAAATTCACGGCGGCGAAGGCGAAGGATAACGTCTGGAGTATCGATAATGATGCTGTTAATGGAAACCGAGGCGGAGATAGAGTGAAGAAAGACGATAGACGGCGGACGAAAGTGCGAAATTCGACTGCGAAAAGACGGAGAGGGAAAATTAGTGAGAGTGATGATAGAGTAGTTATGGTTTCTGGTCCTATGTTGATTGAAACTGAAAATGTGTTGCAAACTCAGGTAGTAGTATTTGTTATTTGTTAATTATTGTTTTGATTTTTATTATTATTATCATTTTTAAATTTTATTTTTGTATTTGATTTAATGTGATGGTGATTGTGTGTTTTAAGTTTATTTTTGGTTTGAATTTGAGAAGATAGTGTATGCGATTATATCGTTTATGCTAGTTAGTTAGGACCTGTTAGCTGAACCCAGACTAAGATATTCCACTTACCGAAATAACGCGGTTTTATGAAATATGAGCGTAATCGGAGAATATATATTGGTTTTATATTCTTAGAGTAAATGCCTTTTGTAGGAAAACAAAATATGAGCATAATTCGAGTTTAAAACAGAGAAGGTAGAATGAAAATTGTTCGGGTTTAAATTGACATATAGGGAATGTCCGGTTGTTCAAAGTCTGGTTTAAAGTAATTTTTAAGTGGAGGTCTGTAAGCATATATAGAATCGGAATCGTTTCCTTCCTTTGAGTACTAACAAAAGGTTGGTCTTGGTTAAGTAGCTGTTGTTAGCCTTCTTCAAAGGAAGTTTAAGTGGAAGTGATAGAAGAACTTTAACTCGTTTTGCTCTTAGTGGCGAATGATAATTGTACAAGATGAAGGTTGGTTAGTGTCAAGTTATGTCTTACTTTTGGGTGTTGACACATGATAAAGCTGTCCCTTTTTAGTTCTAAATATATTATGGTATTGAAAGTTTGATGGCTGGGTTCATCTTACAGCATAGTTTATGCTTCAGTGTGGAGCTTGTTTCCGTTATCGCTGCTTGACTACTGTGTTTCTGTGTGGCTTGGGTCGATGGGTATCCAATTGTGGTACCGGGCTAGGGTTCCCCCCATTACCCTTTTTTTTTTTTACCTTATATGTTGACTTGTATCATGATATCGTTTTCATATTCAGGAGCCTGTAATTATGCCAGTATGGACCACGTTTACAAGTAGTGTTAGTGGCATATGGAAGGGAGCGGGAGCAGTGTTCTCACCTATCACTTCTCAGATGGAACCCATTGAGGTTGGAAGAAACAACGAGCATCAATTTGACTGCTACACCCTTTCCCGTATCGAGGCAGTACCATCAACAAATAGAGGGGAAACATCTCGCATTCAGAGGACAGTGAATTGGGTGACCTTGAACCCTTATGGTGAAAATAAAGAGTTGCAAAACAAAAATAAAGAGGATGAATCTTTGTCCAGAATAGAAGCACTTGATGGAAGGAGGAAAAACCATGTACTGCCAAAGTTTGAGTCTTTTGACTTTGAAAAGAGTGATGTGATGGAAGAAGATCTTATGGGTTTGGAGCCTGGTCTTGTCTTTTTTGAGGTAAAGTTAGTTCAGTTTCTATCATCTCTTTCACTTGTCATCCTATTAGTAATGAAAACATCTGCTGGTATTAATATTGCCATATTGGAAGGATGACGCTCACAAGAGGATGTGTGATGTTCAAAATTAAGGTTGAGAGATACAAAGTTTGTCTCATTATTGTAGTTAAATTACCTCTTTTTTGTATTGTCAGCACTAAGATACTCTGGAGTCTGTTTTTTGCCTTCATAGTGAACTTTTGGTTCACTTATTCAATAGTTACCGTTCAATTTAAGATAAAAATTAAATCTACAAAACAAAGATAACAAGATAATACTTTGAGATTGATGAATTACCATGTTCTCTCTAACAGTAGCTAGTCGTTCTCTCATCAAGTTATTTATCTGCTCAAATAGAACTTAAGTAGTCACTACTTAGAGTTACAGAATGACAACATAATCCATTTTATGAAGATGCTTCTGGATTTTTATGCCAAAGGTTGATGGGGTGGCTAGATTGGTGTCTCACAATTTTTGAAGTAAAGGATACTAGTTTTAGGTCTGAAGATCAAGCCTTAAAAACTACCTATTTTTTTACAATCCGCTTACCTGTGTTCATTACCACTGACCACATGTGCTGTTATGTAGGATGGCTCTTACTCAAGGGGTCCAGTTGACATACCTGTTGGAGAAGTTAATGATTCCAATTACTTCTTATCCCCAACGTTCAAGTTTGAGCAAGTAAGTTCGTCTTGGTGGTTTTCTTATTCAGGATATATCATGGTTTCTGTTGCTCTTTATGCATTGTACGTGGCATCATACGCAAGGGTGCTTAAAAACTGGTTTGGACCCAAAAACCTAAAACTGGATGAAATCCTCTTAGATATCAAAGTGCATTTAATTTTTGGTTATCAGCTTGATTTGACGCTAAAACCGACTTTATAATTGGTTTTCTTTTTATTTTCTAAGTGAAGGTTTTCAAACCGAACCAAACTGAAAACTGAAAATTGAAAATTGTATATTATGTAATTTGTTAGAATGAAAATATTACTATGATCTTTTTAAGTCTAACTCATACCAATAACCTTCAAAATCTGTCTTTGGTATATGATAATCATAGTTGAACTGTTAACTTTTGGTCGGATAACCGTGTGTTTCGTACAGGAGTGGTATATATCATATAGAACAAAGTAAATACATGGCATTCAATATTAGTCCCTGCTTAATCTTACATGATAATTGAACTCTTGCTTTCGAATTGAATTTGGCTTATTTCAGTAGTTTTAGGAAGCGTGAATGTATGTGTTGGTGAGAGAAAAAAAAAGAGATATGTTGTAATTATGAACTTGGGGTTAATTAAAAGTTTTTGGACCAGTAAGGAGGTGGTAAAAATATGTAGAGGATGTCAAATGGTTTGCTAAAAGATCCGATTAAGTTATGGGACTAGAAATATAGATATGCATAACCAGCTGGAGTTAGGGCTCAATGGCCGATAAATAAAAAGAGAGAGAGCAGCTACAGGATGTGGACCACTGGACCTTAAGCTCACATAATCTAGCTTGATATGCTGTAACTGATCACCATGTGGTCCTCTGAAAGGAGCTGCTAACGGCCACTAGTTTGCTAACCCCAGGGCCCTTGATTACTGATTACCCGTTCTTGGCTTCACATAATTGCTATGTGCAACAATATCAAAACCACTTAAATTTAGTTACTATGTATGGTCTTGGCATGGTAGAGCTAAAACAATGAATGGGTTGGCTTGCTTGGGTAATGGTTCAAAACAGGTACCTTTTGGCATGTGTTGAAAGTGGTCAATTTGTGTTTGGCTGACTTGACACAGTTTTTTTTAAATTCGTTATAGATAATCAGTGTGTCACAACTCCAATATGATTACAAAGTGTATATTTATTAATTAAAATGATTTAGGGGATTTAATCTTTATCCATTAAGAGTACAATGTGGGCACCTGCCGATCTGTTTGACTCATTTCTTTTCTAGCTGAATTTTGTGTTTTACCCATTAGAGATAGGTTAGTGTTTAGCAGACTTTGCGAATTTGTTTAAAGACCTCTCTTTTTATCGATTATATAGAGGTAAGCTCTGTGTCTCACTCTTCCATTGGTTAGTGTTTGGTTAAAGGTTGCCACAAGAGATTGCGCATTGTTCATACCATAGAGTTCAGTGATGGGGGTTCAGATATCCAGATCATGAGGGTCGCTGTTTATGAAGAGCAATGGGTCAGTACGGCTAATCTCCCTGACAAGAGGTATCGTTAAGTTCACGTACTTCAGTTACTAATAGTTTTTTTTGTGTGGTTACATGTTTAAAACTTCATTTAAATATTTAATACTCTAGTCTTCCTATCTGATGAATCTCGCTTGTGTTTGTACACCATTTTAAACTGATGATGCCTCAATGTTTTTTCAGATTTCTGACATTGTGTTGTCTTTGTGGTTTTGGATGTATAGTACTATAGTTTATTGTCTGAAAACTCTTAAGTAGGCATGAGGTAGAAAAAGTTTTCCTTGGTATTTAGTAGAGTTTTAACAACCGAATCATAGGAAACAATAATGTTGACATGACTAATGCTTACTTTAGTTCATGAAATATGGAAAGTGATTACCAACACGTCCTTGGCCTACCTCTTTTTGAAGGTGGTCCATCAATCAAACGGTTGTTAGTTTAAGTTTGTATGGGGACATAGGTGTACTTTTAAAGGTGTGCGAGTCTTTGGTGCTCAGAAAATAAGAAGAATGATTGGATTCACAAATTTAATTGCGAATCCAAATATCCATTGATTGCAACATCCAACATATATGCATCTCATCTCTCATTCTCCCCACCTCTTTTTTATTGCCCATGTGAAATCCTTTTGTATGTCTCTGGATGGGATTGTAACACTTCTATAACTTTTAGTAGTCTTTCAACTTTCAGTTATATATATATTTTTTTTCCGAACGGCAAATTTTATTAGAGAAACTAGCAAGGTGCTAGCAAAATACAACTACAATCCAACAGCAAGAAAGAAATCGAACAACAATTGAGGAGCAAAAATTTTACAAGTTGAATCCCACCCAATCCTTCCATTGAACAGCCTTGAACTTCGACCGATTCTTGATCCAAAGATATCCCAATGATCTAACTCCTCCCACTACTCTTGTTGCATTAGCTTGGGCATCCGAGAAGACAACCTCATTTCTCATTTTCATATACACCAACATGTAGTTAGGACTATTCCATGGAAGGATTTCTTTTTATCCCGGTTGTAACCACAAAAATCCTGACAGCACAAAAGATCCCTTAGAGAAAAGGTGATAATGTTAACCTTGCACCAAGCTGATATAGAATGCCAAATGGTAGCTGCAAAAGGACAAGCGATGAATAGGTGAGAAGCGGATTCTGGCTGTTCACCACACAATTTACAGTGGACCAGACCAACATTAATATTCCTTTTAGACAATGCTACCAAGGTCGGTAGTCTTTCCATCTCCATCTACCAAGCAAAAGAAATGATCTTTTTAGAAACCCAGTTGTTCCAAGCCGGTGCGGACGGGGGAGCAGTGATAACCGACTTGCGCAAAATTAACTTCACAGATGCAACAGAGAAGCACCCATTGGAGTCCTTGCACCACAACCATTTGTCAGAATCATTAGAAAAAGAAGCAGCTTGCATTTTTGTTGTTAAAGCTCCCAAATCCGTGAGCTCCTGGTTGTTAAGGGAATTTTTCCATTGCCATTTCCATACGATAGTATCATCCACAATCTGGAACATTTCTTGAATTAAACATGACTTACTTGACTCTTGTTGGAATAAGCTAGGGAAGTGATCTTTTAGTGGCTCATTTTCGATCCACGGATCAATCCAGAATCTGATCTTGTTCCCACTCCCCACCACGCCTCTTATGAGATTTGTTAGTTGTGGATTAGTAGCTGCAATAGAGTCTCCCATTTCTTGAGTTAAACGTGACTTACTTTCAGTTATATTATTTGTTCATTATATTTATGTTTGTCGTGTGGTGGTCTTGTTGTTTCCTTTCATGGTGCTTTAGCAAACCGAAGGGGAAAGAAAATGCTAGAGGTGTAAGCTTGACCCATGGCTGTAATTTATCTTCAATGGATCAAGTGAGTAGGATTAAAATATTTTGGTAAACTATTTACAGTTCAGTTGGGTTTGAACTGCTCAAACAAGTCAAAAGTCACATGATTCAAATAAATACATCCTGTTCTATTTTTCCTTATGATGTAGTTACTTTAATCATATTTAGCCATGGACGAAGTTTGAAAAACTGACAAGAAAGTGTTTGCAGATCAACTCAACCTGGCCCTGACATTTTAATCTGTTACTTAACCTGTCTAAGTTAACACCTCTACAACATGCCACTGCTGCTAATTCTTGTTTGATTATTTGCAATGGAAACAGTGACGTGGACTTCGATGTGAAGCCGTTTTCTCAGAGAAAAAGAGTCCGGCCATCAGAATTGGCTGGATCATGGAAGGTGTTTGAGACGAGCGCCACACCAATCTATGGTGAGGAGACAGTTAGAGAGGAAAACAATGACCCCCCATATGTCTATCTTTGCACAGAGACATTGAAGAAAAGAAGTTTGCCCGAGAGTGCAGTCTACTTTGGGGAGGAAGAGGTGTTAGACATGGTAGATATCACAATGCTTTGGTTGCCTGGCGGTGTGACAGCTTATGTTGATGTCAGTAAGGACGGGGTCTTGTGTATTGGTGTCGGGTGGTATTCTGATGAAGGAATCAATCTTGTTATGGAACGGGATTATGGAACTGATGGGAAGCTTAAGGAGGTTCGATCAAAAACCGAAGTTAAGAGAAGGTGGTCTGATCCACCTCCATTCTAAGATCTATAAGGTACAAATGAAAATAAGCTAGCAGGAAGATTCAAAGTTCTATAAAAAAAAAGTGGGTAAAAGTTATATGTTCTGTTAATTTAACATGCATTGCTTGTGTAAAGTTTTAATAGAGTTGACTCATTTACCTATGAACCAGGTTGACTTAGGCTATGTTTCATTTTTAAGGTAAAATGGTAAAATAGCTAAAAAGGACCTGGTAATATGGGTTGAGCAATCACACCGATTGATGGCCACTTAATGTGTAATTTTAATACTTACATGTATATGCCCTTGTCAATAACTTTATTCTAATAGCGATTAGATTCTTTCTAATTTTATATAGCACACAGACCTGGCCTATATCTTTGTTTATCTAGTATTATCCATTACTCAATCTACCCATTTGTATCTAGTTTTTAGTGCAAACTTTGTTTACAGACAGGGTAATTTGATTGGTAAAGGGGGCAACGGCAACATCACCAGAAGAAAAAGAGGAAACCTGCTATGTGCTGCCTTTAAAGTTCAAACTGCCATTTCTTCCTGGAGTACAATTGTAGAAGGTATGCATTCACTTTCAGTTTTCAGTTTGAGAGCCTTAAATGTCTAACGTCAAAGGTCACAAAATGGGTAGTTCGAACGGGTTAGATAATGGGGAGAAAATAACTTTTCGTTTCCCAAAGTGTCAAGAAAGGTTCGGTCAGGTTTACTTGACACATAAACACTTTTGTCACTTTTTCGTTTCATAAGTGATTCATATGTTAAGTAGACAACACTTTTGATTAAGCAAATAACTCTATTTTTCAGTAATGCAGTTCAAAAGGTCGACTTTTGAACGCTTGAATATACTTTGAACAAGCCAAGTTAAATTACTTTGTCAAACCTATTTAACTTTACTAAAGTTTAACCTTATCAACCAACTGATACCATGTTATACTTGTGCCGGTATACTATGCACCATCTTTTTTTTCAACATAGCAACTGGACTTCTATCATAAAACAAACATGTTCACTTACATAGCAATTTGTGTTATACCACAAGTCCATTACTCGCATGGTCTTGCATACACCAAACCATTTTTGGTAATTACTTAAAATGGGACAATTAGACATGACTGCTGGCCAAAGTACCATCTAATAATAGATAATGAGAAATATCCACTTGCAAATTAACACCTAAAATAAAGGCAATATTGTTGTTAAGTAGGTACTATGTAAATTGTTTTGATGTCAATATCATATGGTCAAACTCAGACACATAATGCATATTGCTTGCCCTTTCAAAGGACACAAATTGGGTAATTGTTATGAGTTTGCCATTCAAATATTCTGTTATCCAAGTCTCATCTGCTGCACGAGTGTGAGTAGAACCTAATTTGAACATGCTTGGCTCAAGCCTTGATTCATAGAAAAATGTGGAGTTGTTCTTGGTCTGTAGTGCAGTCGTATCATAAGAACATTTTAGTATGAGTTATGCATTTGGATAGAATATGGAACCATCATCAAGATGACTTAGTTGTTAGGCGTCCTGACGTTCTCACAAGAAGTCTCCTTATTGTGGAATTGGGATTGGCCATAGAAGATGTTTGGGGGTGTTCCGGTTAGGCTGTGTTTTTTCAAGTCCAAGACTTATCCGTTAATGTGGAATTGGTGTTGGCCGGTTGGCCCATGAGCATATGCTTTAGTAAGGCTCGCATTTTGGATACTCATTTGAATTATTTCTAATGAATTTATATCGTAAAATGTTAGACCCGAGGTCATTGAGTTCATGAAAATAAAAATCAAATACATACAACCAAAAAGACTAGTCGACTAAAGATTAAGATAATCCATAATAACCGAGACAAACTAGATAATCTCGATGCATAATCAAGCCCACGTTTGAGCTAAGCTTGTAGAGACATATGCTCACCAATCAAGATTCAAGAGTATTACTCCAAGGACTGAATAGAAATCTTTCTAGTTAAAATTATGCAAGTTCATATATTACTCCAAGGACTGAATCGGCAACAATATGAAAGTAGAGGGATTAACATATGCCATACTGATGGCAGCAGAAACTTGTAAGGCCATCTCCATGGGAGATAATCCATAATAACCGAGACAAACTAGATAATCTCGATACATAATCAAGCCCACATTTAAACTGTGGCCATTTTGATAGCCCCTATATATAAGACCACCCGGAGTGGGGGCTTCGTTACGCACTTTTTCCACCAAAAACGCCCCACCACGCCCCCATTCCGCCCCTTTTGGGGCGTTATGCCGTCTTGAAAATTGTGCCACGTCAAAATGGGAACGAGCGTTATGTTTTTGTTCACACACACAGCCTAATAAATCTCTTAATTAAATTTAAAAAAAAACAGAAAAAGTAAAAAGGGGCGTTAAATGGGAAGCCCCCATTCCCATTGGTCTAAGTGAATGGTCGCACACTCATAGGAGATTGCATGTGCCCCACACCCCATGGGCCCACCACAAATAGTACTCCCTGAAGGCCTGAAGTACCTGATGACATCCAAACTGCTTAACTGACGTGATGGTTCCAATGGCGTTGCGTAAATGACGAGACCGTTGAGAGCAATCTAACTTTGACAACCAATTTAAGTTTTATAAGACCGCTTGTTTAAGTGACGAGGTGGATACGTGGGGGTGGGTCGGTTAAGTGACGAGATGGAGACACGGGGGTGGGTTCGAACGAAGTAAAAAAAAAAAATCGTTTTTATCTTGTTAATTAATAATTATGATTTGATATCAGCTTTTACATTCTTTTAAATCATTATATACAGATTTACACTCTACTTTAAAATCAAGCTTTACATCTTTGTTAACGGAGGTTTAGTGTTGTGAGGCAAATGATGTCTGATTTGTAGTTTTTTTGTTTAAACAGGTACCATAAAATCAAATACTGGGCGAATATTAACGAATACTGTTCTTGTTTAAGAGGGTGTTTGAGATTGCATTTTGAGGTGATTATTTAATTTTTGCGTTTGCATAAAGCAAAATAATGGAAAAAAATTTGACACAAAAAAATTGATTATCTGTGTTTTCATAGAGATAAAACGCAGCTTTGAAAAAGTAGGTTGGGATATGCTTTTTCAAAACACGCAAAATCTATTTTACAAATGTAATCCCAAACACCCCTAAGTAGTAAGGGTGTTGTTACCTATGGTTTAGGTAGTCATAGGTTCAATCCATGGCAATGGATATATTCTTTTTATTTTGTAATTATTTTATGATATCAACTTTTATGTTTTTTTAAATCTTTATATAGAGATTTACATTCTATTTTAAATCATTATATACGTTCTTTTTTAAAATTAATATAAATTTTTTAAATAAAATAATGCTTTTATTTTATAAATATATGTTTAATTAATTGATAATAATAAAAAAATAAAGTGATGAAGGAGGCGAATTGGTGTTGTTGGTTGGAATGCTTTAGTTGGTGTGTTAGTCTAAAAATGCTAGAAATATTGACATGACACTGATGTGACAAAATTATTGATAAAATGATGAAGTCACTATTGGGACAAACCTAAGAAACAAATATGTGAAATATTGTGTGGTGTGTTGATATTTGTTAATGTGAAAAATTAGAAAAAAAATCCGACTTTGGTCACAAACATTAAGTGCAACATTTCTTAATGTGTTGATTCACTAAACAAAAATAAAAATGCTATAAAAAGAAGTTTACAGAATTGTAGAGAAAACAAAAAAGAAGTTTACAGAATTGTGGAGAAAAACAAAAAACAAGGTTAACCAATAGGAAGTGTAATATTTCTCTTCATCAATATCAAATAATTGTCAAATAGGTAGTGATAAATCTACGATATTTTTTAGCCATCCATAACAAATGTATATATTATACTGTATAGTGTATAACTGTATAAAACATGCATCGTTGTGGATGGCTAAAATTTGATGTGGATTTATTACTCTCAAATACCAATGAATGGACAAAGTTAGTAGTTAAACTATATCTTCCTTGTCCACCATTGCTTATATTTTTGTTCTCTAGTGTTATTTGTATCTAAAAAGCTTATATAAAATTGTGAACAAATTTTGCTTTAGCAAACACCAACGTAGTATCACTTTTATAATTTATATTTATATATTTATAATATCATACTAGTCATAACATTTTCTATTCATGCCCAAAAATGGGACCAACAAACAAAGAATACAATGCTAACTTTAAGTTATTAGTTTTACAGTGAAATGGTATATATATATATATTTTTTTTTCCCCCTAATATTGGGGATATCACTAGACATGACAAAGAAAATCAAGAAAATCATGTTTGGATTGGATTCTTTTTTTTTTCTTCTTATAAATAGACTTGTTGTAGACTCAAAATAAACATCTCATTACAAATATTTTAAATCTTAAACTTTTGTTTCAAGGAAGCAGAGACAATGAAACAAGATGAAATATCAGAAGGTTCATTTACTTGTGCCAGGACACTTAGCCTTAAGGGTGTCGAAACCATACCGGAACGATACATTCTTCCTCCCCTGCAAAGACCAAACCCGAGCCTATCAGACCACCCTTCAACCAACCTCCCTTTCATTGATCTTTCCTTGTTGAACGACCCTTCACGTAGGTCTCAAGCAAGCAATGAAATTCATGCTGCCTGCAACAAGCTTGGTTTCTTTCAGGTATATGTTCATGCAAAAATATTCATGAATTTCATTGTTGGTCCATGTTTTTGTATTTTACAAATAACTAACGTACTAAATACGATTACACAGACTGTAAGATAGAAAGAATACGATGATTTCTTCATGGCCGTCCGATGAGTTTTGGAGGCCTTGTGCGAAAATCAATCAACAGACTCCTTAAACCAAAAAGTTAAATACAATTACAAAACTTGTTATATATACTCGATTTATTAAAGTAACAACGATTATCAACTAAATTCAACACGGATTGACCTGTTTTCATACAAATGGGTTGAAGTTGACACCTAAAGTAGAAGACTTCTTTAGCTTAGGAATGAGTATATATCATTCATACATGTTTTTAAGGCCAAGGGTGTAAATATGTCTACAAATCTGAAGAAATTGATTAAAGTTTCTTTTCCAGGGGAATTTAATCTAATCATACACGATAGGTGAGTTATTAATTTGCTTGAATAACAAAATTTGTGTGCTTTGAAGGTAATAAACCATGGGATTCCTATCTCGGTGATGCAAGATGCTCTAGACACTGCCAAAGAGTTCTTTCGATGTCGTGTACTGCACGAGCACACTTCTAATAATAACTAAACTTCCATTCTCTTAAATTTAAATCTTTAAGAATAGAAAATTTATCATATTACCATTTTAAATCATTCCTATGTCACCTTGCTTTCATGTTTATATCTAGTTATTATAGATATAAATAAATAGTAAACACATAATTGATCATATAAAATGGAAAGTCAAATAACCCTCGCTCAAGTGGTTAAGGTGAGGTAACACTTTAATAATGAGAAAGTTTTGGGTTCAAGTCTCACATGTAACAAAACATTGTGGTTACATATTGGGCCAGAGAGTTTCTCTCACCTATGGTATGTTTCCTCCTGTGGGTAATCTCTGAATAATGTATTTAGGGAATGAAGATGATCAGGTGGGTCAGCGATCTGTTATGCTGTGTTCTTGAGTTCAAAATAGCAAAGAAGAGAAAGGAGATGAAAGGAAAATAAAAATAATTGGGTTCTTGAGTATTTTTCTCAAAAAGAAAGGAAATGATTTGAAGGGAAATGGAGGGGTTCTTCCCTTATATTTGGCTTGATAAACTTTCCGGCCATTTTTGGGCGGATTGCAAAGGAAAGGGAGCGGGCTTTATCTCCCTTCTCTTCCTTTCATTTCTTAAAAAAAAAAAACTGGAGAACTTAGGGACAAATTTACCCTACATATATTTTAAGTGACAAATTTGGTTTTTTTTTTATGAGTAGCAAATTTACTCTAAGCAAATTTGCTCTTTCAAACTATATTTTTTTTTTCCTTATAGTTTAAGGGAAAAACTTAGCTGCTGCTCATAGAAGCATGCTGCTAATGTTTATGCTTAAAAAAATTTCTATTTTACCCTTTAAAATTTATTATATACACATTGGGAAAATGTTATATACTGTTAATATTACGGTGCTGCACTCACATTAATTTTCATACATGATAAAAAGCTCCCCTGATTTTAATATTTATGAGGACAATATCACATAACTATATATTGTTAACATTATATAAGTTATCCCCATACACATGTTATATCCTTCATTAAGAATGATTGTGAAGGGGAACTTAAATGCTGATAGAAACATTTAAGTTATCCCGAATGACATAAACCTCTATACTTTTCTTCATTTCCTTAACCTAAATAAAGAATTGAAAACCCTAAACACAGGGCTTAAATTAAAAAACATACTAAAAGATATCCCAAGTTGAATTTAATTTCAGTCACAATAATAATATAATAAAAGTATAAAACTGAAATGGAAATAGCAAGAAAAGCAATGGAAGTTGGCAGCAAAGCAGCAGGCAACAACA
>JAOXNX010000026.1:9558326-9583326 GCA_028566075.1 Solidago caesia | reverse complement strand
CACCTGTTGAAGATGGTAAGACTGAAGCGAATTCTGTTGTCAATGAAGGTGAATTTCCTAAAACTAAAACGAAAAAAAAGCAGCAACCGAAAATAAAGAAACCCCAAGAGAAGTCTACTGCTGCTTCTGAGGAATTAGCTCTACAAGAAAGTTCCAAAAAAGTTTCTCCATCAAAAAAGTCCAAATCCTCCAAAAACAATTTAGGGACTCCTGCGGAGGTTAGTTAATAGTTAGTTTGTACAAGCAGAGTTGTATATAAAAGTGGCAAAATGGGTGGGTTGAATGGACAACAGGTCAAATTAGGTACTTTGCTGTATAGTTTGAAACTTTTCTCATTGTCAGGTTGGGTTAACCTGAAATATTTTTTCTCCAAAATTGCGGAAGTATTTATTAATTACTCATGTATGAAGTATAGATGTAAAAGTAATAATATTTCAACAAGAACAATATGATTTAGGAAGTTAATACACTTTGGCCAACTTTCAACCCGTTTGGCCAGTTTTGGTGCAAGTTTTATTATGATTTTTTAAGACAGCCTTAAGTATAAAACAGAATCAGGAGCGTCCCATGCATAAGTAAATTTGTCAGAATTCCCGACTCTAGTTTTGTGTTTTTATATATCTATGCTAATTGTAAGTTAACATTCAGGTTTCCTTAAAAGAAAAACCCCTTATTGAAGTGAGTTTGGAAGAGGAACAGTCCAAAGGGACAACCAAGACTCGTAAGAAAAAACCTAAAACAGCAGCCAAACTATCTACCGAATCTAAGGAGGAACCGGAGAAGTCAAATGTCAGTGAGTTAGCGTTAAAGTCCAAATCTCAATCAAGTGTCACTAAAAGGACAATAAGGCCATTGTATCCTCCCTCTGGTAGATCTGTTGTGGTGGTGGAGTCTGTCACAAAGGCAAAAGTGATTCAGGGGTATCTTGGGGACATGTTTGAAGTTCTTCCTAGCTATGGTCATGTAAGGGACTTGGCTGCAAGGTCAGGATCTGTACGACCCGATGATGATTTCAGCATGGTTTGGGAGGTTCCTTCTGCTGCCTGGACTCATCTTAAGAGCATCAAGGTCGCATTAGCCGGGTATGAAACTTTTTCTCAGAAAATATAAAAGATTAATGTCTGGCTACAGAATGGATGTCGATCTGTACCTTTTTATTTATGAATGGGTTGATTCAGGTTAGATCTTATTTCTAACGGGTCAAACGGGTGAAATAAAACAACTGGCTAAAAGGGAAGCATGTCAAATGTGAAGTATGTTTGTTCAATTCTTATGTTTTGGTACCTTGACAAAATCTGGTTATTTATATTAAAAGGATTGTGGAGTTCTTCATTTTCTCTATGTCGCAAACAAATGTTGACAACCAGCTACAGCGACTGGACTATTTCTTGCTAATCAGTATGTTATTTTTACATTTTAGAAAGCATGGTAGTTACATTTTTTCCTTTCTATCTGCTTAGGATGGTCAAGTTATATCCCTAACTGGTCAAATGGGTCAAACATATTTGTTAGCTAAACATAAACGCCCCCAATAGGTCCAACAGTGTTGAAAGTTACTCATTGCCAAATTTTAATGCATGCAGGACCTTATAAATTCTTTTACTCGCGATCTTATTAATTAGTTATAATTAAATTTATTAGAAGTTGACAAAAAAAAATGACTGTGGATCGTCCCTACCCAATCGGTACTGGAAATGGACATGTTTCAACCAGAACCCGTTTCATCTGTTATCCAACTCGCCCAACGCACCCATCTTGCCCCTCTGCTATTCACTAAAACTTGATATCACTGAAAATATTTTTGTGAGTGTTGTATGTTATGTGCGCAGTCTTACATGTTAAACTTGCTGCCTCTCATCTTGTTTATTTATTTTTCTCAGAACCAAGAATCTTATTCTCGCATCAGATCCTGATCGTGAGGGTGAGGCTATTGCTTGGCACATTATTGAGATGCTGGTACAACAAAACGCTTTGCCTGAAAATATCAATGTAGCCCGAGTTGTGTTTAATGAAATAACAGAATCTTCCATTAAAGAAGCCTTGCTAGCTCCAAGAGACATTGATTTCAACTTGGTCCATGCTTATCTTGCACGACGTGCGCTTGATTATTTAATTGGATTCAACATTTCGCCATTGTTATGGAGAAAATTACCGGGTTGCCAGTCCGCGGGTCGGGTCCAGTCTGTAGCGTTAGCTCTTATATGTGACCGGGAAACAGAAATTGATAAATTTAAACCACAAGAGTACTGGACTATCGAAGGTGAGTTTAGTCACGAAAAGGGTTCTAGAAACTTTTCCTGCCCGGCACACTTGACACATTATGATTTCAAAAAGCTAAACCAAATGTCAGTTTCTTCTCATTCGGAGGCTAGTGTTATTGAGAACATGATCAAATCTTCAGTTTTTAAAGTAACGGGAACAAGTAAAAAAAAGTACAAGAAAACATCTTCACCTCCATATATAACATCTACCCTTCAACAAGATTCTGCAAGTAAACTACACTTTGCTTCATCATATACCATGAAACTGGCACAAAAGCTGTATGAGGGAGTTAAACTGCCTGATGGCAAATCAGCAGGGTTGATTACATATATGAGAACCGATGGATTACACATGTCAGATGCAGCTGTTGAGGAAATTAGGTCATTTGTTACAGAAAGATATGGGAAGAACTATATCCCCAATAATGCTCGGAGGTTTTTTAAAAAGGTAAAAAATGCTCAAGAGGCCCATGAAGCGATTAGACCTACGGATATAAGAAGGCTACCGTCAATGCTTTCTGGAATTCTTGACGAAGATGGCTTAAAGCTGTATACATTAATATGGGCTCGTGCAATTTCATGTCAAATGGAACCTTCGATTACTGAACAAATACAAGTTGATGTAGGAACCCCTAACGAGTCGATTATTTTCCGTGCCACAAGCTCGAGAAAGGATTTTCCTGGGTACCAGGCTGTATACAAGGATATTGAGTGTAAGATAATTAGAAATGATGAAGATCAAGAAGACGAGCATAACGGGCCTTTTGAGATTCTTAAAGATTTGAAACCTGGGGATTTGATGGGCCTTGGGAACTTAGAACTTAAAGAACATCATACTCAACATCCACCACGGTATTCAGAGGGTTCATTGGTAAAAAAGATGGAGGAACTAGGGATTGGTAGACCATCTACTTATGCAACCACAATTAAGGTTTTGAAAGATAGAAATTATGTGACCCTAAAAAGTCGAGTGCTTTATCCGGAATTTCGTGGGCGTATGGTGTCCGCTTTTCTGCTTCATCATTTCTCCGAGGTTACCGATTATAGTTTTACTGCTGATATGGAGACTGAACTTGATAATGTTTCGGGGGGTATGACAGAATGGAAAGGTTTGCTTAGAGATTATTGGACAAGATTTAGCAAGTATTGTGAACGGGCTAGTAATGTTCATATTCATCAGGTGGAAAAGATGTTGGAGAAAACATTTGGTGATTTTCTGTTTGCTTCTCTTCCTGACCAAAGTAGAACGTGCCCAAGCTGTAAGGAGGGTACCTTGATATTCAAAGTTAGCCGATTTGGTGCAGGTTACTTCATTGGCTGTGATAAGCATCCTCAGTGCAAGTAAGTTCTACCTTCTAAAAAAGTAAATTTTAACTAGTATTTTTGGTTGGTTTGATGTGTTATAACTTATAAGTACGTTTTGAACTTCTTTTTTTTAGAACTAGTATTTCTAACCATTTCTATTTCACCTGTTTTATAACCAGCTTTTACTGATCCATAAAATGCGTTTAAATTTCCATCTCTACTCTCAACTGGTGATTGTTAACGTCTATAAAATTGTCTTCTTGTAAAGGTATATTGCTAGAACACTATATGGCGATGAGGATGATGATGCAAGTCCAGAAAATGGGCGAGCTGTAGAGGAGCCGAAGCTTCTTGGTCTGAATCCAGGCTCAAATGAAAAGGTACACGTCTCCCTTTATCTCCGACTTTTTAAACTAATCATTTGAGATTTTTATGGATGTGTGTTCACATATATTCATTTACTTACATCTCACTCTCTTATGTTGTTTTGTCTTGTATTATTCAAGATTCTATTGAAGGATGGTCCATATGGTCATTATGTTCAGCTTGGTGAAGACAAGAAGGGACACTTGCCTAAACGAGCTTCTGTCTCCCAGGTATATTAATTAATTTGCTTCATGGCATATATTGAACTTTGAAGCAACTTCTAGTCCTGCCATGTCCATCTCTATAATCTCTATATACCGCTTTAATTCGTCTTGATACTTATGACCTGTGCTGTAGTTTTGAACTTTAATGTTGAGCTATTATGTTGCTTGAATTCACAGATTTCAGACATTAGCTCTATTACCTTGGAAGATGCTCTTCAGCTGTTGCGTTACCCCATCACTTTGGTATGTTTTATCTTCATGCAGCTGTCTTAGATACAACATTTTTGGCAACATCGACCAATATAATGAGTCGATTCGGGGTTTTTTTTCACCTCAGTAGGTCAAATGGGTAACATAAAGAAGTTCGGTTTAAAAAGAAAACATGTTTTCAAGCTGTTTTGTTAAAAAATATGGATTAATATCTGACCCATTATTTAGTAAAGGACGTAAGTTTGGACAAAAAGTCTTTCTGCCCAACCCAACATGCTCTGATCTTATCTATATGCTACCGTTATTAGGGAAAACATCCAGAGGATGGGCAACCAGTGGTGCTGAAGCTTGCAAGACATGGATTATCGGTAAAACATAGACGTACACAAGCACCAGTACCAAAGGTATGTTAAAGTTCCCTTATAGTTGTTCTTTTGTCAGTTTACTCAAAATTTCCTGGTTTTCTTACAGTATTTTTCTTTCATAGTTATTGCAATAACAAATGCCTTTAGATGCTTTGGTTTCTACAATTCCGACCTATTTACCTAATAGTGAGCTGCCGATTCGGGATATGTTTTATCTCAAATGGTTAAATAATATTTTTTTTTTGCCAAAAGGGACACCGTTGAGTGGGTTGAGTTTTGGAAAATAAGGAAAGAGTATTATCAATGAATAAATCCTCCCATGTTTATTCGAAAATTTAGGTTAATATTTGTAATTATATTTATTATCAATTATTTTTTATAAATATATTGACAAAAAGGACTGGTG
Source organism: Solidago caesia (assembly GCA_028566075.1). Lineage (NCBI taxonomy): Eukaryota > Viridiplantae > Streptophyta > Magnoliopsida > Asterales > Asteraceae > Solidago > Solidago caesia. Next base: position 9,578,189 of record JAOXNX010000026.1, on the reverse strand, counting down.
AACTCATTTATTTGACATGAGGCCATTTTGACCTGACATGTCCCCTCTAATCTCAAATGATATCGGGTTAGTTCATCTTGTTTGCCTTTGTTTTTTCTTCTGAAAGACAATGATGTACATGCTTACAACCAAATATTTGCACTTGAGTTGAACTCACAACCTATAGCTTAATGGGTCAATCCTAAATCCAATACCACTTGGCAAAAGGCCTTGGGTTATTTGCTTATTAATGGTACTCCTTTAATGTTAAACATCTGAATGTGGATGCAGAACACAAACCCAAATGACATAACCCTAGAGAAAGCTTTGAAGTTTTTAACCGGGAAAGATGCCAAGCAAACTGGACGCCCAAAGAAGAACAAAGACAAGGAACCAGTTGAGGTTTTGTAGTTTTAGGTATATATTGGTTGCTTAAAGCCATATTCTCGTTATATTTTTGCTAATCTATACGGAGATGTTTTTTGTTACGTCTTCTGAACAGACAGTTGGAAAAGTTGCGAGATGTAGAATTAATATTTAAGCAACGCATTCCGAGCCATTGTATTAGGTTGATTCTTTTGCTGCGGTAACGCAAACTCAATTGTACCTTTTCAAAGTTTCATAAGGGAAAAGAAATCCAATTACATTTACATGTATAACAAACCTTTCCCATTACAGTATACTTACAAATAGTACCCAAAAAAGAAATTGTAAATGATGTGTGTAGTTTAACCAATAATCAAGTGAAATGAAGTAAAAGATGACTAAATAAAAGTAAAAAGAGAAACCAAAACTAGAAGAGATTATTATTTGGTTTAAAGGGTTAAATGATATTTGTGAAATCTTGAGACATGCCAGATAATAAACATAAAAGATTATTTTTCGTTTCTTAATAATATCAAACAGATAATAAAGCAGTACTAAAACATTAGACAAAAATGTTCTGCTTTTAGCATTGTGATGAGAATGAAAAAACAAGCAGCAAATACTCGTATAAGAATTGCAATGTTCCACTTCTCATTAGTTTAGGCTAAATGCAAGTAACCATTTTTCGCATCACTTCCATTTTCTGTCAATATGGCACCACGAGCAGAGCTTTCTGTTATCACTTAGTAGAAAACTTCGAGTACCTGCAAGCCTTCTTTAAGCTTTTTTACTCGTATTTTAATGTGGCAAAGAATGGGCGGGTTAGGGTGGTTGCCAATGGGTCAACTTGAGTTCAGGTTATCACAATTGTTTTAACATTAGCCAAAACGGGTCACCTTGAATCTGTCTACAATTATATAACGTATAAAAAGTTACTGCAAAAATGAATCTGTCTATAAATCAACATTGCAGTTTGAAAGCATCTGATTAACTCTCTGAGAGACGGTCAACGGGATTGAACCGTTTCATTGTTAGCTGAATTATCAAATTCCATTGAAGTTAAAACATAACCAAATCAGCCATTTTCATGTAAACGAGTTGGCATTTTAACCACATAAACTGCCTTATTGCATATATGCCTCATGCAGATCAACCGTCTAAGAATACATAAAGGTCTCCAACTGTTAACATTTGTGGACAACCAGTTAACCTGAATGCAGATCTGCTATTCATAAGCAAATACAAAAGTTATATTGCTCGTCCAAGCGACATGTAGAGGTGACATCAATTAGACTCTCATCTTTTATTCAACTAGTTTGTACAAAATCATGAATAACTTTCAGTTAATAGCATTCTTAAAAAAATAGTCTGAAATACCATCTCTCATGTTAGACCAAAACTATTTATGGTTTCGTTTTAAAGCAAACAATCAGCGTCCTCTTGCAATAAATAGGTATGGAAGTCGATACTTTTGCAACTTACAAATCAGTTTGGTACCGTCCAGTTCTGATCTTTCACATCTATGCATGTAGCATCATAGCCTCTGCTACAAGAAAACATGCATAATGGCAACTATTTGCTTATAAGCCATTATGCTCAATTAAAAACTGTCAATGTATTTATTTGATAATGAAATGAACAAATTTCCTATAACTTAATATATATCAAATATGTTCATCGCACACCACAACCGCAGAAACTAACCTCTTAAAATCCTTGGATTGTAATGCCCTCGCAACACTATCTCCACAGTAAACTATAAACGAAAGCGTTATCAATAATGCACAAAAAAAATACCCCGTGTATCCCAACTTTTCCGCATCGTGACAAATGATAAGTTATAAAACAGTGCCCCCTCTAAATAGCAAGTATGAAAAATATCAAAATCCAGGCAAAACTGAGAGGTCTGCTATTCCTCTTGGGAGTTCAGAGATTTCTCTAAGCAGTGCAAGTCTGTTTTTTCTGATCTTTTCATCTTCCTGCAAATGCATGCATTAACAATTTTATTAGAAGTTTTCTTGAATCTAATTTAAATATATTTAGCTTAATGTATATAACCATAAGAACCAATCTGTAAGCGTAACAGGTTGCTCACATTGTTTGCAGTACAAAAGATGTACATTGATATATAAGGTCATACCTAGCACTTTAAAAACATAAAATTTTGATATGGATCGTGGAACTAATATGATGGCGTTTCAACATGAGATGAGTACCATTTTAAGTGAAAATAAGTAAATAACAATTGAATAATTTCAAAAGATAACAACAATTCTTTCCTTTATAAGCTACTAAACGGATGCCTGCGCTATGCGGCAGCGACAGGTGGTGGTGGTGGCAATTGGTGGTGGCGGCGGCGAGTAGTGTAGGTTATTGATGTAAAAGGGGGTAGTGTAGATATTTTAGGAGTTGGTTAGTCTAAAAAGTCTACGTGTAAGTGGTAAAATACTTTATTCCAGACATCTATTTACAAGAATTGCAATTTAAGCTTAGGACCTTAGGTGTGTTTTATAGCAAAATTTAGAGACATTCAAGGGAACATACCACCATAACAAAAACATGAGCAAAGAAATCTTCTAATGGCTGAACTAGTTGCAAAGATGTTTCAACAAAATCATCCACCTCAATACCTGAAAATTTTGGAAGGGAAGAAGTTCATGAGAAGTGCATATTTGAATACATAGTTTGCTATTTCTTAAAGTCTAAAATACCCTTTAATAACGAAAATCTTATAAATCAAAACCAATACTATCTATAACTTGCAACCACAAAAATGGAACTCAAATTATCTAGCTACTTCGGGGGAAAAAAAGGTGGGGACATCTCAAAGTTATCAGACAGAAGGATCACCTGGATGTATTTTGCTTCTAATAGACAAAAAAGTGCTCCATAAAGCTTTCTCTTCATTTGTCTCGAGTGATGCTTCATCCACCTAAATGGAACCAATTTCCAATATCGTTAGGAGCAAATAAATTTTGCCAAATCTGAAAACTTAGTCTACGGAGTAAAAACAATAGAAAAAAAATAAAGTCAAATGGGTCAAACGTTGTCCAAAGTATTTAATGCATGCAACCTCCTATTCATTTAACTTTATGAAGAAATAGAGTATTACTGAAATAATATGATTTATGTAACTTGACAAACTAATTATTTATAAAAAAAATGAACAATACTGTTTGGGGTCGGTCAATCTGATTGATACCAAAAAATTAGGTTACCCAATCACCTGACCTATCCATTTTGCCACCTCTAATTTACTTCCTCTGTAATGAGAAAATACCTTTATGCCAGCATCGACATCCTTCCCACGAACAATTCTTGTTGGTCGAGAATATGCTTCAACGACCTTTGGCAAAACTTCACCTCGTGACAGCACATCCATCTGCATGTTACACGTTATATTAGCAACATACTTGATCTCTTCTTGACGTATAAGACATATGAATAAATAAGGCAATATTCTTTAGGAGGCACAACCATATGACCTATGAAATTGAATACTCAATCCATGACATGAAAATGGCAAAAATAGAAAACATTTTTCTTCGGAATGTCTTGTGAGAATTCAAAAGTTCCTACTGTGAGATGTCACAAGTAACCTACTGTATTTTACTTCCTAGCACAATTATAAGAAAAAAATCAATTATTTTAAGTATCATTCTTACAAAGTATTATTTTTTTCGAACAACCAAGCATTTTATTAATACCCAATTGGGAAGAGGTTACATGCTGCTCTACAAACAGGAGACAGAAAAATCCTAGTACATAATGTAAAGCAAATAACCAAACCAAATCCAACCAAAGAAGGGCACTAACAGGTCACATTGCTCCAAAGTATCAGTGCTACTGGTATTCATCTTACCATAAAATTCTACTATTTCATTATTACGTTCTTCTAACAGGGATTTTTTTTAATAAAACCAAGTGTCAGGTTGAATTTTGCTGTTCGTATGAGACAGGAATTAATAAAACGAAAAGATTAAACCCATCGATGAGCATCTGCAAGCCAAGCGGCATAAAAAAATTAAGTCAATAACATGTTAATCTGAGACTTACCTTATATGCTGATTTAGCTGCCAAACCAGGCTGATTTGCACGCTCTAACAAAATCGCACGCACCACTTCTGGGTTTATTCCCTTATCAACCTAACATCACCAAAGAAACCGACTAAATCATGAAAACACTTTAGGGGACCCAAGTGATTTGTTACAAAATTTGACTTTTGAAAGCATCAAGATAGGTTACTTTTGGAGATGAAAAGATAAAATAAATGCCATAGCAATACTGAAGTTGGAAGTGAAATGTCAGAATCTTTGAAACTGAATAGTTAGAAGATGAGTAGACATACCAGAAATTGTTCAAGTCTTCGTGTAACAAACTGATGCACCTAAAAGTGAAGGGGGAAAATGAAAAATTGTTTCATAACGAAAAGGAGCATGTAAATGAAGCATAAAGATAGTTAATTATGGCATGGAAAATATGTATACAAAAATCTATAAACAAGAAAAGTAAAACAATCCACCAACCAATGCCTAATAACAATACTTCGCTCCAAAGATATGCAATGTTTGAATAAGTACATAAAAAAAAAAATTTGACCACTGATTGAATATATACCCACCCGGCCACCCACAGAAGAAAAGTATACTTAGTGGGAGAAGCATATTGATGCATGAGCTGCATCCTCCCTCACACAAAAAAGTACAACATTTGCTATACACACTTTACACAGGTAACGTGTTCATTCATATAACAAAAAATTATTAATATTACTATTATTATTATTATTTTAAAATTGTCAATTAAATTTCACAACTTTTTAAAATTTATATGGTACTTGTTAGAACTCACAAGGCTATGTATTTGCCCAAAGGGTTTGTTACATATAATAATATAAATGTTAACATTTTAATTAAAGGATGTAAGAACTATAAACTACATGCTTACCTCATCTATTGTTCCTGCTTCTATTTTTAAGGATTGAGCAGAAGCGGCAACCTCCAAAGCATGTCGCAAGTCCAAGTTTCTATTCTTCTCTACCAAGACTTGGACCTGAAACAATCAAAATATAGAATTTCTAAGACGTCAATAGATAAGAGTTGACTAAATAGGAAGTCAGATCGCTTACAAGACCATAAGAGATTCTTCGTAGACCAAATGGATCGTTAGTCGAGCTTGGTTGACATCCGGCTCCAAACAAGCCAACTAAGCTATCTAACCTGCCAAATTGATGGAAAACCAATTGAAAATCATACTTTTCACTTTTCAGGCACAGGGTATCCTATGATTGTTGCACTCAAATGGTAGAATTCAACTTCAAAGTGACAGTGTGACACCATATTTTCAATCTTGAGGAGTAACATTTGATAAACCATTTAAGCTCAATAGCAAAAAATCTTTCAGTCTTCCATTTTTGACCCCAAAAAGTTCAAACATCATCTTTCTTTTCTTCTTTTTCCCCCATTTGTCTTGACAGATACACACAAATACTTGAAACTTTTCAATATGAATACAAGTTCATGATATGTCCATGACTTATTAAAAGCAGTTTACCTGTCTGCAATCGACAATACGGTTCCAACATCGGTTTCCGGGAGTATATCACCAGAAAATCGTGGGAGTGTGATCTCAAACAACGCATCCGCAATCTGATATATTAAATTTTCAGATCAACAAATATAATAACAGCTTGTATTCTACATGTATGACCCTCTCTCCCTTTCCCTTCTCTCTCACACACACACACTAGGTTCATGCATGTATCTACAAATCAATCTTTCCCGACTGGAAATGAGTGAAATAATGTGAAGCAACAAAGTGTCGTAAGTTAGACAAAATATGTATCCTCGTGTAACAAAATCTGTATCCCAGTGTAACAAAATCTATACCAAGATATGAACAGAGCAGAACTTATGACAGAGGTGAGTGAATTTGATAACCTGTTGCGAGTATCCTTCACGAAGAGCATAGTGGCGTGCCATTATTCCAGATAGGGAAGTAAACTCTGTAACAACAGCAGTTGAGAGATCAGACATAGCCAGTGATGCAGCTTCTTGAGTAATCTGGAGCTTATCTTCACTTATTCCTAGAGCCAATCCGAGTTCAGTAATAGTACTCTCCACCCGTATCATTTTGTCCTCCATTGTTCCAAGTTTCTCCTGCATAGTTCAAATTGTAAGAGACACAGATCAAAACATCAACTAGAATTTTATCCAAAACTGGTTAGGAGTAGGCCGATAAAGAGTTTAAAGATATTAAGAGGTGGCAACTTTGACCATTTACCAATGAACGGGTCAATTTTGGTTTTCTGATATCTCAAATGGTTCAAGTAAAACTTTTTAACTTAGGGGAACACTTCAAATGGTCAAAGGGTTTAACGTCGTCCCACGTCAGCTTCGAATGTGTAAAGCTTCCTAACCGTCCAAAACTTAAGTTATTACTGTACTGATAATGTTCTGTAATCATAACTAACTCATTCATAATTTACAGAAAAATATAAAAATAGACAACCGAAAGGTTAGCAGGTCAATCCAACACTGCCCCTTTCAAACTGTATTAATGTGACTGATTTTCACCCGGACCCACTTGAAAATGTTCCCAAAATGTCCATCTTTCCACCTCTAGTTTTCAAGATAACTTAGATCTGAAACATCTTGAAACAACTTTGCGCCAAGAAGACAGAGTAAGGAGCACGTACATGAAACAGAATTCCATTGAGTTGAGACCGGAACTCTGAAAACCTTTTACTAGTATCTAATTCATAAAAGAACTTAGCATCTTCGTATCGAGCTCTGAAATGAAGGAAATTATTCAACTCACTCAGTTGTACCTCACAAGTATAATAAACCGACATACAAAAGAGAGATAGTCCAAACCTGAGTACAGCTTCATTTCCTTTCCTAACAACTGACTCGTTAATTGCTCCATTTGCAACCTGAACAAATATCAACCGCAAAACATAAATATAACTTTGAATGCCTTAATTGCAGTTTAGAAATGGTATTAATGACTCACAGCAATGAAATATGGCAATAGATTTCCTTTATTGTCTGTCAAGGCAAAGTACTTCTGATGTTTCTGCATAACCTGCAAAACTAAATTTTAATTCAGAAAATAATCCCAAAAAAGTATATATTTATGTTTTTATTTGTTTCAAAAGCAGCACAAGATATTTAAATTCCATAATAAGCGATGAAGAGAGGATCAACAGATTTAATCTCACTGACCATGCACATATGCTAAATGACCAATGGCATTTATCCAAAACAGTTTACTGTGAATGTTAAACTATAAGTCAGATATCCAGAGTATGTCCTAAATGCAACATTAACCGCATGTCACAACATCTCAAGAGTCACTTTTGGAATGAAAAAAAGTGAATACTTCATATTTTCGTCAAAAGAAAAGACATTTTTATGGCCACACACTGTTATATATGCCATAAGTTTGTTGAGTAATTATACACCATTAGGATTGATAATCTCAAACACACAAAAAGGAAAGTGGCAGAAAGTAAAGAATGGCACAATATATAAACCATATCCAAACATGATGTGTAAGACACGATTATCTTTACTGATTGTAACAACTTTTCTAGCAGATATTTCAAGAGAAAAACACCACACCATTACTAGTAGCTCTTTCGGCAGCGCCAGGAAGGACTCTGAGAATTTCCCAAGCACAGGAACAGGTGCCTCCACAAGGTTTACAACCTATGTTCATAAGCACAAACACTCGGTTAACCTTAGAAAACGTGAGATCATCTTGATACAAACCCTTTATTATTACTTGAATTAGAGGGAGTATTTGATTTTAATTATTAGATATATTCTATCTTGGGTAGCAAGTTAGGATTTTATAATAAACAGAGATTAAAATGTAGGGTTTTATTATGTGGAAATTGGTCATCAGACATATTAGGAGAGATCCTACCTCTCAAAAGTAGGCCTGGGAGAGATGGTTGCCTCTCGAAAGCATCCGACTTTTGTATTTTGTTATTTTATCGTTTATTATCATTAATATTATCAGCCGGTTCGTATCACATATACTTAGGTATGGGTCTACTCGGGTTAATGTTTGATGTCTAACAGGTCAAATGGGTAATAAAATAGTTGACTAATAAGGGAACATGTCAAAAGTCACCCAAAATGTATATTTTATGCAGAAAACAAAAGAATAGTATTATTAAGAGAATAGACTGGTAAGATCTTATGGCAAACTAACTATTTACATTTACAATAATGAACATTGTTGGACAAAAAGTAGTTCAAGTCACCCACCTATACACAATTACCCATTTTGAAATGTTACCTAACCCACCCAAGCTGCCAATTTTGCCACCTTTGATAGTGTAAGACCAGTTACCTCATCAAGTAAGCCAGTCTGCATCACAACACATCCATTGGCACCTTTTGCTAAATCGTTGGATCGTTCTGTAATTATTTTCTTCCGTAGCTGCAACGATGTCAAAAATTAAGATGCAAAGTCTTGATACATTATTATCGATAATAAATGATACATGCAGTTTTAAGTCACCTCAGTGTCAACAGAAATTCCAGCTTGTTGCATTACACCAGCATAAGACTCTGCACTATCAACCTGCACAAATATCAAAAAATCTCATTAATATATATCAACTTTGTTTGAAGTGGAAACCAGTGAGGGATAACTGCATTTTTTAAGGGATTCTGAAACTCCATTACCAGTGAGGGATAATAGAAGTTAATGTATCACACATACCGTGACCGTTGCCGATGTCGTGTTCCGGAGACCATGAGATTTATTACCACTGCAGTCAAACAACATAATGAAAATTGATAAAAAGAAAAACAAGATCATACTAAGCAAAGTACGAATGTATCTTGATGACTAAATTTTGCTATCCTGTTATATTTTCATGTAAAAATTACATAAGCCAGGTTTATTGTAACGGGTACTCGTTACATTTGGATTATTTATGCAACCTACATATTTTGAATATTACAATACATCTTAAAAGAAAAAGATGGCCAACCCCATCATGCTTTTCTTATTACAATTATGTCAAAATCATTAATGGGTCGTCTACTGTTTACTTGTTTGAAGTATCTAAATTGGCTCAATAATGATATTTTAAAAAATTAATCTGCTGATACAAACAATTAAGAAGTTCAAGCATCTTATTATAAGATAATCAAACATGAAAATAAAAGGGGATTGTTTGAACGAGATATAGGTTGATACTCCTATCAGAAAATAGAAGGTCACATTTCTGCTTTTGGCGGACTCCATTTGAATTACATTTTGCCCATTATCAATGATCACAGAATATAGATAACACCGGATCTTAATCAGTTACTATGTTCTTTACTTGTCATTATTATGGGGTTTTGTAATGTTTGACTATTAGTCAAAATCTTTTAAGAATTATTTGAAGTGACCACTTGCCTTAAAGTACCAGCGAATGCAAAAGGAACAACTGCATTTCCATGGAGGGCCAATATCCAACGGATAGGTCGGCTAAAGATTACCTGGATGATAGCAGAACAACCTGATTATTCGCAAGTTAAATAAGTAGAAAATTTAATCAAGCAGAAAACTATCAAATAAAATAGAAAATTTAATCATCCTTGTGGATGTTTTAAGACCAAAGACAATATTGTTCTCAAATTACATGACTTTATTTATTATTTTATTTTTTTTAGAACGGCAATATATATATTAAAAATGACATCTAGCAAAGCACTAGACGCCAAAGAAAAAATTACATGACTTTATGATAGTAAACATTTACACATATATCAATCAGTTACAGATGTTATTTGTATATTAAAGCTAGAAAACATAAAACTACAGGAAAGTTGGCTATAAATAATAAAATCTCAATGAAGGACTAAACAAAAGGTCCAAATAATGTTTCCTACAAATGAAAAGAAATTCGTTTTATAATATGTTAGCACTTACTTAAAAGATACATACACAACCAAAGGCTTTATAAATAACAATTCTAGGAAACACACCTCAGAGTTCCAACGCATGGACTTTGGAAATGATACTTTAGCAATTGCACCAGGTAACTCCTTTGATAAAACCTATCGAAAATAAATACAAGATCAGATTCAGATATCTAGTAATACATTACCTAAAACTAGAAGTATAAAAGGTATATTTACAATTTCTAATTGGTATATAGTTTTATGAAAAGAATGTTATATGGACAAGGATAAAAATAATCAAATAAAAGAAACAATCCTTAAACATAATAAACATTTATTAAATCCAGAATCCCATGAACCTGTAAAAAAACTTTGTTCCTTTTATCCTTTATGGCTTTTTAAAAATTAGTTATACCATCCTCCACACTAAACTTGATTCTAGCTTTGTCACTATTTGGACATATTTACCAGAAAAAATGTATAGTAATGTAAGTAATACGGGAATATATAATATGGAATGAAAGGCCGGAGCCTCTATAAACATAACCCTTTGCCACTCACTATCAACAATATCAAAATGGACTTTTGTTTAATGTACCTCCAGAGCAAGCTGTGCAGACTCCATCACACGAACATAAACATACTCTGTCTTACCTATTACAATAACAGAAGACTTATAATTTCGATATTTTGTGAAATTGATTGATTGAAATGGTGATTATTCCAAGTCAAAGCAATTTAGAAGAAAAAATTATAGAAAAAACATATACATAAAATTATAGACATGATACAGAAATATCCATCTATAAGATCACATCTTAAAATTTGTTATTTAACACCGATAAAGAGCATGCATCAAGAAATGAGCGGAATGCTAAAGTCAACTCTCTCTAATTATCTATGAATCTATAAACCCTTATAAAGATTTCATAACTTTCAATTGATAGTATTACTTACATTTTTAATATACGAAAAGTCTAAATTACCCCTTACAATTTAACACCTAATAGGAATTTTCCTTAAACATTAGGTCAAACTTTACAATTTTCTCAATTACCACATTTAATAATCAATTTAATTTTAACAACTATTTCTTTATATAACTTATTATGTTTTAATTCTTAATAATAAAAACCATTTAAAATATGATTTATAAAATAACTTAAGTTATAAGTAATTTAAAAACATATAAAATATTATAAGTTAATTATCTATAACTCGAATTTCCTTATCTATATTAATTTATTAATAAGTAATATATAGCAAAACATGAGTTTGTCGATTGAGTTTTTATAACGTTATATTTTCTTTCACTCTCTTCTATCATCCTCGATAACTACCGTAGAAAAAAACACAAGATATATCATTAAAAAAAACACTCAATAACGTTGAAAATCAAAAAGTTATGAGATATGTTTATCCTGCAGCATTGCGCGGGTAACTTGCTACTTAAATACAGATAGATCTAGGGGATAACTCTTATTAAGTGTCTATAAACTTCATAATGATCTAGAACATATTCCATGTAAGTTCTCATAGACGAATATGCCAGGCAATGTCTTCAAACTACGAAGATAGAGCAAACCAAGAAGCAGAATAGAAAACATAACTCTCCACGACACAAAGATATACCTTCGGTTTTTCTATACATTGAGTCCACTGGTACAGAGTTTCTACGACAAAAACCTTCAGCTGCCTAATAAATGAAAAGAAATAAGAAATCATCAATCAGTTCAAGCTCTAACAACTCAAAATATATAATAAAATTGAATAACAACTGATGTCCACAAGATGTTAAAGTTTGTTCAAGATACAAAGGAAGCAACTCAGCAAGGCCTTGTCCAAGAGAAAACAAAGAAAGCTTTTTTTTCACATACACACACTCAAGGGGAAATTAAAGGAATCAAAATACCTTAGTTGGATTTCCTTGATTATCAAAAGCTTTCGAAACTGGAGGCCCTCGAACCTCGACTTCATTTGCCGTTTGTTTGGAGCATAGGTTCTCAACGCTAATCTGCAAACACAAGCACTAAATTACCAAAAAGTTGAAATGAAAAGCAAGTTTAAACAGCAATAGATCATATGGTAATATATTATCACACTAGAAGTTTACATTTTGAAGGATTAACAACAAACATCAGAGGTGGCCATTTCAACTCATTTACTTATGAATGGGATGATTAGAGATGTGTTTTATCTCAAGTATGTCAAATGAAACAAATCAAAAAACTTAGGTAAAAAGAAACAAGTCAGATGGGCCAAACAGGTTGAAAATCCCAACAAGTATATGTGTAATGGATAGAACCTCCTAAACCGTTTTATTCAAAGATTCGGATCATTATTGTAATGGTATTTTGGCGATCATAAATAAGCATTCACTAATTATAACAAATTGAAAAAGAGAGTGTTAGTGGGTCAACCCCATCCGCCCCCCCTTAATCCTTACAAAAGATAGAACATGTCAACCCAACCCATTCTGGCCTGAACCTAACCACCCGAATTATCCACCTCTAGCTTAGCTTATCCTATTACTCACACCAAACCATAGAAAGGAAGAGGAAACCATACTACTAGTCTCCTTGGGGTGCCAAATACATGAACTGCACCATGAGTCAATCTTTGTTTTCCAAGTAATTGCACAATTAGATCTTTGAGCTGAAATAATACATTATAGCCAGATATACGTAATTAGAAGCAAGTATTAAAATAATAAAAACGAATGAACAACTAGTAGACCCATTGTCAGCTTTAGATACTTTTGATAGATAAGAACAAGAATTACAAGCTAAATAGACCGTAATGAAAAACATACTTGCTGTCCAGCACTAACAACATCATTTGGTGGTAACTCTTCTGTTCCAATCTCAAGAAGAAACAATCTCGGTTCAGTAGAGACCTACACTTCATAAAAAGCGGGGAAAGGTCTTAGTAAAACGTATTCACTTTCACTAGAGAGGGAATATAATTACATTCAGTCCAACTTATAGAAACATATTAAAACTTATACAAACTTAAAGATAAGTTCATTTGTGTAATACTCCCTTTATGCCATGAAAATTGCATACATTTCCTATTTTGGAAGAATTTTGAGTCAGAACTGCCATTACAAATAATCTAATGATATTGATTTGGATCTACAGGATTCCTTTCCTTCTTGAAGGGTCTTTCAAATATTTGACAAATAGTCAAACATCTTAATCAAACTATGTGTCTAGCCTAACCCTTTACTTTTCATGGGATGGAGTTAGAAGTAACTAGCAAAGCCCAATGCTGAACAAGACGAAAGTAATGGATGCTAAACCATCGGTCTTGAAATAAATATTTGTACATAGATTGTTGGAGATTCATTAAGATCAAAATAACATATTAGTATTAGTATTATCATCTCTCTTCTAACAGCATATGTTCAAATTAGCTAAACCGGTGTTAAAGGACGAAAGGTAACTATAAGCACCTTTGTGGCTTCTGATTCTAAAACCTCCTTGGGAGTGGTAAGGTTATTAGATTGAGAAATAACGCCTAATGGATATCCGAGTGACTCTCTTGTATTTGACCAGAGCATGGCACATTGTCGAGCTAAACTGATGGAGAAAAAAAGGCAAGAAATGTGTCATATTGCGGGTAATTATTCTATATTCTTGTATGTTCTTGACTAGAGGTATCCCATTGGCAGTTTTGGTAACCACTCAAAATGGGTTAGGATTGAAATGGGTCATTTTTTAGTCGGATCAAAACAGGTTGGATAGACCCACCAGCACTTATTTTGTCCAGCTTTTTATTATCTATCTAAATAATGCACAAAAATTGATTACAAAAGCAGTGTCTTTACAACAACAAATCCAAATTTTCCAGTGTAACAATTTAGGAGGTTGTGTGCATTAAAGATAGACTTTGGACGTATTTCAACCCATTTGAACCTTTCAACTCGTTCCCCATTTAGCAAAACTTCTTATTTGACACCTTCGAGATAAAATAAAACCCAAATCAACCCATTTATAAGTAAAGGTTCAAGATTCCCACCTCTTTTCTTGAATAAAGACACAATAAAAACATGTTAAAAAGAAGAAGCTACCTGCGCATCCGCCCAAAATAACGAGCACGTTCTGTTACCCCAACAAATCCTCTAGCATCTAAGATATTAAACGCATGAGAAGTTTTGAGAAGTTGATCATACCTAAAAAAGTTCAGTAAACATGTTGTATATTATTGAAAAATGGAAATGATTGTGCACTACAGCGGAAACAAGACATTAGCACATACGCGGGTATTGCAAGACCTAAATCAAGCAAAGCACGTGATTCTGCCTCGAAAAAGTCAAAGTGTTTCTGAATATGATCCACACTGGCATGTTCTAGATAATATGAACTCATTTCTTTCCTGCACCATCATAAGCTCATATAATAAGAATCAAGTTTCAATTTCCCTTTTCACTGGAAAAACATGGGTTTTTTTATGTTATTTATCCTACTTTTTTTTATCCTTGATGTGTATGTATAATCTATTTTACATATTCATCATAACACAAATTTAGCAAGAAAAGACTAAACAACATACTCATTTTCAGAGAAGAGCTCCCCATAAGTGATTCCATCGGCATATTTGATTTTTTTAAAATGATCAACTCCCTAAAAAACAAAAAATATATTATATAAAGCAAGAAGAAACTGAATCAAAGTACAAACAAAGTTAATATGTATTATATTTTGACCTGAAGTAACATTAGGATGCGTTCAAGACCATATGTGATCTCAACGGACACCGGCATCAACTGAAGACTTCCAGCCTTAAACAAGAAGGGTTAGAAAAGAGAGAATAATAGCAAAATAAAAAAATGGAATATGGAAAAGGGTCTGGAATGTAACGAGTCAGGCCATTTACTTATTAATGGGAAATTTAGGTTGTTTTTTATCTCAAACGAGTCAATATATATATATATGTGAATGGGTCATATGATCAAAAGTTGCATGAAGTCCTTTTTAATTTAATGCATACAACCTCCTAAATCAATTTATTAAAATATTTAGATTATTATTGTGATAATAACTTTTTATGATTTATCGAGTATTTATACTTTATATTAACAAATAGACCGAAAAAAGAGTTTGTGGGTAAGCCCATCCCATAATGACCCTTTACTATAAAATGACCCATTTACACTACTCGTTAGCCAACCCATATAGACCCTTACTAAAAATGACCCATTTCGACCACTCGTTAACCAACCTGCCCATCTTGCCACATCTAGGTAAGACGATGAACTTTATTGCACTTAAAAGGCACATATGGTACCTGTTGGAAGTAAGTAAACTGTGTAATCTCCATCCCATCCATCCAAATCTCCCAGCCCAATCCCCAAGCACCAAGTACCTAGTGGTTTACATGAGGAAAGACCACAAGTCAAGAAACATTTAGTTACTACATTGTAGAAAAAACACAAACAAACCTTTATATTCCCTTTGTGACATCAAAAGTCCACTCACTTAAAATTCACACAAACTACTCAAGTCACTTATTGCAACCAAAGCATCATTATTGTCTTAGTGCAGAAACGATGTAGTGCTTTTGCATTTACTTTTTCAGCATTTATTCGAGATCTCACACTTATGAAGAATGTCAATTTTACAATTTGAAAGAACGGTGGTTATAGATACACAAGTTTATGATCACTCATTCAACTTCATTTACCCTAGATAGTATTTTTCCTTCTATTTCCAGTGTTTCTTGCACAACGCAATTCGATTATCAATTACTTATCAAAGATTGATGAGAAAAATATAATACACTTTGTCCCACAAGAACAGCAATATTTCTCCTACTAAACTGCCAACATTTCCCATTTTGGAAAGTTATAACAAAAGTAATACTGTCCTGTACTTGACTCTTTTTGGACCATGAGAGTCACGTTTATTTTTATGTCATAGTTCACTGCAAGCTACTGGTAAACTACAATTAATAGTTACATAGAGTTCAGCATTGCAATCTTGTGGATCAGATAAGTATAAACATTGAGTTGAAAACTAACACTCTCAAATGTCAAAGTAGATATTAGAATGGAATGGAAGCATATGCTGAAACCAAAAATATTAATAAAAGGCAATTCGGCTTACCGGGCTTTCCCAATTGTCTTCCACAAAACGAATATCATGTTCATTGACATCAATACCTATGCCACAACAAGAAATGATCGATTATTGTTGAACAGCAAGTCAGGAAACCACCAAAATTATTTAGATGAATAGACAAAAGTAAATAAACTCTTTAATGGAAGTGTTGAAATATCAAAATCAGAACCTAGAGCCGATAGACTCCTGATGAAAAGGTCTTGTGAATTTCTAGGATCAGGTTTTAATATAACCTGTGAGAGAGAGAATTCAGGAGATAAATAACATGTTTTATTTTATTTAATGATTTATAGTTAAAACGGAACCAACAGTAACCTGGAATTGAGTATGACGTTGAAGCCTATTAGGGTTTTCACCATAACGACTATCATCTGGCCGGATACTTGGCTCTGCATACCTTCCACCAGAAGCTACCAAATCAGCAATCACGTCAATCATTAAAAACTCACTTTTGACTCACAGAAACATAGAACTTATACTGGTAAGACTAGTATAGCCGTATAGGATGTGTGCACAATAACCAAGATATCATTAACGTCCTATTCCTTTATTTATTTAACACTTCAATTTTGTGGGTCCATCAAGTATGCATAATCAGAAGAGATATAGGTGTGACTGTGAGTCCATTTACATGATATGAAGCAAAAAAAAAAAAATATGAGCTTGTTTGAGTTGTTTGTGCTTGCTCACGATAACCTAGAAGAAGTCTGCACCTCACACCAGTGAATTGTTTGTAGAGGAGATACTTTTAACCAGTTTGTTTATTAATGGGTATATGTGGCTAATTCTTACTCTCGAACGGGCCAAATGAGTCAAATAAATTCTTTTAACAATAAACAGAACAGGCGACAGGGGTCAAACACTCAAACGGGTTTGTTCAGTGTATTTGCAATGCATACAACCTCCCAAATGCCAAATCATTTATTCAAACACTCAGATTATTATTGTAACAACATATTAAAAAACAGTTAACACAGTTATTCTATGAAAAAGTCAGAAAATGGACAAGAAAATGGTTGCAAGCAACCGGAGCCGAGCCAGACCGTCTTGGACTGGTCAAACAAACGTAATCTAAAACTTGCCTAGGCTAATTCAAGTGGCTAACAGAGAGATAAATGCTAAATGTCATGTTAGATGCACTCCAGATCACATAAGTCTGCTAGTTGCTTAAGGGTGTCTCCATACAATTTTTGGACCAAAGGTCAAACTTTGAATTGATAAGGTATTAACATATTAGAACAAAAATCCCTAAAAAATGACGATGGCTGCTTAAAATGAATTTAAGTAGGCATTTGCATAATTCAAATAGAAAGGTATATATTAACGTTAAAAGCACACTTACGCAACATTCCATGGCTCTGGACCAAGAACCCTTAAGAATGTCAAGGGATTCATAGTCCCAGCTCCAACCTAGACGGTATAAACAAGACATGCAATGATAAGAACAAGATATTGTCAATATAACCAAAAGAGAGAGCATGTGCAACCTTTGACTCTTTGAGACTTTTATCAACTGTAAATAAACTGAATTAACTATAGCTTCAAAGAAGCCTTTTGTTGTGCCACAAATCCACATTGTGTTGTATTTTATTATTTTTCATACAACCAATGACCCCATAAGTAACATCTAGCCTTGAAAATAAAATTTGTTTATTACTTAGTACCTCAGTGTTGCTACATTGCATTATTGTGCATCCAACAGATGCCCAGTACTCCTGCAGCATAAGAAAAGAACATAAATTGGGGGGAAAAAAACCTAAAAAGTAGCACAAAAGAATGCTCGAGAGAGAAACTAATGGCTATATATTGACATTCTATTACAAAAAAAAAAATAACAGTGATGAGCAAGATGATGATAGAACTTAAGCACAAAAGCAAGGATTGAAGCATCCCTGCTTTGTAGATTCAATTATTAGGAAGAAGTAAGGTGAGGTTTAGCCTATATACATTTCCATCACATGGTCAAAAAATACTAATCATATGACAAAAAGAGACATAAATTGTTTTAAAAATTACATTTTTTTTTTGCTTTCAAGACTATATATTCCTTCCAAAAATGGTTTATCACGGGAGGGAAACCCTAACCCCGTGGTTCTTTGAACCCAACTGACCCTCCCCCAAGGACCATAAGACTATATATTCCCTTAAAGTCTCATTTTTATATGAAACATATGTTAAGTATCTACATAAAACTTATTTTGGATTCCTTTTTGCAAATACCTAAGGCCACAGAAATACCGGTTAGACCACGTACATCAGAGCCGATGTACGCCAAAGGCTCAACTTTCCCACGTAACCTGAACAGGGATCCATCCCCGTTTGCCATTTTTTCAAATACCCACTTCAAATGTAGGACAACATTGTATCAAATAGTTCAAGAAATTAATAAAAACAAAAACTTTAATTATATAGACCTAAAAGCCAATGGGAAAAAGAAAAAAAAAACTCCTTTTTTTTCTCAGACTTTTACATATCAACCTAATGCAAATGCACACAAACTTATTTAATTACTCATCAAGCTTCTTTTTTTTTCACACAAGAATAAAAACCCAATTTAATAAAACAAAACCCACAATTCATAACACCCCTCTATTCAAATTAAACAATTATAGATACAAAATAGAATGCAAGCATAGGTCAAAACTATTGCTTTTACACACAGGAGCAAAAAACCACCTCAAAAAAACCACAATTTTTGACACCCATTTATTCTAAACAAACAAATATATATACAGATTAGAATGTAAGTATAGGTCAAGATTGGTCAAACTTACCTGGAGACGTTGAATGGCTTGTTGAAAAGTTGGAATAGTAACTTTAATTGGTTGTTCCTCTGCATTTGAAGTTGATGTGGATTGAGATTGAGTTATTGCAAGATTTGTAAAACGGCGTCGTATTGGGAGGTGGTGGAAGAAGGGGCGGCGGTGGATTGTGGTGGTGGTGAAGAGAAGGGAAAGATGGGGTTTGAAAAGAGAGGTTACTAATGGAAGTGTGAGGATTCCCATGTTTCGTGAATGAAGTGTTTGTGTGTGTATGGGTTTTGATGGGGGGTTTATCTTTGCAGGATGACAATGGAAAGGAAGGAGTGATGGACCTTGGTATACGGTAAAAACAAAAATTAATGAGCAATGGTATTTTAGTATTTTGGATTAGCCCGAGGGACTAGAAGGCAACGAAAAGTGGGTAGAGAGTCTTGGTGGATTAGCGAAGAGGTTCAGTCCAAGATCGCGACAAAACAGAGGTGCTTCAAAGAGCTCATCAGGAGCCGAAACAGGACACTAGAGGATTGGTCTTTCGCAAGGGAGAGGTACAGCGAAGCCAAGAGAGAAGCAAAGAAGAGTGTAGCTAAGGCAAAAGAAAGAGCGTATGAAGAACTATATAAGAAACTAGACTCCAAAGAGGGCGAAAACGATATCTTCAGGATCGCTAAAGCTAGAGAGAGAAGACGTAGGGACCTAGGAGACGTCATATATATCAAAGA
>JAOXNX010000026.1:9541130-9554117 GCA_028566075.1 Solidago caesia | reverse complement strand
CAAACAACCCTTTTTTCGATGGAGTGAATGACAAAGGGTCAGTTATATATGGATTTATTATTATCATTATAAAGTATATATGTATATGTATGTATTGTTACTAATAGTGTGTAGCACATATTTAGAAATTGAGGATATTGAATTGTTTCAGGATGATGATGAGTGTTGAAGAAAAGTTTCAGATAGTGAGGAGTATTGGGGAAGAATGCATTCAAGAGGAAGAACTCATGAACCTTCTTGCTAAGAAGCCTCAGCCCATATGTTATGATGGGTTCGAACCGTCTGGCAGAATGCATATAGCTCAGGTATGTTAACACCAAGCTCGACCCGGATTTTGTATTCTACAATGCACTTAGATTATGTAATTATATGTGTTTTATGCCCTTGGAATTTTCCTCATGGGATGTACCTAGCCATAGTAGTAGATGGGGTAGTACTTTTTTAAGTAGTTATGGAAAAAAGGAGGGACTTGTGCTTGATTTTTGCATTTTTGGTTCTGTGCTATCTAGTGATCTTGGTTCATTGTTTCTTGCCAGATTTGTCGACGTAATCAGTTGATTTTTTTAAGGTGTTAGTAAGTTGCTTATGTGTTGTCATTGGTGTTGTGCTTTGTGTTAATTATTGAACAGGGAGTTATGAAGACCATCAATGTTAATAAGCTGACTTCTGCTGGCTGCAAAGTCAAAATCTGGATAGCAGATTGGTTTGCTCAATTAAACAACAAAATGGGTGGCGATTTGAAAAAAATAAAAACTGTTGGAGAATACTTGATTGAGATCTGGAAAGCCGCAGGGATGAATTTAGAGAATGTTGAGTTTCTTTGGTCTTCGGAGGAAATTAATTCAAGAGCACACGAGTATTGGCCTCTTGTTATGGATATTGCCCGAAAAAACAAGCTTCCTAGGATTATGAGGTACGAGGATTAGTTTGTTTAACATGTTATGGTATCATGAAGATTTAATAAAATTGCGTTATGGATGGTTTAAGGTGCTGTCAAATTATGGGCCGGAGTGAGCAAGATGAGTTGACTGCTGCCCAGATATTTTACCCATGCATGCAATGTGCAGATATATTTTTTCTTAAGGTTATTATATCTTTTTCTCAATGTTACATGAATTTTTGTAATTTTGACTAGTCATTGAATATATACCATATTTGTTGGATTAGGCTGATATCTGTCAGCTAGGCATGGATCAACGGAAAGTTAACGTCCTTGCAAGGGAGTACTGCGATGACATTAAACGGAAAAACAAACCTATTATTTTGTCTCATCGTAAGATTCTAATTATTTGACTTACTTTTTATTCTTTCTTTATTATTGTGATTTCCAAACTCTGCTATTGCTTTGCAGACATGCTTCCTGGATTATTGCAAGGACAGGAGAAGATGTCAAAGTCTGATTCTTCTTCGGCAATATTTATGGAGGATGAGGAGGTATGATTTTGTTTGGCAAAATGGTTGGGTTTGGGTAATATACCAAAATGGGTTCGGTCAACTGACATTTACCTTTTTATTCATATTGTTTGGATTTTACTATTGATTAATGTGTTACATATGATTTCAAAAACTATATTTATTATAATCTGAATCCATCTTTTTCTCAATAACGTCACCCAAGTTCGACCCATTAATATGCAAGTTGGTCAAAATTGCCCATTTGCCACCTTTACCCTCAAGGAGTAAAGCTTGTTGTCAACGTTTGTATGACCTGTTATCGGGAGAAGTATAAAGTTACTAATCACACAATCATATAGTATTAACTGTTTGTGCTGATGAATGCCGCAGGCTGATGTTAATTCAAAAATAAAGAAAGCATACTGCCCACCGAACGTTGTTGAAGGGAATCCATGTCTTGAGTACATCAAGTACATTGTATTTCCATGGTTTAATGAGTTTAAGGTTGAAAGGAAAGAGGAAAACGGAGGTGAAAAGTGAGTTCTTGACTGCTAAAAACATTGTCAAACTTCAACTTGCAATTTGATTGATGGTTAAGGTTTCTTGTCTTGACTTATGGTATGCCGGCTGATACTTGTTTTTGTGTTATATCTTCTTAAATATCAGGGTATTTACCACCTACGAAGAATTAATTGTTGATTATGAGAAAGGGGACTTGCATCCTGCTGATTTAAAACCTGCTCTATCTAAAGCCTTGAATAGGATTTTGCAGGTATATATATTCATTTTGTTAAATAAGATACTCTGTGTGCCATGAAATATCTTGCAAGGATAGTAGTAGACTTTGTTGGGTTTTTTCCCCCGTTAGTATACATCTGGGCTTTCTAATCCAAATCACAAAACCTGTTCTTACGAAATCATTTGTACATGGAGTATGTATTTATTAGTCTCAACATGACCTGTCTGTCTTGCAGCCTGTCCGTGATCACTTTAAAAATGATCAGAAGGCCAAGGATCTACTGAAGAAGGTTAAGGTATGCATCCTTCCATTGTTTAGAATCTTACCTCTAATCTAGATTTTGCATCTCATGTACCGAATGTAGGGATGAGAGTGGGTAGGTTAGGTAACAGTTCACTGCAAATAGTTAATTCCAGGGTCGAATTGGGTTGACCCGAAACAGTTTCTGGATAAAGCAGTTAGGGAGATTTTATGGTTTAAATTTGCGTTTGGGGTGATTTTAACCTGTTTGACCTATTTTCTTTTTAGTATTCCCTTTTTTAAGTTTATATATTTCACCCCCTTGGGGATGAAACCTAGCTCAAACTATAACCCATAATTGGTCCCAAAATGCCACCTCTAACTGAAACCAACTAATTGGCTTTAATGGAAGCGTTATTGTGGGTGATTAACTTCATTCCATATTTTTGTAATGACAAAATTGAGTTTGGTTCAGATTTTTTGTTCCATTGTATCAAATGAATTCAGTTATACAATTCTACTTTATTCAAATATGTGGTGTGTGGGTGGTGGATAGTATCTGACTCGTATTTATGATTGCTACAGGGTTTCAAGGTCACAAAGTGATTAACGTCTTTCCATAGTGTTGTAATGACAATATCAAGTTTGGTTCAGATTTTTTTGCTCCATTGTATCAAAATGAATTCAGTTATACAAATCTACTTTATTCACATGCTTGGTTCGCATTAGCTATTTAAGATTAATATGTAGTAACATTTGGAATGCGGTTTTGTTTGAACTACTTGGGAAGAAAAGAGTCGTTAGTATTTATTTACATGTCTCAGTGTCGTTTTGGTCATAGTATGTGCTCATGGATATTGGAGTTCGAGTAATGTTTGTCTCTATATACTCTCCACAATATTTTCTGCATCTCTGTTGTGGACTGGTTGTAATTGAATGTGAATATGATGATTTCTGTTTGGTGCACCTTCAGGTCGGCTAGTGCATGTCTTTAATCTCATATCTATATTTTGGCTAAAATTTGTATATATCATGGGTCATATAACATATTAGTCATAGATTCCGTAAACTGTAATTCTCAAATTATTAGATTTTGAAGGCATATTTATTGCAACAGTTTGATATGTTGCAATAAATTGTTACAATATACACGCAGACAAGTGCAAGTAAATGGTTTTAGGTTATTTAATATACCGGTATATTTAAATTGTATTTTCTATTTGTTGGTGAAATATTTATATCATAGCTTTTATAAAAATTAAAAAATGACCTTGGACTAACATTTGCTCGATTTAAATGATTACTGTTTAGCCACTAAATAGTTAAAGCATAGTTCCACAACTAAAAAAACAAACACACTCGTTCTTTTTAACACATCAATGCTTTGCTTTTAATCCAAAATAAATAAAACAATCAGTTGTTAACCACATCGTGGTATACAATTAGAAATATTTACAGCATATTTTTACCCTATAGCAAGCAAAAACCACAAAAACAACACTTTAAACTAGTCTCTCCTGCTCAAAGTGTCCCCTAAGTTTGGTTGGTTTGTTAACAACTGTCCAGACAATTGTCAAACACTGGTTAGTACCATTGATAATTATCCCAGGTGAAGAACGGATAATTTAAACTCTCATGGGCTGTTAGTCTGTCCAAAGGATCGTCCTTGAGAAGCCCTTGTAACAATGACTGAGATCACTGCTGAATGGTCTATATGTTCCATTATTAAGTTCTGCATTGGAAACCCAAACGGTTCGTAAATGTCGATGTAAAAAAACACACTAAAGAAATAAGCAAAAGTTATTTCATCAAGAACCTGAAGGCGAAGTAGCTTCAAAACAGCTTCAGCGCTCGATCTTGAGGTGTCACTCTGTGGCCAGTCCAGCCTACGATTCCTTACATACTTTTGTGCATGTTGGCTGAAGAGACAAAACCATAGTAATTGTTAACGAGAATACCTCGTATAAGGAACATAAAAAGCTTCTTGGAAGATGATACTAACTCTGCTATCTTGAACATGTGATGTGGCAATACACCAATTAAGTACCCTTTCCATCATTGCAAGTTGTTCCAAATCCTCGTGTGTTAGAATCAGTGGCTTGCCGTGTTGTCTAGAGTTCAACGTTAGATAACAATTCTTGAAAAGCAGCATTGTTAAAGGTAGGGAAGCGTTAAATGTGGATATTTCAACTCAATAACTACATATCCATGGGATATATTGAGTTGTGCCTTTTACCTCAATAGGTTTAGATGGGTCAAAACAAAGAGTGGTTAACTTAACAGGGGAAACCGTCAATGGTTTGAAAGTCACCGGACTTTTATATATTACGCTTACAAGCGCCCAAATTGTTTTGTTCAAAAGTTAAGGTGATTGTTGTGATAACATCGTATTGATAATCTCAATCAACCCGATACTTCCTAACCCAGTTCATCTGATGCATTTCTTGCTAACTCCTGAAAAGTATCAAGTTCAACTTCCTGAACAAAGTTCAACCAGGATGCAACTTACACTCCATATATCGCATGGGTAAACAGATAAGACGTGTTGACACTATGCAGCTCTGTCCATGACGGCGTTCTACCAAAATGATCACCTTGATATAGCACTAGATTTTGGAACTATTTTGGAGTAATTAATGATAAAAAAAAAAAGAGAGATTAAAATAAAAGGCATTAGTTTGTGAAGCTTATTCTTAATTTTAAACTTTGACCCTTCGTTTGATATTAGTTATAGTCTATTCATGCAAGAAAATACAAAACAAGAATCACTTTCTCTTCACTAGCATACGTATAACATTTTTTCAGTACGTTTTGAGATTATAAAGTTGAATCCTCATATATATAACGATCAATGAGATGAAGATTAATTCCCGCTTATCACATTAGAGGAGTGTGAATTTGTGTACCCCAACCGCATTTAGAGGGTATCTTGCAAGTAATTATAAAAAGGTTTCTCTAAATCAGTTTAGTCATGATGTTTTAGGATGATGAAAAACTTTATAAAACTTTATTTGTATTATGAGTAGAAAGTAGAACTATAAACAAAGATCCGTTGTAGTCTAGTTGGTTAGGATACTCGGCTCTCACCCGAGAGACCCGGGTTCAAGTCCCGGCAACGGAATTCTTTTTTGTGTGTATTTACCACTTTTTTTCTTGTCACCAAGTTACAGTAAAAAAATATGAACCATTACTCCATTTGAATGCGTTTGCTATGACAATCCAACTTGTATAAATACATTCAACCAAGTTCATGTAATATCGGATTCATTTCATTTGTACCAGTTTTCATATATTAAGTATTAACCACTATCCTATATATATATTTTTTGGAGTGGCAAGTATCAACTACTATTAAGTGAGTAACATCTTTTTGCATGAATTTTATTATAAGATCAATTGCAAGAACGTCCATCTGAATATTAAATAAGTTTGTAACATCCAACCAATAGCATACATATAAGCAACATAACATAGTTAAATGAAAAAAATTATAATACTGACAATACAAGAAAAAAAATAAACAACTACCATAAAACATAGTTGCTTAGGAACTAGGAATAAAAGCATATAGGCACAATATTCTTTATTCAAATGCTAGTTAACAACTAACAAACATATTTTCATCATGGAAAGACTCTGCCGTGTAAAGTTTTGGCTTGATGTCTATTTCCCGACTGCCATGGTATATACCAAGACGGCAAAAATAAAATGTTGTTTGGTTTGCATTTAAGATTAGTAATGGGAATGGAAATAGGTTTGAGTTTGAAAGAAAACATACAAAATAAAATGAATATAGATGGTTGTCTCTTAAATTTTGAGTGCAAACTTACCAAGTTTTTCGCTAACCTAAGGTGACGATCGTTGTCCTAGAATGAAAGGATTGTATTACTCAACGATTGAAATTAAGGGTGAATGTGATTGATTCGGTTTGTGATTTCAATTGTGCTTGAAAAACGTATTAGGCAATGAAACCCTTTTTGTCTTTTATCGTTTGTGCCGAATAAGAAAATCAGATAATGTTACAAATGTTGTCCGGACAGGTACATTATCCTCGGTTGAGAAAATAAAATATATATGTATGTATAGTCTCAAGTTAAAATTAACTTGATATGTCAAGTTATGATTTTTGTAAGTACAAAAAAATGCAGGGTTTTTTACCGTGAGTCCGGTTTTGTATTTTATTAGCTTTCAGTTTCTTACAAAATTAAAAGTTGATCTATCAAGTTATTTTAAACTTGAAAAGATCATCCGCATATATATATAGACACCTTTACAGATACACATATGTATAATGGTGTTCATTAAACCGTTTGACCCGAAAAACTACCCAACCAGATGAATTTGGGTTGATTTGTTTTGGTTTGGGTATTTGGTTCTAACGGAAGTTTTAAAGTGGTTATTAGTTTGAATTTGGGTATCGAAAATACAAATTGGGTCCACCCGAAACCCGATATGTTATCTAAAGGCTTTTTCTTCCCGAAGTACAATTGTATTAACACTTATTATTTCATTAAAATAATAGTTATCAATATATTTACTGTATATTTAGAATCTATTGATTAATTGGTTTTATATTCTTATTATTGGTAATCATTGAAGAAATTTGTTGTGAATATTTAGATTTCCGTATAATATTTGAACATCATGGAGCATATTATATATTAAACCACTCATTTTAGTTTTGTATTTTAGTGTAGACAAGGAACTAACATATGTATGTGTGTCTCATGAATTTATCGACCTGCTAAGGGGCTAGGCCCAGTCCAGTCCTCATGTATATACGTAATACGTTTGGATTGCCTTATACAATTCACAAAAACACATCCACAGTTCCACACACACATCCACATCCGGCTCAACATATTGACAGAGAGAGAGAGATGACCCGAACCGGTAACAAAGAAAGGACATTTCACAAAAACACTTCCACATACACATCCGGCTCTACATATTGACAAACAGAGAGAGAGAGAGAGGCGAGAACAAAGAAAGAAACCGACGCCGACTCCGCCGAGCCGGTCCCCATAGAGTTTTACACCGGATATCTCTGTATACATCCCATCTACTTTGGTCTCCAAGCCAGCCGACCCCGCTTCGGGTTCCACACTCCGAAGCTGATTCCAACTTGATTTTGAGCTTTGTCTATCTCTTCTCGGATCCGGCTATATACGCACATATAGGTACGTCTCTTTTCGGATACGGTTACTAAAGGATCCGTATGGGGCTCGGCTACCCATGGGTTCGACTCGGCTCGTCTTAATTTGGTTAGATATACACATTGGGTATTACACACGATCTAGTCCCTCAGCTCGTATATGAGAAATATTTTGACACATTTTTTTAATGCGAACTTTATATTTTTTTTTTCCCACTTATTTCTTTCCAGTGATTCGCGGACGGCTAAGCCGCCTTTCCTTTTCTTTCTCTTTTTCGGCGAGAGAAGGTTTCCGGCGGGGACGCTCTTTTTCATTCGAACATTATGCATTTCACCTTATATATATATATACATATAAAACATATCCATTCCGCACATGCATATAAATGTGTGGGTTTTTATATATTTTAATGTATGCGTAGATATGAGAATTGATACATCAGAATGTATTATGGGACCTTATTTAGGACTTTCTTTTTGTCAGATTGTCCCTTCCGTTCTCAAAACTTGAACTTGAATTTTAGAGGATTTACGAAGTTATTCGGATATTGTTGCCATGTCGGAAGCAGGTAGTAGTGATAATGAGATAAGTAATGGGCAGGATTTAGATGAATTTGATAAAAAGGTTGTTCTTCCCGTAGGAGTTGATAATTCACCTTCCCGCCTTAGTGTTTTTAATTTCGAAAAAATGCTTGAAGATTACCCATGCCTCGCCAAATATAACCCCGTTTTGCCCACTAAGGATCAAAGAGCCAACCGTCCCCCTCCGGGCAAGGTTACCCTTTATCAGGCCTATTTCACTTCTTCTAACCTTAGGCTTCCATTGACCCCTTTTTATCTTAAGGTGCTAGCACATTATAAGATAGGTCTTGCGCAGATGCATCCAGTTGGTGCTGGTAAAATTTTGCTTTTTGAGATGATTTTGGCTGCCCTAAGGCTCCCTCGGTCACTGTCCATGTTTAGGATGTTTTTTAGGTTGGTCACGACAGGCGATTGGTATACCGTTCAACTTAGGGAGTGTGGTTTGTCATTGATAACCGGTGCTCCCAGTACCATTAAGTTTTGGCGTTTCGACTTCTTTTTTGTGGAAGCCACGTTTATCCCTACCGATAAGGTCGCTTTGATTGATTGGAGAGATGTTAGCAATAAGATGGAAAATACTAGGATCAATAAGAAAGTTAATGCATTGCCCGAAAAGCATTTGATCAACTCCAAGTATTTTGAGCGAATAAGGAAGGTCTCCGTCCCATATAGGAGTTACATGCAGCATGAAGGTATTTTGGTTTTGGCTAAGGTTAGCAAGGATTGGGAAGGAGATACAGTTCCTATCCTAATAAAGAAATCTACAAAAAAGCGTACGATTTCTTCTTTGCCTTTCTTCTCCTTTACTTACTTAATGTCTTGTTATTTTTATAACTTTTTGTTGCTTGTTGCAGCCATGAGTCTGCTTGAGGGTATGGGGATTGATTTTGATGATTTTGAGATAATGGCTCGTGATGGGCGGACTATTAGGGATGAAGCTGGCGGGTTAGCTGCAGAGGGTTCTCAGCAACAGACGCTTGTTTCCCCTCCGGACAGAGATGTGTCTAAGAGGTTATCCTTTTCTTCGGACCAGGTTGCAAATGTTGGATTTGACGGCTCCCCTACTAACTCATATGGCCACCAGCTACCCACTGAGGAGGTGAGGGATGAAGTTTTGGCTGGTTTCTTTGACAGGGAGGCTTCACAACCCTCCCGTCCTTATGGTAACTTCTTATTTCAAATCTCTTTCTCATGGGCGACACCTATGCTTTGATAAGCTTTATTTTTTGGTTTTATTTTATTTTTAATGCTTTGTTTTATTTACACAGGCGACTATTCTCCTCTTCATGATGATGCTCCTCAGGATGCTAATGCCTCTGGTGACGGGCATGTTTATATAGCCAGTGATTCTCCGGCTCCTGGTGAGAAGAGACATGGGGAGGATCTTGTTGGTTCTTTATGCAAGCATCCAAGGATTGTTCCTTCCCCCACATCTAACCTTGCTCGTGAGAAGCAGAGTTTGGAGGATGAGGTTAAGCAACTTAGGTCTATGTTGGCTGAGAGGGATGCTCGGGTTAAGCATGTTACTTCTTCATCCAAGAAAAACAAGATCAAGTTTTTGGATGCAGAGGAGGTGCTCATTCCAGTTGAGAAAGCGGTGGCTCAGCAGGAAATTCCGAGAAAAGGTGTTGCTAACCATAGGCATACCGAAGGTGCATCTGGTGCTGAAACAAACCATTCGGAAGTTAGTGCTGTGAGTAAAAGACTCGAGGCGCAGGAACATCAAGCTGATGAAGCTATTGATTTAGACGACGCATTTGGGGACCTTGACAATGATTCTAACTTTGCTGAAATTCAGAATGGTTCTGACCGTGTCATTCCCAATAGGGATGTTACCAATGAGGTTCCGCCACGACGAGAGTTCCTAGAGCATGTTATTACTCCTGGCAGAGCCCAAAAGATAGCAAAGATTACGAATGTTGAGTTAGCTGATAAACTTGAAGAGATTGGAGGTGAATCATTGTGTTTTGTGTCGGAAGGGGCCAGCAGGATACGTAAGTTGACTGGGGATGTCTGTCTTTACGGTGAGCGTTTGGGGAAGATGGAGAACAAAGCTGCTAAGGATGCAGCCACCATTGAGCAGCAGGCCAAGACAATTGGAGAACTTACTAAACTTCTAACTACCTCAATGGAGAATGCCCGGGAGGTACGGCAGAAGCTGGAAGGTGAAGCTTTGGAGAGTGCTGCCAAGCTTAAGGAACTGGCAAGTAAGTTGAAAGGTCGCGACTCTGGGGATGCCATGGTTTCCTCAGATATCTTGGACAGGGATAAAGTTATAGTCAAGAAGGATAAAGAGATTCAGAGTCTAAAGCAGAAACTCGTTGCTGATGAAACGAAGGATAAGGAAATTGCCCATCTGAAGGAACAACTTGGGGATGCCAAAGAGAGGGAAAATAAGCTTATAAAAACCACAGTTTTGTAAAAATACCAAAACACAACCAGATTATACAACAATGAGGGATTTCGGAACAAGAAAAATGCCAAGCAATGTGTCATTTGACACTCATAATTCCAAAGCTTAATCATTCATACAATCAAACTAATCAAACTATATATGCATTTTGACTTTAATGGTCAAACAAAACATTTTCAAACACAAATAATAAATATCAAGTGCTATCAAACTACATATGCACTTTGACCTTAACGGTCAAACAAACCATTTCCAAAAGAGTCAAGTGATTGGAAATTTATCATACTATAGCCAAAAATCCATAGTACGTATCGAACTTTAAATGGGTCTATTGTGGGTATCAAATTTTTAAAAAATACTACTTTACACACCGGGGGTATACTTGACACGGTGAGGTCCATAGAAGCTGCCATGTCTAGTTCCATGTCATCAGTTTAACAGATTTTGATTGGTCGAATATGTAAAAAGTAATTTTCAAAAGTTCTGACACATACTATAAATTTTGAGCTCAATTTAGTTTGATACATTTCCGGTCGCTTCACCATTTCCAAAATCCAAACCTAACATGGTTGTGTGTTCAAATTTCCATACCAACCTAAACCCAATACTCTATCTTATATATTGTAATTCATCATTATATCTTTAATTTCCTATAATCCCACAAAAGCCCACATCAATTTCTAATTCCAAAAATGAATCTTTTGACCATAAACTTTAATCTCTATAAATTATCAAGTGTGAAACATTAGACATACATAAATATTCAATATTTTTTAACTTTTAACCCAATTAAACTTGTTATTTGAGGTTCGTACAAGCTAACGAGTAAAAAAGTACAAAACTTTATCAGATTCTTGAAGTAAAAAATATATATTTTTATGAAACTGTAAAAAGGTAAAAAATAATAATAATAATAAAATAAATTGATATGTAAGTATAGGAGTACCTGTAAATGGGTAAACGGCCGACGGTAAGATATCCGGTTAAACGGCCGACGACGAGACAGATAGAATGAAAGGGCTGAAGAGAAAGCTACAGATAGAAGGATATGTGTGTATAACTTTTTATTTGGGTACCCTTTAGTTTAATGTGTTTTCCAAATTATGCCATAATATATTTGGTGCGATCAAAATGTGTATCTACCAGTACCAAATAGTCTAACAGAACCAGAAAACCGAAAATCAAAAAAACGTGAAAAAAACGAATCACCAAAACCAAATACCAAAAAAAACCAATTGATTTGGTTTTTGGTTTTTTTTAAATCGAAAGGACCGGTTCGAGTTTCGATTTCATATGCAAAAAACCGACCCAAAAACCGAACCGAACCGAATATGTTAATATATTTAAACTTTTTGCTTTTTAGTGACAAATCAAACTCATTTGTATGTTTTAGATTAAAATGCACAACAAAATCAATTCGGTTTATAAAAACTTATACCAATTTTAACACCTAAAATATATAATTAGTTAATAAAAAACATTCGTATATTTTAGTTTCTTTATCATATTTTTTCCTTAACAATTTAATGTTAAATTTATAACTTAATAAGCTAAAAGCGTTAAAAAAAACGAAACCAAAATTGAAAACCGACCCGACCCGAACCAAAACCGAATCCAATGGTTTTGGTTTTCTTAAAACCGAACGGATCGGTTCGAGTTCTGGTTTTGGGCCAAAACCGACACATACCGACCCATGCTCAGCCCTACCAATATACTAAAAGCGGATTAAGGTTTACTTTTATCTACACGTGGGGCTTTTCTTTGAGCGACACATGTCTTTTTAAGTATAGACAATTTAACTAATCTAATCTTCCTATTTTATAGTTAACGAATAATAGTATTATTATTAAATACAAATTTATAACATGGTATATCTTTTATTCTATATTAATATTTATTATTATTGTTATCTGCTAACTAATTTCCATATATAAATATATTAAACAAATTTATAACTTTAGAAATTAATATTTCTTTATATAATATTTTAAATATTATATATACTATAATAGGCCTTCATAAGACTAACATAAATAAATTTAATATTTTTTTATTACAAATTTAATATTATAATATTTTTTTTTAAAAAATTTTTTTAGATGTTATATCTTTTTTAAAACATGTATTTTAGTTTTATTTTTCTAAATCTAGATAAATTATGCATCATATACACATGATATATCAGAAAACATATATTACTCATGAGTTACAAATGTATGTAACAAATGCAAATTTAAAAATTAGTTTATTTTATTCAATAAAATTCACATAAATTGTCACAAAGTTGTATATAATAATGTAGGTAAATGTTCATTTGCAAACAATAATTAATGTGAAAACCAAGGGACAAATCTCAGCCACACATTTCTCTCTTTTTTTCTCTTTTCTCCATAAATCATTAGTTTCATCTAATTCATTCAAAATCTTTTATCTCAAAAACCGTACATCGATAAAATATAAAAA
>JAOXNX010000026.1:9519033-9531234 GCA_028566075.1 Solidago caesia | reverse complement strand
TACATTCATATATCTTGGCATCATGACGTTACTGTGCATGACTCGTTGCCTAACTAGCAACATTATATTCTTTGTAATTTTTACCTCCTGATCAATGTTTTAAAAACCGGTATTTGAGTCATACCGGCCTAGCCTCCGGTACCGGTTTTACCGGTAGGCTTATTTTAATATACTTTTATTTTTTTTATATAAATGCTATTAAACTTGTTACAATCCAACGAAAATAGTCAAAATATAATTATAATTCACTCAAAAATAATACCAAATAGATATTTTATAACAAAATATAAGTTTTAAAGTTCACAAACAACAAAAAATAACATTAAAGTATCATAAAATAATTAGAAAAATTTTTTTTTAAAAAAAGAAAGAAAAAAACCGGTTGAACCGGAAAAAACGGGCGGTAAAAAATAGTGAAAAAACCGGACCTAAAACCGGGTTAGTTGTACTGGCCTAGCCTCCAGTGACCGATTTAACCGGTAAAACAGGCCGGTATGAACCGGTTTTTAAAACATTGCTCCTGATTCCATTCAAGCAAGATTAGGACATATTAAGATCTCACAGTTATATGACCAAGATCACAATCATATGCATATATTCACATTTGGTTGATCAAAATCATAAAATCGTAATATATCCGGGTCAAGAGATATCCATATATTAATAACCGTATTATTGAACACAAAACTCTAAAATAATATTTAGTAAAAGGTGTGATTAAGGGTATGTTTGGTACAAAAGCTTCGAGCTGAGACTATGGTTAGGGCTTGGAGCTGGAGCTTGGGGCTGTGGCTAGGAGTTGGGCCTTTTTTTTTCAACCCTTCTTACACAATCTTTTATTTTAAAGATCTTTTTGGGCTTTTAAGAGTTTTTTGTAACTGGGGCTTTTTATCTCAAATGCATATCCAAACAGGGCTTAAGGCTAGATGCTACCGCGCTAAAATTTGGAGATAGAATTTAGGGTTGGGGTTTTTTTCACTTCCTTGCAGTAGGGAAACGTTTACGACAAAATACTACCTTGTTTTCAAATAAAAGGTTTCAACCTTAAAAAGTTCTTAAAAACCTTCAAAAGACCGTTAAAAAGCAATAGAAAGGAAGCTTCGATAAAGGGAGAAAAATGCCCCAACTTTTAGCTATAGTTTCAGCCTCATCCCTAAGCCACAACCGTTGTCCATAATTACAATTTTTGCTACTTTTACTAAACGTTTCCCTACTTTCAACGAAAACAAATATGTGAATAAATTATGATATGTTAAATATATATTTGCCTTAAGGGAAAATAAATTATTAAGAATAATTATCAATAGTAATAATCTAAAACAATAACTTACTAGATTTTTGTCTTGTGTCTATACATGATTAGATTAAAATAATAACTTTAAAAGTTTAGAATTATTTTTTATGAGTAGTAATATTTTATACATGCATATACATCATAACTTTCCAATTTATTTAATAGTTAAATAAAAATTGTTTGCATCCATAAATTATTCAATGTTATTTTAACTTATATAAATTAAAGTTAATAAGTTGTAGATGTTTTTAAAAATAGGAAAATTCAAATTTTGAGCTTAACTTAAATTTAACAAATTGTAAAAAAATTTAGATAGGAAAGTTCAATTAAAGTATTTTAATTTAAATTAAATTTGATAAATTGCAGAGATTTTTTAAATAAAAAAATTTTCTTTTATGTAAGATTGATCAATTGAAAAATTAAAGCCTATTAACTGAGCTTTAAGCCAAATGTTTTTTTGTTAATATTAGCATTTTTGACAAATTCAAATATTATTATACAAAAAATAATAACTTAGCTCTAGTTTAGCCACGAATTAAACTTATCGAGTTGATATGTCGAATTGAATCACGTAAATTAGTGCGTTCTTTTTAAAGCACCTTGTCGTGAGAATGTGAGATCAACGTGGCCATATGTTATTTCTTTGAGTTATCTTTGATGGTTATTGGACTAGTCTTTTGTTTCATTGTTTGATTGATAGACTGGAATAATTTGATTAATTGGGTGTTTTTGTATCTGTTTGAGACCCTAATGTGGTTTATTTATTTGTTGCTGATTACATATATATATACCGTCTGTCGTATATATGAACTAATAATAATGTGACATGCAATCATAATACTTGTATGGAAACGTTTCATTGATTAATATTTAATAACATTTCACTGGGTAACCTTTTATTAAAAAAAAATGGACTAGTAGTTTGTCAGAGAATGAGTTACATATTCAGATATTCTGTTAGTATTTTGGATGTAAAAGTCATTTTGGTGGTTTCGCGATATGATGTTTCTAAAGTACATAAAGCCTCCATATCATTGAGTTAATTGGGTTCTTAGGCTCTTTTATTTATTTATTTTGCAAAAAGGACATCAAAAGCACAAGTGATTGATGCTTAGTTACAGCCTTTAACAATTAAAGGAAATTTTTAAAAATTGGTTTTTTAGTTGAACGGTTTGGTAACTGAAAACGGTTAAATCGGCTGATTTAAACAGGTAGACTAAAAACACAAAATTTTTACATACAATTTAGACATACAATCATCATATCAAATTATCAACAACAATATCATGTAATTTATGCATACACTCATCATATAAAACAAGTAGACAATAACCATATTTAAATTTAACAATAAAACCAATGACGTGTAGCTCAATTAATAATGGGTGGATATATCTTTGTCACAAAAAGCACAAGGCCATGGGATCAAGACCAGACACCCCAAAAGCTACAATCGTTAGTATGCCTCCACATTATGGATAGCCAGTTGATTGTGAACTGGTTTAGGTTGTCAGATATCAACCTTTTGTCACGAATTTTAACGATGCAAAGAATAAAGATGACAAAGTTAAAAAAAACTCAACATTTAACTTTTACAATTTTTGTTTTTTAGATATAAAAATCCTGTATTTTTATTAAAAAATCGTTTACAATTAAACCAGTCAACTAACCAGATAGCGGTTCACTTGGTCTGATTGGTTTGAACGGGCTTTTAAAAGATTTATTAAAGGCACCACATTGAAAAAAAAAGTTGGATCATCTTCATATTAAAAACTAAAACATACTTGATTATATTATAACAATTACATTACATTAATCTTTACTAATTTTGAAGGAAAAAAAACCTCTCACACAAAAAACCACACCAATGTTCCCGGTGTGGTGTATACCACGGTGATCAGGAAACAACCGCAGCGGAAGGAACCATGCTCGATTAGAAGCTAGCCCCGTTAAGAATTCTTAACTAGCTAGTTTGGTCGAGCTAGCTCGGGTGTATTTGGGAATTATGTCATCGACGAGGCTATATATATGTATTTTTTAATAAACGGAATGCCTAGAAGTAGCATCATCGATCCATGATTGCAAATGCTCATTTTGGAGTTAATGAAGCAAACCTTATGAATACTAGAGATGAAATGATATAAATTGAAGCAAGCAATCTAGCATGGTGGGATCACAAGCATATGGCGATTTAATCTAGTTCTTGTCATTTACCTTATTTTATATGCCAGGAAAGCTATTTTACACATTATCCCTAAGGCTGATGTTTTTAATACTAGTTATATATTTCTTGCTTTTTAATCATTCTGTTACGTGCAGAAAGTTGTAATTAGTTGTATAAGGTTTATTAATTACTCTATAAGTATCAGTCAGTCCAGGATATATAATTCATTATCTTTACCGGATCCTTGTTATTAACTTAAGTAAATTAAGATGAAAGTTATTGGAAACACGAGGTCTTTATGCACACAATTCGTATAGATAATATGATGTAGTTTGATATACGAGAGACTAATATATGGTGAGACTCGTGTGACGATCGAGGTTTTCTTTTTTTTTTTCTTTTTTTTTTCTAAAGGTTGGGGATGGTACGCGAAAAGATATATTAAATTAATCTACCATAAAGTTACGTACATGACATGATCAAAAGTGGGACTCATGTAAGGAGTCTAGGGCCACTCCAGCATAGGCCGGGTGGTAGAAGCTCTCGCCTCTGGGGGAAGTCAAGGCTTCAATCCTTGACATAGGAGTTTATTGAGAGTAGTTTTAGGAGTAGGTCTAGGATTAGAATTAATGGCCGTTCAAAAAAAAAAAATGTAAGGAGTCTAGGATTGTATGTCACTAATTTCTAATGACAACGATAAGAAATTAAATTTTTTGGAACAAGCAGACTGCAATTACCATATCAAAGTCGAAAATACAAGAAGTAATTAGATGTACGGAGATAAGTTAGTTGAAGAGGATTTGAGCATCAGCTCTGAATATCTCTACATGTGCATATGTGCAAATAAGTGCTTAATCATTATGATTAGAGATGACTTAATTAAGGCACGTGATCGGATTCTAACCCTTTTCTAAGTTGTTAATTTAGAGTTATATAAGGGATTTTAGGTAATTACGACAATATGAACAAACTGCAAAGCGTGAACATGGCTTATACGTGGTTTTAGTGTAAAGCACAAATGTCTGTTGTATTGGTACGCTATACTCTCACATTTTTCACTGGTATAACAACTTGTTAGTATGATAACTTACGAACATTTTGTTCAGGACTTTATGCAAAAGTTCATATATGAAAATAATGGAGGACGTACAATACGTTGGGAAACCACCAGGTGGCTTAGTGGTCAGGCGACTTGATGTCCTAACGAGAGGTGAATCTTCGGTACATATATTGGAAGACTAATTAAGATTGGATGGCCATAGTCTCTTGATTATTAAGCTGATCGAATGATGTAATGTTACTTTTTAATTGTTCAACTTCATCGTCGATATAAAATAGAGACGGTATATATGTATTAAAACAAGCTAGGATGTATCTGAATGTATGTCTGGTGCTTTACTAGGAGCTAAGTATTGCACATTTGGATGAAAAGCTGTATTGATACATATCAAAGTAGAAAGAAATGTATGGATTAAGTTAATTACCATAGCAGTGGGACATAAGTATCTTACACTATGGACTTGCATATTGTTACTGAAATGGAGAAACATCCGTAACTTATCAAAGACAACTTGGAAAGGTAAGCCAATATTGGAGGTTTCTGGACTAACACACTTCACTATATATATGCACATCACTTGATTCACAAAACCACCTGGAAATCTAAGTTTAATTTTTAAAACAAGCACCATGAGACCTGTTATCGAATCATTTCAGCCACTAACACTCGTTGCAAAACCCGAACCCAAGCCATTGTGTCAGTGGCGTTGCGCTATTCCCGTGAAGACATCCCAACAAACTAGTGGTACTCCAGCCCCAAATAAACGCAAAAGTTTGGTTATTGATTCCAGAGAAGGTTATCATAGGCGATCATTGGGCCGACTTAATAAGAAATGGAAGGAGTATCATGGGTCAACAGGCTGGGAAGGCTTGTTAGATCCACTTGACGATGGTTTACGGCGTGAGATTATGCGATACGGGAGCTTTGTTGAGGCAGCGTACCAATGCTTCGATTTTGATCCATCATCACCAAGTTACGCTACATGCCGTTACACAAAAAACTCAATTTTGGAACGAGCCGGTGTCAATGGAAGTGGGTATCGTGTGACAAAAAACTTAAATGCCACGTCATCCATTCCAATGCCAAAATGGATAGGCCATATAGGAGTGCAGTCTAGCTGGATTGGTTATGTCGCAGTTTGCGAGGATAAAAATGAGATTTCTAGGCTCGGTAGACGAGACATAGTAATTGCATTGCGTGGGACCGCAACTTGTTTAGAGTGGCTCGAGAATCTAAGAGGCACTCTGACAAGTTGCCCATTCAACAATGTGCACGACATGAGAGGGGGAAATGACGAACCGATGGTGGAAAGTGGAGTTTTAAGTCTATACACCTCGAGCACGTCAGTTTTCCCAAGCTTACAAAAATCATTAAAAGACGAAGTTTTAAGAATAGTACGTAAATACAATAATGAGCCCTTAAGTGTCACCATCACTGGCCATTCTTTAGGAGCTTCATTGGCTATTTTAGCTGCCTACGATATCAAAACAACAATCAAGCGCAATTTACATCTCTCGGTTATCTCATTCGGAGGACCTAGGGTTGGAAACCGAAGTTTCAGACGCAACCTAGAACTACAAGGAACAAAGATTCTACGTATAGTGAACTCAGATGACCTAATAACCAAAGTACCAGGTTTTTTAGTCGAAGACCATGATGACATGGCCCAAGGAAGGGGAGCTCGTGTTGCCCATCTACCTCGTTGGATACAGAAACACGTCAAAGACAACCAATGGGTTTATGCGAATATAGGACACGAGCTACGTTTGAGCAGTCGTGCCTCGTTAAAGCTAAATAGTATGAATGTGGCCTCATGTCATGATCTAAAAACATACCTACATCTTGTAAATGAATTCATATAAATTAATTAAACGGTGTATAATCACAATACACATTTTGAACGTTTAATAATATCACACTTATCATGCTTTTAATAGCTTAGAAAACTTGGGAGTGGCATTTTTGATACATTTCTAGATGTTGAGGAGGATTTTAGGGATGTCATATACGAAATAGTCCATCAAAGTAACTTTTGAGATACCATAATACTTTTAGGATTTATTGTATTGTCTTATTATAACGACTACATGCTAACTTATTGATAAAAAGACCAAGCCTGTGATATCTCTTATTCACAAATCACACATGCATAAAAAAAAAAGAGGAAAAAAAGCGAGAGAACATCACATTGTGATAAAAAAAAATTGTCTTCGTTGCAAACAACTTATATGATGTCATGGCTATACGCTATGCCGTAATACTGTCAAATGTAGACTATCCGAAACAAGGTCACACAAGTAAACACCAACTCTCGTCAAGCTCGCAGCATATTAGGTTTCTACACAAGACTCAAGTATCACTACTCCAATGCCTAACAACATGTGCAACCATATGACTAAAAGTTGCACCATGGTGTAATGAAAATACATGCCAAGTTTAGTGACACATTATGTATATTAGCCGAGTTTTACTTTATTAACCCTAAATTCTAACAAATTCTACCCTAAATTCATCAATTACTTTTTTTTTCTATCGTGAAAAACCTATCATTCACCATAAATTTCTTAAACGTAACTTCAATTCTGCAAAATTAGGTCAAATATGAACTCTATTAATACACCTTGAAGGTCATCAATTGCGACTCCTGACACTCCAACCTCTGGTCAATCTGCTCTAATTACTGATCCAATTAACCATCCATTGCATCTTCATCAAAATGATCATCCAGATATCATTCTCATTACCAAGAAACTTACTAGTTCAGATAAATTGTAACTCTTCGAAACGCTCTATAACAATTGCATGGAATTCAAATAATAAGCTCAAATTATTAGCCAGCAAATTTACTGAACCTGGCCATGC
This sequence comes from Solidago caesia, assembly GCA_028566075.1. NCBI lineage: Eukaryota > Viridiplantae > Streptophyta > Magnoliopsida > Asterales > Asteraceae > Solidago > Solidago caesia. Next base: position 9,523,854 of record JAOXNX010000026.1, on the reverse strand, counting down.
CTCAGGCCTCTATGGGGGAATGCTAACGATGTAGTTATTTACTTATTTCTTGGATAGAAAACAGCATTACTCACAACTTGATGGTCACATAATCTTTCAAAAACTAATGAATTAGTTCACCTTACTCAATCCAACACCACTATCCGAGTTTTCAAATAAAGGCTCATTAGTGTAATTTTGAGAAGTAAAGGATCAAACCGATAATTTCAATATAACCACAAGAACGGTCTGTGTAATCAAGTCTAAAAACCAAAAGACTATACTTCAAAAATGAAAGTTTGTATTTTAGAGTAACTACTTTTAACCCATGATTCTCCAATCTACATTAATGTGATACTTCCTATGTTGAGATGAATAATCTAAGTAGTTAGGCTATCCAAAAGGGAAGCCATACTCATACCACACATTTTGATAAACTAAACTTACCACAATGTACAAAATTTATAACATTGTACAAGCATCTACTGCGCTGTTGTTGTAAATTAATCAAAATATGTGGTGCCTTTATCGATTTCCTATCCATAGACATAGAAACTAATAACTAAAGGTGGTAATGTAACTCATTTATTTATTAATTATTAAAAGGTCACCTTACGTCATGTTTTTATCTATAAATCAAATGAAAAGTCTAGTTAAAATGGAAATAAAGAAAATGGGAAGATCAAACAATTAGAAAGGCACCCGAACATATGTCTTCCATACAACCTTCTGAATCTTACCAAGCCACCCGACCCACCCATTTTGCCACCTTTACTAACAACCCTCATAATCTAATTAGCTTAGACACATATATCTGCACAAAGCTCAAGTTTGGACCAGACTATAGGCTTCAACTCATCAAGGAACAAGCAGCAAAGGATAGTATTGAATTTTAACCAAAAGCTTTATTTTACATTGATGTCAAGGACTTTGATTTAATCAACACAAATGGGTAGAAGAAAACAAATTTGAAGAACGTCAGCTAATATCTACCTTGAATAATAGTGCTCTTGGTTTTCCTAGAAGACATGAGAGTACGAATCTATCCGTTATATCATCATCACTTTTTACCAGTCATGCCTGCAACCACCTGCAATGTTTTTGTCCAACTATCTGTTAAACTCAAGTTAGAGAAGAGATGAAGTCCTTATATGACCCTTTCCTTTTGCAAAGCAAAGCACCAGTACTTGCACCAACGTGAATAAGAGTGGATTTTAGAGGAAAATTGTTGCATTACAATTCATTTGTCCATACTATGTGACATACACGCGCTAACATACATGTTGGTAATTTTGTATGTGTGTATGTTTGTTGACTGCATGTATGCATGTTTATATGTGCATACATAATATACATTCACATGTGCAGATACGTATAACCAATATGTAGTACTCACATCGTTTAAAGCAGGTTGACGGGCTTGCTTAGATGGTTCAAACGAGTCCAACATAGGTTTCACCACAGCAGGAAGGAATAGACCTACATGTCACAATAATAATCCATTACAAAGGAAAGACATTTAAAACATCACTGCTAAAATGGAGACAAAAGAGTTGGACCCGAATTCCCAGAGGAACGTCCATAATCCATGCCAAAAAGCAGCATTATAGCAAAAACATGATTCAGCAGTAACCAGAGTTGTAAAAGGATATTTTAAAAAAGTACTGTTAGAGATCCAAGATACGATGCATGGCACATGACCGGACTTGCAGACATACTGATAATGTTTTGGATGAAGTTTAGAAATAAGTCAACAACAATAACTCTCTACATATCCTTACAGTCTTGCTACTCTTGCATAATAGTTCAGCCAACTAAACAGCAAAGCTTTAACATATATCATGCAAGTATATATTTGGAAACAACACTTCAGCTAGTGAATACATGGTCACGCATTGTAAAATGCAGTATCTTTAGGGCTAAATGCACTTGTCCAAGTTTTGCTATTGTGTGTATCCAACTTCCAAACAGTCTCCTGTGTGTGTCAAACTTTCAATTCATTACTAAATAAAAGTTTTAATTAAAAGTTCGATACACAATAGATGGTTTGGAAGTTGGATAAACACAATAGCAATACAAGAAAAACTGGATACATTTTGACGCACAAAAGCCTAAATTTACGAACATGTGATATAAATCTTGAAAAAAATAACTTATATGTTCTTATCCTACAGTCTGATACATGAACAAGAAATACAAAAGTCAAAAAATTAAGAAAGCGAAGGAATGGTCATACACCCAGTATTCAACACCAGATATACACGGTTCAGTCAAAGGATGACATGTCTCCACGAAAGCGCTAGCAAGTCGCTCTTTTGATTTTGTCTCTTAAGGTCTACAATTACAACGGGGATATATAAACGTATATTTGGGCCTTCAAAATCATACAGGCCAGACTGCTGATCCTAATTTTCCCTCTATGGGCCCCGCCTCTTAACCCTCGAAATTTACATTATTAGAATTCATTTTTATGCAAGTAAATAGTTTCATATACAAGTTGTAGCACTTGTAGAAAACCTTGAATAAGAGAACAATTAATATTTATAGCCCAAATTCAGTATGGTAAGCTTTAAATGCGTATCCATGTCTTCTAGCTTTAAGGAGTTCTTCCGGTAGGAACCAAATACCGCAACTACAGAGTTTTACCATTACACATCAAGCACTACCATTTTCATCATCCCTCCATTCTATTTACTGAAATTACAAAATCACTTTTGAATTCCGACTTAAAAACCTCCCAAATCATACTTAACATTATCCAAAGAGCCTCAATTTCACATTATCTTTGTTCCTCGGGTTTTAAACAAGATAATTCGTGTATGACTCGATAACATACAAGCTTGCGCTTTGACATAGACTTCTCAACCAAACTCATCGCTTATGCTATAAGAATTTCTCTCGAATTTAATCCACATTACCTTGATACACATCAATCAAGTCTACATTATGAGTTTAGAATGCCAGACTCTTAGTGTCGTTTACTATTGGATCTCGGTATCATCAAAATAATAATAATAATAATAATAATAATAATAATAATAATGTCCAAGAGGAATAATGAAAACAGATTATTATTATTATTATTATTATTATTATATTATTAATCAAATGATGCAATTGTAATTGTAATTGTAAATAAAATGAAAATGAATAATAAAAAAAATAATAAAAGAATGAAGGGTACCAACGCCACCAATGAGACAAGAAGCAGCGACGATCGGTTCTTGTGCAACAAACATTTTTAGCTTATTCATCACCGCCATTTCTTTCCCTCCCTCTCTCGCTCTCTCTTTCTGAAAATATTTTTTATCCGGGTCGGATCGGGTCTAATAGGGGAATCCAAAATTTTCATTTAACACCTTACATTCTTTTCACATTTCAATCTTTTTTTCATGACTTTTGCAAATTTGCCCTTCAACTTACTTTCCTTTTGACTTTTGGCATCTTTATTTAAGCTGTTATTTCGACACCAACGCAATAAATAAATTCATGGCTAATATATAAATATTGTTACTCCTTAATTATATCTTTTATTAATAAATTTTTAATTATATAATATGTAACATGTTCTTCATATCATATATAAATATATAATTGAAGAATTGTAACTTTGTAACGGTTTCTGTGTGCTGAGGAAGGTTTAGAAACTATGGATGACCTGGTGGTTGTGGGATGGCGAATTTGATCTGGAACTATGTTAGTTTATGGTGCAAAGCTAGTCCTTTTTTTGTTTTCTCGATCAAGGACCTGGTGGAGATATACAATAACGTGGGTATCGGGAAGATGGAAAGGAAGGCTCTTAAAGGAATTATAATGGTGGCATGTTGGGTTATTTGGAAAGCAAGGAACGACCGAAGATTTAATAACTCCACTTTCAGAATTGAGACAATTTTGCAAGACATAAAATCTTTGGCTTTTCTTTGATATAGATATAGAAAGAAGAATGAAAACATTAGTTGGCTAGATTGGAGTAAATTCAAATTATTGTAATTATTGTATGTATTTGTATGTGTTGTGTACCGCCTAGTTGGTGGATACATTGCGAATGAAATTTAGCTTTAAAAAGAAAAATATATAATTGAACCTACTTCATTTTTGAATAATAGGTTACAATCTGAAACCATAATTTATCCACACATAACAACGACCACTATTGACAATGACAAGTATTTTTATGTTTGATTTCTTGAAAACAACTCATTTAACATGTTTTTTTTTCCAACTAACGTGTGTATATTTGGCCTGGTCGGGCTTCGGGTTTCCGGGCTAGCATCTCATGCCTATTTGTGCCTCAGTGCATTTGATGTTGGTTTAACAATCCAAGTATCCAACACACTATGCAAAATGCCCATACTTCACTTCAAGATGCAACAGTTAACGATACAGCATTTCAGACGTCAACTCTAACAAGAAAAATACACATAAACAAGTTCTACAAGAACGACTTTTAAGTCGAAGAACGATGAGCTTTTTGAGAAAAATATAGCAATCATATCAGATGATCAAACTAATTTACACGTTGACTAACATGTGTCTCTAAGAATCGGTAGCAAACACATTACCTTTCAAAAATCAAAGAAACATAATCAACCACGCGTGCAAGGTAAGAACGAAAACACAACTCCATTAAAGGGAATTGCTTAAAAGTAACAATTCAATCACGCAATGGTATTACCATTGATCGCCTGTGAGATAGTTCTGTCCCAATTTAACGTCGCCATTTAAAGATATCAGCATGTAACCAAACAAACGTCAAAAAGAAACTGATTCTTAATAATACCAAGAAGTCGCAACACAGTATAATAGGTGCCATAACTAGAAGATAGAACTACTCAAAGTCTT
>JAOXNX010000026.1:9502197-9513499 GCA_028566075.1 Solidago caesia | reverse complement strand
AAAGGAGACGTGTCAAAGTGCGGGTGTACAGTATGGACTAGCTGTGGCTTGCCATGTGCTTGTCGACTTCTAACATACATGCAGGAACGTAAGTACAGTTCAAATAATAACATTCGGTCAATTTTACTTAAAAATACTTAATGTAATATTTTTATTCCTGCAGGAAGGCGTGTTCAAGAGTATGAGATAGATGCATTTTGGTGCAAGCTCGATATAAACCCGTCCACCTGCCTGCCTCGAAATGAGGCGAAGAAAGACTCGGATGATGACGAGCCTGTTGAGGTCTTTTGTGGCGAGGTTACTACTGCCTTGGAACGACAACCCAAGCCACAAAGGAAAACCTTGATGTCAAGAATAAAGGACATCATCTATCCGGGTCGGTCCAAAATCAAGGATCCGGAGGTCCAAAAGAAAACACGTGGTAGACCGATCGGGTCGAAGAAAAAGGTATACTATTATAGTATAGCAAATTATAAGTTGTTAATTACTATAATGTATTACATCTAACTTAATTATTCATTTTGGTGCAGATGGTAGACTTGAACGTATCACCTCCGATGCCACCACCACCAAAGATTAAAAAGTCGAGGTCCGTGCACGTGACAACACCTAAGTATCCGGATACCGCACCAGACTCAGGCTACGGAGACTTCCATTCGGCGAGACACAGTTCCCATGTGCCCACGCGGTCACGTTTCGCGGAGCCTGAGCCAGAATTACGGGAGGACACCTGTCGATATTTTGAAGAGTTGATCCGGCCGTCACAACTTTCAGTAGCAGGGCCGAGCAATTCGGTGACAACGGAACCCTCATTCTTTGATCAGTTGTTCAGCGCAACGGAACCCGCGTACTATCCTGTGCCACCAACAGCACCAACGGGAGTATTGGATCAGTTCTTCGATAACTACTATACGGGTCCTAGCACTCCGATGCCACCAGCACCAGCACCGTACTTTGATTTTTTCAACACTCCCACCCAACCTTCGATGCCACCAGCACCATCACCTCCGATGCCAGCAGCACCAGCACCATCACCAATATCTCCCATATCAGCTGACCAGCAGTTAGCTGCTCTACCAGTACCTCCCCCTAACACTTGCCCACTGCAGATGACACATATATCAACCGACCTTAAGGACATACCGGAGGTATTTATACCATACGTCAAGGGGATTATTAATGTCAGGGGTGATGGCAACTGTGGATTCCGGGCACTTGCAGTTGCATTGGGGTACGATGAAAACAAGGGCTACGAGTGGATCCGACTACAGATGTTGGCCGAGTATGAAAACAACAAACAATTCTACGATGAACTAACAAAGTCGGAACATACTGAAGCAATGTTTTTTGAGGGGTTATCAAGGTCTTATGTAGGGGTGTTTCGACCACTTCCGTACTGGATGCACATGACTATGGGCGCCATGTTGCTGTCCAACAGGATGGGTGTAGTAATTAACTGTTTATCTACAACCGGCAGCTGGACATCGTTCCCGTTTACATATGGTCCTGATGAGGGGCCTAGGATAGAGCCCATATCAATAGCGTTAGTACATGGTCACAGTCACTTTATCATGGTGCAGTTGGAAGGTGACTACCCGATGGCCCCGGAGATCGCATATTGGGTACAGGATCGCGTAAGGCCTCCCGTGAGCAGATGGAAAGATTTGTACCGAGACCGCCAGTTAGCCTACGCAAGATATATAGATGAAAGACGACCTCCTCCCACCTATATTGATTTAAATTAGGATTGTAGTATTTTTCATTACTTGTAATTTGTTTATTGATTGTAATATTGTAATATTGATTGTAATTTGTTTATTGATTGTAATTTGTTTAAACAGAAAAATGTGCTTTTAAAGTGGCAGTGGTTTAGTTTGATTTAATAGTCTTTATGCAAAAAATAAAAAACACCCACATAAAAAAATTCAAAACTAATGCAAATGTATATAATATAGGAAAATTAACAATGTTTTTTACAAAAAATTCAAATGTTTTTTGCCCCCTTTGCCATTAACAACATAATATATATGATTCTATGAATTATAGAATCATATATATTATGTTGTTAATGGCAAAGGGGGCAAAAAAGAATTGAATTTTTTGTAAAAAACATTGTTAATTTTGCTTTTGAAACGATAAAAGATACTCAAACTCATGATCATAGGGTTGTAAAACTACTTGATGGCATATGATTTGTTGCAAACAACCTCAAGTGGTTCCATTATCAAACCCGAAAAACTTGTCATCGCTTGAAAAACTCCCGGCAAACCAGTTTGGATATTGTTTAAAGTCATAGCTCTAGTTACCTCTACTGCCTTTGAGTGCCTGACCATTTCGTCCTCAACCCGTCTCTGACATGCCACCAGCTCCGACTTTTTCTCAGAAAGCGGGTCCCGTGCGTCCAATCCGTGCTCATTTTCAGGCCCGCTGCCTGGGAGTCCAAGCCCGACCATAGAGTAAGAATGGTAGTACTTTTTCTCTATGCTTCTTAAAGAAGATGCTTTTTTCTCAAGCTCTTTTGATGCTGATTCAGTGCGTTTTTTCACCTTCATTTCTTCTGCTTGTTTTAAAGATATCGAGTGAACAACATTTATGAAGCTTTTAATGGCTTCAGAAGCCACTGTGTCGGGTAAACGATCAAGGGCTAGTTTCCACTCATCAAAGACCAAGTAAACATCAGAGGGCTGTGAGCCGTTGATGTTTGCTTCTTCGGTGTTGATGGGAAGAAGAGTGAGTTTGAACCACTGATGAAGAGATCTGATGAAATCTCTCTGAAATTTGATCAGGCGGCAGAAACTGGTGTGCCACGCCGACACAGCGGCTTCAAGATCACGGGTCGCTTGGCGGTGAAGGTCGGAAGTTGACTCGCCTTTGGCTGACCGGTTAACTAGGCCTCGAACTTGTTGAACAACATGGTTTTGGACCTCATGGCATTGGTTCATTGATCTCCACATGTACATGAACCTGCACCAAGACATTAATATTGTTCAAATATCCAAGTACACCCTCCACTAAATCACATTTTCTTTTCCAAAATATTCCTCAAGCCATGTAATAACACTATTAGCAGATTAATGTAATTTCGAACCAATGACATACAAAGGGGGTCAACTTGGGCTATGTTTCATATCTGCTGGGTCAAATGGGTTAAGATAACAGATCTAACTAAGCTGAAAACAGGTCCAAACGTGTCAAGTGGGTTGAAAGTCACATGAAATGTATTCAAATGCATAAAACCTGTTACGCATTATTTATAAAAAGTTAGATTATTAGTGTTACAATATAATTTTAGTAATCCTATCGGATAGATTAATGATAATTAAGATAATCTATCAAAGTTTCCAAAAGAAACACTATTAAACCAATGCATCATTCGAAATAAAACACTATTAGCCCAATGTCATATTGAAAAAATAAATATATAACCGGTACACTGATTTGGGTCCACAAAGGTCAAAACCACAAAAATCTCTTAATTATTATGGGTATTCAAGACACAAAATACAAAGAATACTTCTTCGAACTATGTACTCACTCCTCAATAAATTGGTGAATTAATAACTTCATACATTGTGATCACATAACCAGTGGCCTACTGGTAAAGCCTAGGTCTCTAAGGTGAAAATAGCTAGAGGTCCCAAGTTCGAATCCTAGGAGCAAAAAGATACCCCTTGTGGCCACGAAGGTTTACCCGCAATGACTCCAGGCTACCCGTAAAGTGGGTGGTCGCCCAGGGATTAGTCGGCTCACAAATCAATTTTATTACAGTGTTCGAGGATAACATATATGTTACTATGTGCGTGATTGGAGGAGAAAAGATAAGCCTATAACAACAGTAGAACTATAATGAAAACCAACTAAACAAATATACTTGAGTTACGAGTTCAATGTTGCATAATGAATATGTCGGTTTCAAAGTTCAGAAAAAACTTTAAAAAGATTATAATTAAAAGAAGAAAAGAAAAAACCATAAAGAAGGGGCAGGCTAGGTCCATGGCACTTTAATATGACCCAGGACAGTTGGTCAACCAACATAGATTGGTGCATTTAATAAAAGTTCATATCTTGATCTCTCCCAGCACAAACATGTCAATAATTTTTGTACTCGAGTATTCAAATTGTTACAAAATTTCCCTCCAAAACACATGTATATTTAAACAGCATATTCTTAAGATATTCTTGGTTATCCATCAGTAACAACATATGTAGCCTTATATCGAAATAGATAACATGACAACTTTTATGATCTTTTTAATGGGCAAATTAGGCAACTTACAATTTTTTACACAAAATAGTAAGTAACTTCCAGTTTCATCCATTATAGGTAATTAGTTGCCTAAATGGAAAGAATAGAAGTAGCCAGTAATTATCTATAAAGAAAAGGTAAATTCGGAACATGAAAATTAAACAAGAATTTTGCTTTTTACATATTTAGTCGGAACATTTGGCCATTGCCATTTTAATACTTCAATTCTCAGTCATTATCTGTCAGTTCCTCTCAGTTTAATATAGTTGTGATCTGAGATATACAAGTATCAAATAGTAAATAACCTATGCTTACAAGTAATGACATTCTTTTAATTTTAAAGTATGTAACTGACTGATGTATACAAGTAGAAAGGATTGGAAAACCAATTACCATGTTTACTATGGTGTATTTTGCCCAGTTTTCACCAAACTTACCTTTAAAGGTCAGTGTTCTAAGTTCTAAGCGTACGTGTAATGACAAAAAAATAGAGAGGTTGCATCTTTGACCCATTTAGTTGTAAATGAGGCAATTCAGGTCACACTTTATCTCAAGTAAGCCAAACAAGTAAAATGGAAAGGCAACTTCAATGAAATGGGTCAAATAGTCAGCCAAAGTATAATTGAATTGATATACTCCCCTATATCATTTTATTTAAACAATTAAACTACCAGTGAAACAATATAAGTTATGTAATCAAATGTGATACTCTAACTGCTTTTAAACAATTAAAATAATTGGACAAAAAGTGCTTTAGATTCTACCCGTCCCAACCTGACCTCGACCAAAAAACTACCCATTTGAACCAGCCCATGTTTCCAATGCTAACTAAAAAACTACAGTATACAATATACACAGGTTTTGTATGTATTTGGCACTAAAAATTGAGAAATTAAAAATGAGAAGCAGTTACTCACCCATGACAAAGCTCAACAAGTTGCGGGACAAGCTCGGCATCTCGTAGCCCAACAATAGCCGTAGAGGTAGTTGAGACGGCCTGAGATGTAACGACAATTAGCGACTGCAGCCTCTTTATTGTCGCCTTTGTTTTGTTCAGTTTACTCTCATCTTCTCCTTTATACTCCTGGCTCTGTAGTGCCGATAATTTCCTCTCATGCTCAATTTTAACCCCTTCTCTTGCCTAAACAAATCAGTCAAATTAGTAACTAGATTAGTTACTCGGGCTCATTAATCAAAGTCTCTGGTATAACCAAATCATTGTTATAATTACATTTTAATCAAGTCTTTGCAGTGCAGGTATTATTTTACCACATATTGAGATATTTGATAGTCGATAGTCAGTACTCGAGCATTTAACTAACTCAAAATAAATAAATAAATAAAAAGCTAATTGTGAAGCTGATGGTGGACTAATATGTAAATTTAACTTTGCACGTTATCTTGAAAAATTGTTGAGAATTTTATGGAATTTTATAAAGATCCCAAAAAAGAACACTAAAACAGTGAATATGACATATCAATCATTTCAGGTTTATGGTTAAAAACAAGCTTCTGCCAATATAAGATCAATAAAACACAGGGTATTTCATATTAGCAGCTAACTTTGTTGTTGCCTGCTAGGCATGTAAAACCAAAACATTATTTTGTTTCTAAGTGAGTTGGCAGGTATACATTTAACCCCACTGGCCTTCTTTTCCATATTTGATGACAAACAAAGATTGCTCCAGGTTGTCATACTTTGTCAGACTCCCCTGTTACTTCTTACAGGGGCAGTTTGGTCATTTCCAAGATATCTTTTTTATTTTCTTTCTTTTATTTTGTAACTCAACATTAACACAATGTTGTCATACACGGTTGTTAATTACCAATGCCAATTTTGGTCATTACCCAATAGCTTAAAATTTGAAAAGAATATAGAATTTACATTTTACAAGATACCCTTTTGTGTATACATAGTATAATACCATTCTTCCCAAGATGATAGCTTGAAGATGCAAGATATTGCAGCATGAAAATGGAGGTAAGAGGTTCAAATTTCACCCCATATCCCTTTATTCGTAGTATGCTAACACTACTAGCTAAAAACCTCCTGGGGTATTTTGGTCATTTCACAACAAGGTAAATTGCAAAAATCAGAACTTTATCAACATACCCTTTTTCCATGGCTCAAAGTGTGCCACACAACACAATACATGGTCAGACTACCATAAAATACTTACAAGGACATTTTGGTCATCTGATAACAAAATATAATCTGGATAAAAGGATTTCTTTTACAATATGCCCTATTATTTTCTTTCTTTTTTCACTCCTTCCGTATGATGTCTTCCCTTCAACTAATAAAGGTCCATGTAAAGCATCTCTTTAGGTAATACCTTTTTGTCCAATGACATTTTAAACCTCAATTATTGAACTATGTAGGCAAAAGCAAAACACTATATCTAAGGCACAAAGTCATATATACATACATATAATCATATACTATGACAACTTAAAGTAACATTTTCTTATGATGGTCATTTTTAAAATAAAGTAGAAGTTTGAAAAAAAAAAAAAGAGGATAACATATATGCTTCTAGCTGCATGTTCATACATGTTTCTCCTTCACAATCTTTAAATTTTTTAAAACATTTAGATTGAAATCAATGTGAGAGGGAGGTAGAAGCATATATGTTATCCCAAAAAAATAATGACTTTTTTCAAGATACACTGTTTCGATAACACAATGGGTAAAACTATTCCAATGCAGTGATTTCCCACAAAAGGTATATAAAAAAAAAATGAATGGTCAGAATCAGTGTAAAGCTATATATTGACCAAGGACATTTTGGTCATTTCACAAAAATCATCATATCATCCTCATCAACAAAGGCAACTTTTTTGTGTATTTCCACCATTTGGACATCTTTATCTCAACATCTCTTTTGAAAAAAAATGGCAAAAAATAAACACAAATCAATTTGTTAATCATTTCAAAATAATATTTTTTCTGTCACTGACTTGTACTGTACATATATTTTATGCAGACAACAGTTTTTAGGGTTAAAAGGGGGTACCTTCACTTCTTGGTACAGCTTCATTTCCCAAGCCAAAAGTCTTTCAAGAGTTGAGCATAAACTCTTTGAACCGCCCGGTTCACCGCCTAGTGAACCCGGTTCAAACCTGTACTTAACTGCCAATGGTGGCTTTGATGTCCAGCTTGAACTCAAATTACTCAACATACCACTTGAATGATACACAGTTTCTACATAATAAATAAATCATATATATTCAGAGTTAGTAAAAACATCAATCAAAACAAATTTAAAAAAAAAAGAAAAGAAAATTAGTTTCGCTTGTTATCTGGGCTTATCGGATTATTGGTTTTTTTTCAAAAAGCCAATAAGCTCAATATTATCAGCTTATGAGCTTTATCAACTAGAAATCAAGCTTATTGGTTTAAACAAGCAATAAGCTCGAATTGAGAAGCTCATAAGCTGTGAGAACGGAGCTTATTGGCTTCAGATAACAAGGGAAACCAAACACCCCCTAAAAAGTCTTACTTTTTAACTGCCGGAAACTGCGGTCGAGCTGAGCCCGACCCGTTTCCAGCATTTCAGAAACTTGTTCACCAGCATCAGCTGCTTTATCAAAATACTCCTTAATAGAAGCAACAATCTCAGTCAAATCTCGATGCCTAATCACCATTCTCATATCAGCATTATCATTATTATCATCATCATTATAATAAGATGCTGCTGGCTCACCACCACCAGCAGACACCTTGCCGGGAAAAAACTTCTGTTTCGATGAAGTAAACCCGGAAGAAGATGAATAAGACGCCGGTGGAGCTTCGGATTCTTGGTTATAAACCGAAGATCCGAAGTTCGACCGGCTTTCCATTTCAGATCTAGAATCTGATCTAGACTCATTATCAATCTCCCTGTCATCTTCATCATCATCATCATCATAGCTAGTTGAACTAGTAGTACTATAATGATCATGATCTCCCCATTCACTACACTGCACTTCCTCTCTTTCTTCTTCTACAGGCTTATTATTCCTTCGTTTGGTGGACTCACTATAATGTGAATGTGAATAAACCGAAGAACGATCGTCTTCTTCGGTTTCGGAATTCGGGATTTTCCGATCAAAGTATTCCGAGTCAGGAGGGGAAGGTGGATAAAAATTTTCCCAGTTCCAAACAGATGAAGTTTGTGAAGGGGTAGAATTGTAATTTGCCTTTTCAGCATTATATGTATATATATCTTCATTTTTGTATCTATATGATTCCGTTTCACTTGATTCTGATAAAATGTGAGGCAGTTTGACTTTGACAGCCGGCGGTTTAGCCCGACGTGGCTGCCGGTGTTTTGAGCTGGAAACAGACGGCGCTGGTGACCGTGCAACCGCTGGCGCTGGCGCCGGCGCCGGCGCCGGAGCAGGCGCCGGAGCCGGAGTTTGTGTTTTGTAAGAGTGAAACGACGGTGGTGGCGGTGGAGCTTGTGTTTTGTAGGACCGAAATGACGACGACGTCGGTGTCTGCGGTGGTGGTTTGACGGTGGAGGTGGAGGTGGAGGTGGAGGAAGGAGTAGGGAGGAGAACGGCGGGGGTTTGATCAGCGACGGAGAGGGGTTCGCCGGCGGCGAAGACGGAAAGGGCGGATCCGGTTACTTTTAAAGAGCGGCAGTAGTCGGAGTGAGCGGCGGCGAGGTGGTGGCGGGCGTAAACGGCTTCTTTCATCAAACGACGTCGTTCTTTACAACGTCTGACTGAATCTTCATTGCCTAATTTTGAAGCTGTACAACCCATTACCGGAAATCACTGTGTGTATGTGTGTGTTTTAAAGTGTTTTAATTTGAGTATAAAAAGAGAGTGACAAAGTATAGAGATAGTGTGTGTGTGTGTGTGTGTTTTTTCCAACTAACTTAAAATGTGAATTTATGTTTTTTTTTTAATTTAATATTTTGAAAGAGTAAAGTGACATGAAAAAAGACACTAAAAATCACTAGTAAACTTTTAGCAAAAACAATACTACTAATAGTCTAATACACTGTAATACACAAAGGGTTAATAGAATAGAATATTCTAATGTAACTATTTGTTTTATAAGATCAAGAAGAAAAGTTTATGGATCTTGATATAAAATAAATTTAAAAAAATATCATGTGATTTGTTAATAGGTAAATGGGTAAAGTTATATCTAGAAGCTGTAAAAATAATAATAATAATTTGGAAGGTAATTTAAAATAAACTGCATTTGAAGCATGGTATAAAAATATCATTGTATTAATATATCCATAGTTCAAGTGGCAAGACATTCAAGTTTTACTCATGAATCGAAAGTTTGAATCTTGTCAGGTGTAAAATTATACTCTATTAATTCTCAGTTGTTAGTGGGAGCCTAGTGGGTTTTTTCTTTGGCACCGTTGTTCGGCTCGTAGTAGCGGAATCCGGTTTAGACAACCGACTATCTGTTGTCGAGTTAGGACCTCACCATTTGATGGTGAGAAATGTTGTTTCTATTTGAAAGTTACCTATAAAAAAAAAATTAATATACAATAGTAATTATCTTTATTAAACGTTTAAAAAAATATTTTTATCTCTGTTACAACTTTATTGTATCCTATTTTTTATTTTATTAATAAAAGATATTCAATTTACAAAATGAAAATTAACATTTTTAACTTCATTTAAGGTTTTTAATATGTGAAGGAATGACATTTTTTTTTAACTTTTGTCATGACACGACTAAATAAACCTTCATAGAATATATTACAAACAATTTAACAAGTTATTTGCTCAAATTTTACCGGAATTTAATAGATTTTTTTGGAAAATTTAATGTTACTCGCCACATGTTGGAAAGTTATTTTGAAAAAAAGTCGGATATCTTTGATGAATGTTGGTTATATATTATTTATGTAAGTAATAATATACGGTTAAAGTCACATATAAAAAAACTTAAAGAGAATCGGGGTTAAAAAAAGGTTTGCTTATAAGTTTTAGAAAATTGGATACTTTTTATTAATAAAACCAAGACTATTTCTTAATAATTCTAAAGATTATTATGTTTAAGTGATCATAAAAGTAATGGTTTGGGAAATCTTGTTCACTTGGATGTTTGGTGTAACACCCCAAGATTTTAAATATAATAAAATAACCTACTTTTGTAGTTTTACCTTTGTTGTAAGTTCCTAGTATTATATTTTGAGATATAGGACTTATTTAGTTGGAACTTTAATGGATAGCGGGTATAATATCCACCTAATTTTGGATAAAGCCGTGGCAAACAAAGAGAGTGCCAACCTTTATCTTTTGGTGATTTACACTTCCATCATTCATTCTATTCTTCATTTTTCTTTCTTCTTTTTCTTCATTCTTCTCTAGTAAAATATGGAGTGTATTGGTTGTATAAGAAAGATCAAGAATTCCTTTAAGTAATAATAATAATTTTTCAAGTGTTCTAGCAAAGTTGAAAGTGGGAGATTGAAGTGGGTGTGATTGTGTGTGTCGGCATCACACAAGGAAAAAGAGACAAAGGAAACTAATGATTTTACATTTTTCCAATTGTTGGTTCTTAGTCAAGGTATGATATTAATTATTTTGCTATCATAAAAATTAGGGTTCATGTGATGAGATAAATTTGGGGGTTTTTTATTAAATGGATAATTTGAGATGGAGCCCTAGTAATTTTGGCTAAATAAGATCATATATTGTTATTATTGTTTTTCCCCAAGTTTCTTTATAAATGATAGTATTGTTATTGAGTTGAGAAGATTGATGGTAATAAAATGTTAGTAATATGATATGGTCATGAATAAGAAATGGTATTTTGATGATTGTGGTATTACCACATTTTATGTTTGAGAAATGAAATGGGTTTAAGGGAAACTAGTGAATTTGGCTTGATAGCCTTATATATGAATTTTGACGTATTACTATTGAGTTTGATTATTAAGTTACTAGTAATAATGTGTGGTTAGTGAAATTGGTCAAATGACGATTGTGAGAAGAAAATGTGGTAATGACCATTTTCGATATGATTATGAAAAAGCTAGTAACATGAGATTTTATGATTTAGTTGTAATAATTGATAATACTTGATATAGTCAA
>JAOXNX010000026.1:9483491-9495523 GCA_028566075.1 Solidago caesia | reverse complement strand
CCGGTCAAAACCGGTCAAACCTTGGGTCAAAACCGGTTTCAAACCGGTTCGGGTTTGGTCAAAACCGGTTTTAGGAAAGGTTGACCCAAACCGGTTTCGGTTTCGGGTTGGACCCAAACCGAAAAATGCCCACGGCTATTTGTGACTCATGGTTTTAATCTTAAAAGCCCAAAGGCATTAGTTGTCAAAAGAAACAATTGTGTTTTAATGCTGGTAGAATTGTGAAATCTAGACTTTGAATTTTGAAACTTCATGGTCACTCACATCGGCTTACTCTTTTCCTTTTTGTTGTTCTAAAGAGATTTATGATCACAGTTTCTAGTCTTAATTATCTCTCAATCTCAATAGAGTTTTTTTTTCCCGATGTGTATGTAATTTGTGTAAAGATTTTGTTTTGTGATAAAAGATTTAATCATTATTATTAATATCATTATTATCATTTGTTTGTATAACTGTTATTATAGGATGACAAGATTTAAGCATCTTTAAAAAACAAATTTATTGAACAATATGAAAAGTACTCACTTATGGTGCAATTACTATCATAGGTCATTTGAGTGTTGCTGCCAACGATGGTAACAAGAAAGGATTGTTGCTCTTTGGCGCAACTTTTTATGACTCCAATGGCAATCAACTATGTTTGAGTAGGTTTTGGTTGCATCGGACTGAGACATAAGCTGCATTTTAGATTGTAATGATCTGATCAGTGTGATTAAGCATGTAGTTTTGTTTGAACATGCATGTTCCAAAATATATTGTCCAACAGTCCAAATAAGATTTACACATCCGCAATTATTGGCCAAAGTTTCATATGTAAAATATATCTTAACATACTTTTATTACAACAATTTTTTTCTGAACCATACATCGCACGAATTTAATCTAATCAATAATAAATTTGTTATCAATTTATTTTATTTTTATGTTATTGAAGAGGACAAAGACTTGAATTACCAAAGACAAACATTCTTTAATCCCTTAAAGAACCATAAAAACACTAAAAAAAAAAGACATAATAATAATAACATTAAAAGTAAGAAAGTGTAATTATTATATATCCCCCAATCTCTACGGCTAAAGATCACCAAAGACAAACACACTTACATAAAAAACAATTAAAAAAAAAACCCTTTTGGACTTCTTTACAACTTACTTCATTAAAAAAAAAAACAAAAACAAAACAACATTACTACTTATATATATATATTAATATTTACGGTGAAGGGTGTCGATACCACTCACATGCCAATTTTAAGGGTATCCATGCCACTTCATACTAATTTCATGAATTTTTCATTTTTTATTACATAAACTAATATTACATTAAATAAACATAACATTTAAATAAAAAAAGATAAAATAACAAATACTAAGAATAGAAGTCTCAACCTCATTGTTCAACGTACTTCCATTTGGAACAAATTTGATGTGTGGTACGACCCGAGTAAGTCGCAAAATGCGTATCAATCTCATTTAATACTTTTATCCAAAATTCCTTATTAGTTTGATCATTGTTTTTATTCGGGTCTTTGAAAACTTTAGTAAAGGCTTGGAACAAAGCATCTTCTTCCTCTCGTGTCCAAGCCCGCGCTTTGGTTTGAACGGGCATACGTCGATGTCCACTACTACTTCCTTGTTGGTTTGGTTGGGTTCGATTGGTTTGGTGTCCTTGGATCCATTCGCGGCATGTGTTGTGTGAATATGTATGTAAAATGTGTGTGTAGATTTAAAATGACATGTAATATGTGGTGTGACTGGATGCATGTATAAATTTTTTTTAATAAAAGGGTAAAAAAAGAAAAAGTCACGCACGCAATCTATCACCCCAACGTCTATTTTAATAGGCACAATGAAGCCGATTTCGTATATCGCATGCTGATGTCAATGCTTGCCCCAACGTGAGGGGACAAAGACTTTAATTTCCAAAGACAAACATTTCTTAATCCCTTATTAAGCCATAAAAACATTAGAAAAAAGACATAATAATATAAAAAGTAAGAAAGTGTCATTATTATATATCCCCCGATCTTTACGGCTAAAGATCATCAAAGACAAACACACTTACATAAAAATGAAAAATACCTTTTGGACTTCTTTTATAGCCATTGCTTACTTATTTGCCTATATATATATATATATATTTATACTAGGGATAAAACCCGTGTGAAAACACGGATAAAAGAAATCAGACAATAAAAATATATAAAAGTTTATTATTAAACTTAGTCCATGGTTATAGTTGATAGATATTGATAGATATATTGAATAGCTATAATGATAAGCGTTCGATAGATGGTAACATTTTTTGATTAATCATTGTACTGAACCCAATAAAAAACAAAGTTATCGCACAATTAAAATTATGAGTATGGCATATAATAAGAGTGTTTAATTCAGAAGGTTTTACTTCGAATTCTAAGAATTAAATATCCACGACAGATTCTAATTCAATACGTCGATAATTAACACTTTGGATTGTTTTTGCACTTCATAAATAGGAGATTGTTTTAGTCTTCATTTTTCTGCCTTCTTTAAGTGCTGCTTTGAGTAACACTGTCAGGGAAACAGGGGAAAATAAATGTCAGATTTGAACTTGTCATAGCATATATATAAAAGACATAAGAGGTTGCACCGAATTCTGTTGTAGAACATTTGGAGCCATCAAAAAAGATCTACTAATGAGTTTGTCAAATATCTAATTAACATGTTAGTCTTATCCCTTTGTCAAATATCTAACACAATAAAAGTCATATATGCAGATATACATAACAAATGAGTTCGCCCACCTCTTAGGTATGTGATGCAAGAAATCTGAATACTAACAGATCCTCGTACCCTTGGAGGTTGGCTTTGTTATCAGAAAAGTAATATATGTAGTTATTGAGAAGATTATTATCTATTGTCAGAAAGAATCAAATCAAATATCATTACCTGCATATATTTGAGTGTATCAGTTTGTATGTTTCCGAATTTTTTTTTTTGGGTTTAGTACTCCAAAATGTAAATAACTTTACATGTTTTGTCATAGTGGGTATCCAACTTTAATCTCGTGCATTGTATGTAAGTAACTTATTATTTTGATCGAATCATGTAAAAGTATATACGTGACAAACCATATGAGCTGCCACGTGTAAGTTTTTGATTGGTGCAAGTAGAAATGTTACATGATTTGATCAAAATAACAAGTTACTTACATACAATGCACAGAATTAAAGTTAAATATCCAATATGACAAAACGTGTAAAGTTTCTTGCATTTTAAAATACTAAGTCCTATTTTTTTTTTTTATCAGGTTGACTTCAAGGATCAGGGAATATAGCATTACAACAACAAAAAAAAAGACTAAATATATAACAATAACAATAACAATTATTAATATAATGGGATGCACTCGCACACAATTAGCGTTCTTCATAAGCTCCTTGTTAATAAGTAGAGGATGGGTACCTTATTAATTTAAACTTGAGTTTCGACTATCAGAATTCACACTTTATGTGAACGACTTGCAAAGAATAATCAGTCAATGATAATTCACATGTATAACAAAGTTATTGAAGGGAACAATTACAGGTGTAATATCAATCATACCTTGAAAGTAATTCTTAGTTACAATATTATAGCATACTCATATAAAAACTAGAATGTTACCCCCGCGCGTTGCGGCGGGGTTGTTAAAATAATTAATTACGTTATCAGTCTGGAAAACCTCATAATCAGAAGCTAATATAAAGAAAGATAAATTTATCCATCTATCAACACATACACACATACACGGAAGTAAACATCCATTTGTCCTTAAATCCATATATGCATATACACAAATCATTATTACATTTGATATTTATGATACATAAGTTACTTCAGCATTTTGTAAGCCATAAGATGCCTTTTAGTAAGCCTTCTATCCAAGCAAACTGTTTTAAGTAGAGATAAAAGAAGGACGACAAATTTCCACTTGCATCGAGTTTTATAATGAATGCATACCTGGTTATAGAGTTTCTCCGGGTTCTCGTCACTCAGATTATGGGCCAGAGTCATAACATTAAATGGTAGCACATAAGCTTGTACAATCCCATCCTTCCATCAGTTCCATGAATACATACATACACCCAAATCCCTTAACATAACTATGTACATGAATGTCTATACTTATTCTAGGTACGGATATTTTTAAATAGAGAAGGAGAGGGATCCTGTTAGTGTAGTGCATGTCCTAAGCATTCACATCCTGTAGGCTCCTCAGAACGCAATTCCGAAAATACAATCCAAGTCTGTAATTTGAACATGTAAATAAAAGTTGTAAAGTGAAAGGAGATGAATGAAAGCATGTGAAGTGTGACAATGGACGTATTATATGAGTGTTGAAACAGTGCATGTGCAATTGGGAGGCCCATCCAATCATAAATCCATAATAATCACCATCTTTCTTAATTGGGTTAGCTAGATACATATAGCAGCCATATAGGACATGCCCTCACTTTCACTTTTTTGAGTCCAAAATTTCAAACTTTATCTATCAAGTTAAACGATCTTAATTAATTTCTATATATTAATTGTGAGGTTTTAGTTTGTTTCATATCATAACCATATGCCATTGATCACTCCATTGATAGAGTGCAGTGGAATTTGGGTCTACCACACGACTTTAAGGTGTATAATGTCAGCCACCCCTCGTATTTAGTCTCCCAAATCAGACCACATGTACTTATTCTGGGGGTTTTATTCATGTTTCACTTTGGTCAGTCATTTCCTCGGTACAAAAAGCATGACCATTTTCTCTGTTTTCGTTTTTATATCTTGTACAGAAGTTCATGTAACTTTGAAGCAATGTGATGTGAAAAAACACATTTAAAACATCTTAAGTTTTGTACTAACTTCACCAGCTAATCAAAAAGTTTGCTATACAACCGACAATTCACTAGCACCCTGATACCTAGTAGTACTCGTCCTCACCTGACACTAAGTTCATTATGTATCTTGTTCTCAATTCTTGGTTTAACCAAGTTTTTATTACGTTGGATCCATACGCTTATAGCACATAGACACAAAAACACCCAGTTAACATGAAAGAATAACAGATTTGACATACCATAAACTTTCATTGGTATTACATAGGATCGTTATGTGGGTGTCTTGGTCTTCAATTTCAACATTCCGATTTCCAACTTGATCATATGAGATTTCCAACTTGATCATATGGGTATTACAAACACTTATTAAAAAAAAATCAAGATGATAATTATTGTTCGCAAGCCCTTAAGGAACCATCACATCGCTTCAGATTGTCCCCAAAATCATCAAAAGCAAACCGTTATGAAAAATCCCCAATATAGCGAAACCTTAATTTTCGCACAAGGGTTTTCAACCCGGTGGGAATTGGGGAAGAAGAAAGCATGTCTTATGATGAAGATGAGTTTCCACCATCTTCAATTAATCTTTGGCGATTGGAGGTAGTAGATGAAGAATGGAGAAGAAGAAGCAGTAGAGAGATTATGGAACAAGTGTCCGAGAAGGGGCCAAATAGTTTGTATCAAAAACCAAAGAAACCCAAAATTGTGTGGGCAAAATTAAAAAGGCAAAAATCTAATGTAGTTAAAGCCTTTTTTTAATTGTTATATACTAGAGGGGTACCTGCGCAATGCGGCGACGGGCAATGACGACTGGCGGCGGCGGCGCGTTGTGTAGGTTATTGATGTAAAAGTAATTGATGTAAAATGGGTAGTGTAGTTATTTTAGGAGTTCGGGGATAGATGTTGTAAATTATTTTATTAAGAGTATTTTTGGTACATCAATAAAGGAATGTAAATAACTAAATATACATAAGTAAAGTGAGGGGGAAATAGGTATAAAGGATCATCATTTGAGAAAATAGATGGGGGTCATTTGCTTTATAATATACTAGACGAATGCTCGCGCGATGCGGTGGTGGTGGTGGCGGCGACATGTGGTGGTGGTGGTGGTGACGAGGGCGATTAGTGTAGGTTATTGATGTAAACATTATTAATGTAAAAGAGGATAGTGTATTTATTTTAAGAGTTACGGGGTAGATGTTGTAAATTAATTTAATTAAAGGTATTATAGGTATATCAAGTGGAGATGTTTAAATTAGTGCATAAAGGTGAGTGGTAAAACAGGTAGATTGAATCATCATTTGAGAAAAAACGGGACGGGTGTTTGTTTTATATAATAGTATAGATTATAGAATTATAGATATATATAATATAATATAATATAATATATTACCAGGGGGCAAACAATTACCCAAGAATATTTCAACATGCATATTTAATCTACATAGATCCACATGATCAGCAAACAACTAGAACAATTGACCCAAACAGATTAATACAGAGACAAACAATTTGTATTCAACATATGAGAAGAAACTCATCAGCTGTTCCAATTTTGTTAAAAGCGGCTGCAAGGGGTTTCAAGCATGAAGCCATATCATTCATGAATGTGATTGAGCAAGTTCCTTTGCTATCAGCTTGTACGTCACTGACTCACTGATATCACACCCAACTTGCAAACCTTTATTGTATGCTTTACATGCCTTTAAGATGTCACAATCACGCTCACGACCACCAAATCCTCAAAGTTCTGCATGCATTGTTCAAGATACTCGTTATATTAGTACAAGAGTTTAAATAAGTAAACACAAATAGAAACAAAAAAATAGAGTGAAAATAACCTCGAAATATTACCTTGGGTAGCTTGTGCATGATATAGACCATTGTTTTTAGTGATTTGACAAGGATATTCTCATTGTACATTATCGATGAAATTTCATTCATCACAATGGTTCATATGTATACTGTGGTTGAACAACGGTTTTTTGCTCAAAAGTTTTTGTAGAAAAACAAGAAGCTGGAGCATAGTCTAAGTGCCAAATCTAACATCACCGTTCTTTTACATAACTCCAATCTAACATCACCAAACGTGTAAGTATTCGTATTAATGAAGAGACCACCACAATGATAATGCACAAGCTGAAAGAAAGGGAGAACACTTGCCAAATAAGTTAACCCATATACACATATAATATATATTTATATCTTTGAATGTGTGGATATATAAAAGAAGATTAAAGAGGATGATAACATACATGATGTCTTATAGGATACTTGCTTGGGAAAGCCACATCAAAAAAGTGTAATTTCATTTGATCGATTAAATCGAGATCTATACGACTACGAACATGCATCCATCTGTAATCGTCTTTGAGTGAATATGTAAAACACGAAAATACGTACACAAATACACAAGAATAGGAGATAAACACACAGATGTAAAACTCGTATTTCATTAATCATCACAGATTACATAACCAAATGAGTATACATCTATGGGATGCGGGGCATAGATCTCTACCCCGATCCTCTGAACGATTCCTGTCTAGACTCGAGCCATTAGCCTAAAACAATAACCTAAGACTCATATATATAGGCTGAATATGGACCGGGCTGTAAACATCTTCACGGGACTTGACAAACATGTTCGTGAGGACGAAGATGATGAACATCTTCGTGATGACGTCATTTTTGCCGATCCTAGAATTGCATTGCGACGGACAACAATTGAGCACGGAACGTGCACTTACAGACTCCCCCTTGGGCGTTGCAATCAATTCTGTTAACTCCGATATACACTAGTTATAAAGAGTCTGAAACAACTGACTCCCCCATAACTAATGATATCGAGTCTTCTTTTGTTGAGACTTGATCTTCTGACACAACACTTTGATCTTCAACCTGCAAAATCCCCGTATCTTTATGAAAATACACTAGCCCAACACATCTCATCGTAGTTCTCACCCTCAACAAGTTCTTCTCAAGATCCTTCCTTTATTTCTTTACATATTCCTCCCAATCTCTTGAACGCCGAAACATATCACTATATGTGAATAGAAGTGATGAAAGCTAAAAAAAATGAGATTGAAAGGACAGGGTTGACTTCGTTAACAAGACTTCTTATCCTATTCAACTCATTTCAAGTTTGTTGCGGTTGAGAACATCTTCAGAACTTCCGCCATGTATTTATAGATTCATTGCAGCAAATAAGAAAGTTATGTGCTGGTATTTTTACTATGGAAGATGTGTTTGTGCACCAGGATAACGACGAAATTACACTAATGCTAATACATGACCACGAAAATGTTACGAGAAGGTATGAAAGCTTCAAGAAGTTTGATACTATACCATTCAGATCATCTTTTGTTAAAATATACTCAAGTGAAGCAGGCAAGTGTGTTACGTTAACAACTATCATAATAATATGAATAATATAATAGTGATTGTTAAATTAATTTGTATATTGTTAACAATGTTACGAGAACGTATGGATAATATCACTCGAGTATATTATAATAGTGATTGTTAAATTAATTTGTATAATTGTTAACAACAATATACAAATTAATTTAACAATCACTATTATATTATTCATATTATTATGATAGTTAACGTAACACACTTGCCTGCTTCACTTGAGTATACTTTAACAAAAGATGATCTGAATGGTCTACCACAATATCAAAATTCTTGAAGCTTTCATACCTTCTCGTAACATTTTCGTGGTCATGTGTTACCGTTAGTGTATCTTCGTCGTTATCCTGGTGCACAAACACATCTTCCATAGTAAAAATACCAGCACGTAACTTTCTTATTTGCTACAATGAATCTTTATAAATCGATGGTGGAAGTTCTGAAGATGTTCTCAACCGCAACAAACTTGAAATGAGTTAAATAGGATAAGAAGTCCTGTTAACGAAGTCAACCATGTCCTTTGAATCTCATTGTGTTGCGCTACTAAAGATGATGGCCACAAGACCATCCTAGAGTACCACCACATAAAGGGACAACTTTCATACTATGTTTTATAAACAGTTAGTATGTTAAGTATGATTAGTAATAATAAAAATCTAACTTTTTCAAAAGAGAAAAAAAAAAATGCAATTCCATGTGATCTATGCCACATTCTATAAGATACACTTTGGCCCCTGTTTAATTAAGTTTGCCAAATTGTCAAATGACTATGAGTTGTAAATGGTTAAATTACTATTACCTGCAATATTGATATTATGTTGAAAAAACAAAGACACAATGGCATGGCATAGATAATCAAAAATAAGAGAGCTTGATAGCCAGGTTAGTAGATTCGAGTAAAAAAAAAAGGAAAAATGGGCTTATACTTTTCTCGTTTTGTTTACTGCATGAGCGGGTTCTTGGTCACAACCAGACATGACCATATCACCATCCTAGCATTATGTTCTTGAGGTTTTTTAGGAAGGAAAATAAAAGAATCCAAATGATTGTAAAATAAGTTGGCTTCTTGAGTTTTTTTAAGTGATGAAAAGGAAATGAATTGATAGGATTAGAAAAGATTCTTTAGTTGTTTTTGTTATAAAAATCTTCTCCCTATTTTTGGGATGATTTGAAATGATTCCATCTCTTCTATTCTCATCCTATTATTTCTTTTCTTTTCTTTTAAAATGTAACTCAAGAATAGAAGGCAGGATCAGTAAAACATATAACAATACCTGATTCTTTTAAGACTGAAATCCTCATACACACATTCCCTATTTTCATGCATCAATTCTTTTGTTTACTCGGTCAATCTTGGACTCCTTCAAACTACTCCAAGTATTCTTCTTTTTACCCGGTAGTTAGTCACCCATGACATTTTAAACTGATTAACTCATTAAACCATCATAAGTGATCGGATAGCATGCTAACCCATGACTCGTAAGTGAACACAACCCGATTAACCCAACAACAGTCTTATTGAAGCCATTGATCGATGAACATGCATGGGAAGAAATCGGCATATTTTTTAGGGGATAACGATTAACCTCCCAAGCACCAAAGTGTAGTCTAACTCTAATGGAATATTGATCTCTTAGTGTTTGAATTATGGTCTTTTTAGCTCTTATGTTATATATACAGTATTTCTGCCATTAACATGATACAAACACTATTGTTACGACCCATGTGATAGGACCCGATCCAACTGACCCAGTCAACAAAACTACCAATTGAAGGGGCATGAACTCTTTATAACTGCCATTTAGTTTCCCACGATGTCATGTGCATGCATGTAGTTTACTTCTTTTGTTTCTTTTGCAGTAGTTTCTTTGCTTTCATTTAGGACCCACATTTACTTTTTTTTCCTATAAAATGTAATGTTTGCTGTTTGCATATGAATTATTAAGAAGAAAAATTGCAAAAGTCTCTCTGTCCTCTCTGTGCTTTCATTGGAATGAGTCGCATAGAGGTAGTGGTAGACATCCCGAAAAAAAGTGCCGGGGAAATAGAGAGGAACCGGGGAATAAAGGGGTTTTCTTCAAGCGAGTTGAGGGTGGGGTTGGGCGCGAAATCATTGTTATCAACAATGAGGAGAAACTGCGGTGGGTTACACCGGTGACCCGGCAGAAACTTTTCGGGGCATTTAAAACAAAGCCCCGCAGCACGTCATTGTTGCAATTGTTCAGGTGAGAGTCTGGCAGTGGGGAGAGTTGATGTTGGAGCTGTGGAGGAAGACGACAACAATGGCAAAGGGCTAGCATCTGGGGGTGGCAAAATGGCTTGTTGTTTAGAGGCAAGAGAGATAGAGTTCGTAATAGAAGAAACCGGGACAGTGGTAGCAGCTGCGATCTTCTCCTCCAATAGCTTGGCGAGCCCAACAGCTTGTGGTAATGAGGTAGGTTTAAGGACCGAAAGTTCCTGTTGTATGTCGTTACGAAGCCCGGAAACAAAACAATTGAGCAAGGCATCCGGTGGTAAACCAACAACACAGTTGCTCAAGCATTCAAAGTTCGCGACATATGCGGTAACAGTGGTTGTTTGGCGTAGCTTGAACAAAGCCGCTTGATGGTTTTCATAAGAAGAAGGACCAAAGCGGAGTTCGAGGGCTCGCGAGAACTCAGGCCAATCGGTAAGGAGGTTATTTTTTGCTAGGTATTTGTACCAACTGAGAGCTTCACCAGTGAAGTAAAACTGTGCCAAAGAAAGACGGTTCGCGGGTTGGACAGAATAGTACTCAAAATAATTGGTAGCTTGAAAGAGCCAATCGAGTGGGTTTGAACCATCAAAATTGGGCAGGTGAATTTTGGGTTGGCGGAGGGCTGTCTCTGGTGATAGGTTATGTGGTTTGATGGTGGTTTTCAGAGGTGGTGTAGTGGGGGTATGTGATGTTGATGGTAGGAGGCCGACCAAGGCAGTGGGAAGATCGGAGATGGATTTGGCGAGGGCAGTGAGGGTGGTGTTGAGAGCTTCAAAGTGGTTTGTGATGTGGGTAGTGTTTGCATCAAGCTTGTCGAGAATTGGTTGCAAAGCATCATCAGCCGTAGGGCCAGAGGTATCCTTTTTGGGAGCCATGTAAGTTCAAGAATGAAAGCACCAAATGATAGAATAGCCTGCAGAGTAGGCCAAACTCCAAGAAAACACAGAGAGGATAGAGAGACTTTTGCCAATTTTCTTCTTAATATTCATATGCAACCTTACATTACAATATATATAAAGGATACAGTAAGTAAACGTGGGCATAATAAACTACCTACTATGTGAATAACAAAACGTGGGTCCTAATTAAACTAATAATGCAGATTGTTGTGGCACCACTTCTTTTCTAACTACATGCATGCTTGAGAACGTGGGTAACAAAGAGTTCTAAGTTATGGCTTTGTTGACTGGGTCATTAGTTGGTCGTATCACTGAGCCTCCGATTATAAGGGTTTCAGATAGTGGTTAGGGGATAATGGTGGTTAGCCAGATCTTGGTGGTGGCTGGATATGTTTTCCATCTGCTTGTTGACTTTTTTCATTGACTCTAAATTTAAAGTGGGTTTTATTTATCATTCATTCATTGATTTGGGTGGTTGCTGTAACACCCCGCTGAAGCGGAAATACGGGATGCACAGCAAACATAGTACATTGCACAAATTATAGATCATAACACAGCCAATAACATTAAAACCAGAACACCGTTTACAATGTTAGAAGGGCTGTGCCCAGTACAAAAGACTAAGTACAGGAG
>JAOXNX010000026.1:9457869-9468971 GCA_028566075.1 Solidago caesia | reverse complement strand
ATCTTAAGCTCTTGATCTCCAACTCGCCCAATCCCAGGTCCAGATCTGAAGAAAGAGCCGTTGAGGGGGAGAGAGAGAGGAAGAGAGAGAGAAGAGAGAGAATTAATTAGAAACATTCTATTAATAGATAATCAATGAAAATTATACAAAACTTAAAGCACTATAGGAAACGGAAGTCGTCATCTGTCAATGTATCCATCTGAAAATCCCAGAATGGGTCATGATCAGTTCCAACCTCCGGCACACTAACTCCGGAGGCTGTTACTGGTGGCGGCTCGATGACCGGAAATTGGAGTTCTTCTGGCACGATTGTGTTCATTTGGAATTCCCACATTAAGTTGTTACGGTCAGTAGAAGTAGCCAGGGCTGTTGGCGATTGCACCGTACTTTGTATGAAAATGGACCACAAGGAATCATTATCCTTTCTCCCCTCCACATTGTTACTACTAGCGGTGGTGTTATTAGGTGGCGGGTGCGCCTGATCATTGTTTAATAAGAAGTCGTAAGGTATTAATGTAGGTGGCGGGTGTGTTTCGTTGTGCAATAAGAAGTCATATTGTTGAAGATCTTGTAGAGAGTCATGATGATCACTCTCCATCTTGTTAACATGCTCCGCAATATGGTCCCTTTTTCTCCTCTGTCCGATTTCGATAGAAGATGATGAAGAGGACATTGAGGACGAGGGTTGATGGAGCTCGTGTGTCAGTTTGTGCACCGGAGGGTGCATAATGAGTCGATCATCGCAGCCAATGAGGAGAGGGAAATTAACCTTGGCTCGTGAACCATGGAACTTAAAAGCTGCTTTATCATAGGCAAATGCAGCTTGCTCAGGTGTATCAAACGTACCAAGCCATAATCTCGCCTTTTTCTTCTCCGGATTCCTTATCTCAGCCGTGAACTTTCCCCACGGCCTCCGCCTAACTCCTCTATACCGCCTCCACTTGACTTCACGGGTCTCCCCATCCGGTGAACCCTTTTTCTTCTTTTTACCTTCCATTTTAGAGCAAGCTGGTTTTGTTTGGCTTCCTTCCAAGAAGCTGCTGCTTGCACAAAAGGGATGTTCACAATTCCTCTCCTGAGAGTTGTAGTCATCCTTACTCAGCGTCGGGAACATCTTAAGAAAAGATGAATCACTTAAATGTAGTCGATTATTCTCAGGACCAGGATTCTCGAAAGAAGAAAGTGTCTGAAGGGTAAACATGATTTCTCAAGTTCCAGGTTTTATGTTTCACCGAAGAAGTGTGGTTGTGAAGAGGGGATAATATATATGTTCTACGGTAGATGATTTAGCTATGCACATGAATTTCAAATACCAAAACATAATAGAAGTTTTATAGGAGTACCGGCCAAAAGTTCATTTACCAGAAAGTTATAGGTTAGAACAAAATTAATTAATTGATGACAAAGACTTGGATGATTTCATAATGTGACAAATTATACGTATGCCATAAAGCAATCTATACATAGGTTACATCAATAAAAATACCACTGTATACATATAATAGTCACCCATAAATATATATCTAAAAATAAAAAATAAAAATAAATTTAACGGCTAGATATTACTCTACTTTTTTTTTTACACTATCAATGTTACAAGTTTAAAAGTTTAAATAGATGTTACTTTACTTCTTTTACGCTATCAATGTTCCAGGTGTAAACCTTTCACTAAAGATAAAATGTTTAACCTCAATCTAACCAATTGGGCTATGTTACCTTTTATTTTGTTGTATTCAGCAAGTTGTATTCACCTTTTGCTGCTTCTATTAGACTTACAAAAGATAGGTTCACTGAGTAACACTTTGGGTGAATGACACGTACTTGCTAGTGGTATTCAAACTTTGTAATTCTATACTTTGAAAATTTATCGACATGTAACTTGATTTTTGATCTTGCCTAAGCAAGAATTAAGTTCTTTCTTTCAATTCAATTTTCGACGTACTTCGGTTGAATGTATTTTGTTTTACTTCTAGTGCAGTAAATTTTTGTTGTCATTACCCATATACAATTCACAACAAGGTTACTTATCATTGAATAGTCAACATCACAACACAACGCGTTTTAGGCACATTGGCTATGGATGAGAGAAGAACCTCACAGTTAAACGTGCTTGGATAGCAACAATCTCAGGATGGGTGACCCCCTTGGAAGCTTTCATCCGAGCAACCAAAATCAAAATCATGAGCTTGTGGACAATATTGTATTGTGGTAAGGTGGAGTGTTACAACTTGTTAGCAGGCTGTTGCATAACTGTCTGTTTGTTTAATTTTTATTTTTTTTTTGTCATACTTTTATCTAATGTAGACTTCTCATTTATTTTTTGTTTTATAAAATTAAGTGAATTAACTATATCTAACTTTCGTCAATCATGTTGGTTTTAGCTTTTTCATTTTGGGTCATTCTTTTACCAAAAGTTTACTTCTCATTTGTTTTTTCTCTCTGTATAAATAACTATATTTAACTTTAGCCAAACTACCTACTTGATTTTTTTTTTATTGGGTTGGTGGGGACCTTGTTTTAATATTGAAAAATACATACGACTTTTTTATTATATGGCTATTATTATTATTATGATTTTTCTTAATATATGACATTTATTATTGTGATTTCTTTTTAAAAAGGAACATTTTAAAACTACGCTAAGCCTTTGCATTTGCATTTTAAAATTTTCATATAAAAGCTAAAATGTTGTTTTTTTATTCCTTTTGTTTTGTTTTTTTATTATTTTTATATTGATTTGTGCTAAAAAAATTTTATCAGATATGATACGATGACATTATTCATGTTTTTTAAAGATAGTATAAGACTACTTATTGTTATCAATCATTTAGACATTTTTTATGTATTTTTAGCTTCGTTTATAACTGATTTTTTCTTTCTATTTAATTACAATAGTTAGTATGTTATATTGTTTTCTTGATGTTGAAACCTGATATTATTAGTTGTTATCTTTTTTTCATTTACTATTTGATAATAGGTGTAAAATGACTCATATAAGTAAAAAAAAAATGTAAAGGATTGTGAATGCATCTATTTAAAAAAAACACAATTTTCGTGGTTAAATTTGATCCTAATGATCGTTCTTCAATTAGAATAAGTTTATTCTATTTTTTTTTATATTGTTGGATTTGTTAAATTATTTTTATAACGATATATTAAAATAACCTGCAGAATTTTTTTTTATATTCCCTTATGAAGCTTACAGCTAAGCGTCCTCATAAACATTAACATAAACACAAATAAGTATTAAGTATTTTGGTTAAAAGTTAATTATAGGTATGGAGGTTTGAACTCCAACCTTTGAATCCAAAGACATAAAAGTTTTCCACTAGAACTTACATTTAATGATGACAAACATTCAACACCGTCGTAATGTTCTTGATGATGTTTATTATGAGTTGAGTCATATGGGCACAAAAGTTTCAATGCATTTATATATAAGTATTAAAATAAAACAAATAAGATAAGATATTGACCATTAGATCATGATAAAACTGATGCACGAAGATTCATAGAACACAAATATATGCAATGATGCACGAAGATTTTCATGATGCACAATGTTTTTCAGTTAAGAGAATATGATTGTTTTATTTGTTTTACTTTAATACTTGTTTTATTTTAACCAGAACCTATATATATATATAACGAGGTTTAAACCCTAAACCTTAACCACTGGACCACTTTGATGGTAATTTCCTTAATAAGTTATATTTGCTATTTTATATAACTTTGCATTGACTTAATAACTTATAGCACAAATATTAGTCTTGAACATATAGATAACTTTTATAACTAAAGTAACACCTTTTTCTTCCAAAAATTAACACGATTTATTTTTGTATTTTAGACAACTATTTCACACATTGAACATTTAAAAGGAATAATAACCAAATCTTCAAACGTGTTCAAAGTCATTATTCCACCTTTATATAAATAAAAAAATAAATAAATTCAAATACAACCATTACAAGCATATACTTATTTTAAATAAAAATCATAAGTTTTCTAACACAAAAACTCGTTATGTAAGAGTGACCCAATAAAGGTTGATATATGTTTTTACTATGATTTAAATGCATAAAGTTGTTATAATTTTCAGTGTATTAAATTATTTGTAGCTTTCTTTTATAAACATTTTCTTTTCCTAAATGAAAGACTTGTTTAGTGGACCTTTGCATGTTTGAAAGCATTAGGGATGTCAAAACACAGTTTGCTTGTTTTAAGAATGGTATGTTTAGTGACTTTTGGATCATAATTGAGGTATCAAACTCGACTAAAGTATATGTATTTTAAACCCACCTATGATGGTGGTCTATGAATCAGGGTTGTAAAAATCGGCAGTATCGGCCAAGAAATCGGGATCGGATCGGGGCTCGGCCGTCTCAGGAGACGATTCAGACCGGATCGGACTAAAAATCGGTCAATGCCCCAGAATCAGGTCAACATTGGTAAAACTCGGTCGTATCAGATAAAAATCGGTCGTATCGGGCAAAAATCGGTTGTATCGTTTCAAAAATCGGGTCAACTCTGGTCAACTTTTTTTCTTTAATAAACTTCTAATAAAATCCTAAATTGGTTTAAGTTTATATTAATGTTTAAACTTTGAAGTATTATGTTAATGTTTCTAAACAATTATGTTTAAGTTTGAAGTTTTAAACATATAATTTCATGAATTATTATTTTTATATATAAATTAATCAATCCGATTTCTTCTCGATTTCTCCCCGATTTCTCCCTAATTTTTCAAAAAATCCTGTTTCCCACCTCGCCGATCCGATCCCGAGTTACGAGTTCCTCAACCTTTCTATGATGAATACATTCCTATTTCTTCTCTTAAACCTAGGCCCATAATAATTTCATTTTAAAACCAAACACCCCTAAATTCAACATATAAGTAAAGATGCAAATACTTCGGCCCGGTTCAGTTCAGTTATGTAGAAATTTTGAATCATTTTCTATAAGAAGAAATCGAGTTGTACTAGAAGATTACCCACAATTCGATTACCCAAAAAAATCAGTTCAAATTATGATTAACCATTTATTAAAGTCATATGATGGTAGTTTATTGGTGGGGGGCATGCAACCTAAAAGCGAATGCCAGAGGGTTCAAATCCCACCCCAAGTCCTTTTATCATAGTTTTAAATGATTTATCTTTCCTAATGTTGGTCGTGAGATCGTTCGGTGGGGAGCCGATAATGGATTAATGGGTCAGTTATCCATTCAAGTTATCAAATATAATAGTCAATGATGATTACTTAATTTTTCTAGTCAATTTACGTTGTTAGCTAATTAATTATTTATCTAGCCATTATTAGCTACATTAGTATTTTGTTTATTAATAAATATATATTATGGATATTGATAAATCTACAACACATTTTAACCATCCACAATAAATGTACATATTATACTGCACAATGTATAACTGTATAAAACATGTATTGTTATGAATGACAAAAAAGTATTATAGATTTATCACTCCCCATATATTAAATCTATTTTTTTTTTTTTTTTGATAGTATATTTATGCAATGCAACTTTCTAACTATTGTGACTAACTACTTAATATGTTTCTTCATATAATATTACCAATATTTTTAATTTATATTTGAAACAAAAATAACAAGCTTCTTAAAAAATATTGTGCATACATGAGAAAAATTGAACTTAAAATGTTTGAAGCTAATCATAGATTTAAAAAGAAAATAAATAAAATTGTTATAATTTTTTAGGCAATAATGTAGATAATTAGCTAAATAAATATACATCAAATATATTTTCTTAATACATGTATTTGTCTGTACACATATATGTATGCATAATCAAATTCGATTCGGTTTGGTTAACCACGGTATCGGAAATTAAAAATCGTAACCGGACGTTTCACACCGGGTTTTTCTTTTGGGTTTAAGTTTTTATAGTTTCTAATCAACTCGGTTTGGTCTGGTTTTTCGGTTTTATTCACCCCTAAATATAAGTTGGCCAAGTTTTATATGTAAAATGAACATTGAAGTTTCAAGACATTGTCAACGGAGTTTGGAACCAATAGGCAATAGGGTTTAGGGTCTAAAAAGTAATGAACTATATACAAATGTTTATGTTGTGTTATGAACTACTCGGGTATTCATTGTATGTAATGAACTTTTAAATCCCGGTTATTAGATGTATTCAGCCGATCAAAAATTTGCAAACTAACAACGTGGCAGCTTATATGGTTGCCACATATACCCGGATACATCCAATAACCAAGATTTAAAAGTTCATTACATATAATGAACACCTGAGTAGTTCATTACACAACATAAATATTCATAAACATTCATGTATAATTCATTATATTCCGAGACCCTAAACCCTAGGCAATAACACCTGGTGTGTGATTGTTTTCGGTGGGCTCGTGGGGTTAATGAAACAACGAAAATATTATGTCTGAAAAAAAGTTGGTTACACCTGAATATGGATTATTCTAACAAACCTTTTTATTTGATTAATCAACTTTTTAAGTTAGACTAGAAATCATATATATTTTACATCTTAATTTTAATAGAGGTTCTGGTTCAAATAAAACAAGTATTAAAACAAAACAATAAAACAATCATTCTCTCTTAACCGAAAATCGTTGTGCATCATGAAAATATTCGTGCATCAGTGTATATAATTGTGCTCTATGAATATTCGTGTATCAGTTTTATCATGATCAAATGGTCAAGATCTTATCCTATTTGTTTTACCATAATGTTTGTTTTACAATAACCAATCCCCCTAACCATTGAGTAATAGCTCAGTGGTCAGGGCTTCACCGCCCGGAGGAAATGTTGGCTTGGAGGTCATGGGATCGAATCTTGATTCCCTATGACTTCAGGCATTTACCTCTTGATCGGAAAAAAATGGTTCCTAAGTCTCCCAGGGGAACCATCGTGGGAACGAGTTACACACCCGGCTTTGCTGGGGGGTGCGTGGATTCGTGTTGAGTGCATACTGCCCAATTGGATGTCACAGCATTGCGCTTGATGATCTAACTTCTAACTCGCCGTTCAAAAAAAAAAAAATTTGATATAAAAGGGGTAGTGTAGTTATTTTAGGAGTTGGGGAATAGATGTTGTAAATTATTTCAGTAAGAATATTTTAAGTATATGACTTAATTATAAAAAGAAAAGATTTTGAAAAGGGAAGACATTTTTGATATTTTAAATACAAAAGGTTGAAAAGGGGGGAGGGAGACTTTTGCATTATATAAGAATAAAGATATGTGAAATTGTTATTACGTTACTAATTAATTATCACTTTAGTCAAATTTAATAGTTTATCACAATATATTTGAATTTTTCAATTTAAATGAATAAACAATTGAACGCCCCTTCCCACCATGCTTGTTATTTTTATCGTCGTTAAATCTAAAGAAATGTGAAACACGAGTAAAAAACACTTAATGCTAAACATCATATTTTCAATTTAATGAAACACACTCGGGAGTATAATATAATAGTACTAAATCGTTAATGACGTGCATTCCATATTAAAGTAGTAATATCGTTATGAACATGTTTCAACTCATTCCTTGTTCCTTCAAATAGACATCTAGTGCTTGTGTCACGGTGATCATCAAGCTCATCTCATGGTATGTAATTTGGATGTTGTTTGATTCTTGTAAACATGATATCTTCCTGAGAATTATTACCAATATAGTTATGCAATGTAAATGTACCCGTGAAAACATCAGTTTGTGTTTGCACTTTATACCTTGGTAATAGGTAAGTGATAGGTCACGAACCGCTTTACTGTAGTAATGTTGGAAAGATGACATCAAAATGTACGTGAAAACTTCGACTGCATAAGAGCATTTCTCTAAAATAATAAGTAATTATAACTAATGATATATTTAGCGAACGCTTGACCCGTTCCTAACAGGTTCACCTTCAAGAGTGGCCAATTTGTAAGTTCTTTACCGTAGATTTCACTGACTTGATAGGGCCCTTCCCATGTAGACCCCATCTTTCCTTGGAGTTCAACTTTGCTTGCGCTGTTCAAACGGAGTACATAGTCACCGGGTTTAAAGGATGAAAGACACGCTCTCATATTATAGTATTTTTCGATATTCCGTTTGTAAGAGGCTTTGCGGAGTGCGGCAATGTCCCTAGCTTCTTCCAGAAGATCCATGTTTATGCGAAGGTCCTTATTGTTGTCTATTTGCTCACGGTTCTTCATTCGGCATGTTGAAACTTGTAGTTCTGCGGGAATACTGCTTCGGTTCGTTAGGCTAGACTGAAAGGTGGTTTTCCGTTGCTTCATTTTGGTGTAGTTTAATGTGCCCACAAGACCAAGGGAAATTCATCAACCCACCCTGTGTGACTTCGACCAAGCCTCATCTCCATGCCTTTTACAATGCATCGGTTGGTGATGTGTAAAATCTAGTTTTAAATTTATAAACAAGAAAATACTAATAATTAGACTTCTACACACAAGCAGTGTACCTTATCGTATATAGTATAACTATCAGTAAATCCGGGATCGATCACAAGGACTATTAATCTAGGAATAATGTGAGTTTAATGTAATTCTAAAGGTGGGGGTTTTGTGACTGTGTTGTCACTTAGCTTAAAACTAAGAATAATAAAAGACGATGGAATCCGGTATGACCGAAGCAATGGGCGTCCGAAGAACGGTGGAAAAATCGAATTGATTGAAAACAATAAATTAAAATGTCATCTACTTCGGATCCGTTCCACAACAAGTTTAGGTTGCACTTAAATTAAGCTCAAATTCTAATATGTTGAAAACAATAATTGAAACCTAAATAAAGCACTAGACTTGGTCATGTGAGTACCACCCTTTCCGCTAACAAACTTGTATCCTCTACTTAAATTCCCTAATTAACTAGTTCCGCTGAAAGCGTGAGTACCACCCTTTTCCACGTACTTTACAGTTTTAAATATATATATATATGGCCCATAGAGCTAAGAGAAAAAAAATATGAATTATCTTGATTCTTATTGGTCAAGAGATGTATTCTTTGTGTTGTGATTGGTTGAAATAAGTTTGGAAAGTATTTAATACTTCTTTGAAAATAAATATATCCCTATGAATTCTTGATTCTTAATGTAACTTCCGTGGGAGCAAAATCGGAATATTTAATTTATTAATCCAATAAATGAATAACATGAATAAAATGGATCTAATTACAAATAATATAAGATAAATAAGTTTAGGGATCAATAAGAATTCGAAAACCTAGAAATTGAATAATTTCAATTATAAATCTTTTTTTTTTTTGAACGGCAGAAAAGATTATATTAATAAGTGGCACTAGCAAGGCGCTAGATACCTAAAAATACAATTACAAATACAATCTAGAATCGAAACACTAAACAACATTCTAGACCCTACCCGAGGCATTAACTGCGAGGATTCCAAAAGGAGTGGAAAAAACTCGTGCCACTTACCAACGGGACACGAGAAAAACTCCCAACCAACGAAGGCCGAGCCACCGGTTTTCACTTCGTGGTGTTTTTGATGTAATCCCAACCATGCCTCGGGGAACGACCCATACTGAAACAATCAACTCCGACATAATCAAACAAAAGAGCACTACCCATCGAGCCCGCAGCAGGAAAAAACGAACAACAAGTGACCAGGCTGACATTAACAATTATCTCCGATCAGAGGGTGCACGAGCCAATCCTCCCACGAGTAACTATGCTTCCTATCTCGGTTAGATATCCAAAGGAAAGAAAGGGACACAATCGAGTTGAAAGTGTCGTTGGAATTCGCTTGTTTATCGTTATGAATGACGTTATTTCTATCCTTCCAAACGTGCCACCACCAAACGTACATGATAGCTTCGAGGATTTGTCGCTTCTGCTTAATGATAGGAAGACTCTTGCACCACTTTACCAGATTAATCGGCTCCATACAAGGAATTTGTTGTTTCACCCATCCACCAATTTTTCCTTTAATTTTACACGCAAAGGAGCACTGGTGAAACAAATGAGTACTATCATCTATCCCATTGTTGCAAAGTTTACAGCTGACCACCGTCACGTCGATACCCCTCCCAAAAAGATTAGTGAAAGTAGGAATACCATTCCGCAATAACCTCCAAACGAATAGATTGATTTTTTTTGGTATGAATTTGTTCCAAGCAGACAAACATTCACTTTTCTTGCAAATATTCTGGTTAATGAAGCCCCGAATTGAGGCCACCATGAATTTATCTTTACCATGCAGATTCCAAATCCAAGAGTCTTCACTATTGGCTAAAGAACTTGGTAAACAGGAAAGAATTTCTTGAAACTGAGTCGACTCGTGCCCATCCCTTAGATCACGTCTCCACTTCCACACCCAATTTGAATTGACCCATCTGTCACTTACCAAGCATTCCTTATCCGTCTCCAAAGCGTAAATTCTCGGGTACTTGTGAAAGAAGGCATACTCCCCAACCCATCTATCTTTCCAAAATTTAGAATTCTTACCATTGCCAACCTTTCTAGAGATCACGTCCATAGGAACCCCGAAGGAAGTATGGGACATTTTGAGAGCCGCCATAATATTATTCCAAGATCCTTTGTTGTTGGCTGTCATATTAAAGAAAAGTCCGCGCCATGTATTTCCCAGATTACTCTAGCCCACAAGCTCTCACTGTGACATAACCCACGCCATCTCCATTTATACAACAAGGATAAGTTCATAGCATACAAACTTTCGATGCCGATCCCACCATGCTCAAAGCTAGCCATTACCACATCCCATTTGATCCAGTGGATTTTTCTTTTATCCTTATACCCTCCCCAAAAGAAAGACGACCTTAAAGATTCCAAGGTCTTATTAACGGCTTTCGGCAGAGGAAACATAGAGAAGAAGTAATTTCCCAAGGATCCAAGAACAGATTTAATGAGAGTAGATCTTCCCCCAATGGACAGTAAATTTGCTTTCCAACCGGACAATTTTTTCTTGAATTTATTGATGATAGGCTCCCAAAAAGATAACCGTTTGGAGCTACCTCCGATAGGAATTCCCAAATATTTAAAAGGTAAACTTTCAGCCTTACACCCTATCGAACTAGCAAACTGTCCAACCTCCTCACAAGACACCCCAACTCCAA
>JAOXNX010000026.1:9421723-9431972 GCA_028566075.1 Solidago caesia | reverse complement strand
GCGCCCCCCCCCCCCCCCCCCCCCTTTCCCAGCTATTGAATAGATCTGCCCTTGCTTGGTAATGGTTTTTACACAAGACACACACGCACATGTATATATATATACATATGTAACACAATAATGTGTCATGGGTGTTCAAGTGAAGATGAATGATAAAAGCATATAGTATGGTGTTTGATTTCCTTCGACCTAGTCGCACGAAAACTGTACTAGAGTGTTCAATGTGGGCATCACATTTTTTTCGTTCCTCTCACACATTAACTATAGTTAAATAAATGGTGTCTTTGGTCGTGTTGAGTCATCCGCAACAATGATAAAAGCACTGTAGTGGAAAAAGTGGAAAAAATGGGTTGATGTAACATCAGGGTCAAAACTACCACACGAGATGCTCTAACAAGGTAAACTAGGTATCTCCATGATAAAATGTAAAAATGATGTGATATGGCCGTGATGTGTTGTATTAAATCACTTCAATGATACCTGATGCTCTTAATCGACTATGTTGACATTATTGCTAGATGGAAATCTTGTCGGTCTTACTAATCATGTTAATGAAAAACTATTAAAAATATCATTTGTTGACATTAGATATATTAGTAGCTGGAAGAACCGTGTGAGAATATATTATTACTTTCTTTTATGTTTAATTAGTCGTAAGTTGAAAGTAAAAACTGTGGTACAATTAAGTCACAATCAAATATAGTTTATATGTCCTCATCAATCACATGTAGAAGTTGTAACCTTTCATATATGTCCTCGTTTTAGGCATATGGACCCAGTAAAATATTTTGCTTATGCGTCAAGATTTCAATTCATATTTCATAAATATATATAGGACATGCATTTAATGATATAAAAAAGAAAAAGCTTTTGCGTTGCAACTTCATTCAACTTAAAATTTTACAGCAAAAACAAAGAACTAATTAAACCTCCTTAAATAGCAGAATTGTTGGTTATTGGTTTTGATTAATGCTAATTATTATGGCAATGCCCTCTATGAGATGTTGAAAACCATTACTTATTTGTTAAGAATGCTCGTTATTTATGGCATTACTTATTCTTTATATATAGAAAAAGCAAATGGAAGAATTTTGGAATTTATTGAAGGTTTTGGGTAGATTCGATTATCTACCAATAAACTAAAACATGATTGATCTTTTCTTTAATCGACACATGGGCCTTTTTTTTTTTAACTGCAATATAAAATTTATTAAAACAGCTAGTAAGGAACTAACAAGTACAATACACGATCTAACGAACGAAAGGAAATAAGGAAGATAGTAAATTCTAACGACACAAGACAAACACGTAAGATACCGACGACTACTAAAATCAGAAGGGAGGTTCCAACGCACCGCAAAAAGAATGACCTCCCATGAACGTAACCGAATACCCGTTGCATCAAACCACAAATGCAAAGAGATCTAACCGACATCCTTTGTTCGTCTCTTTAAAACACTCTGTAGGAGAACAGTTTTCTTTACGCTACCATAATATCTCCAGATCTCAAAGTCGCTAGAATAATAATCTTTCCACGTATGTAATTGCGCGAGAGAGAATGGACCTTGAACATTCCCAGAGGGGTCATTATAGCTCCAGCAGATTTCAGGATCTAGCTCGTCAGTAAGTAGAGGACCAACGTAGTCAAGCCACGTAGAAGAAGACTCTTCAACAAGTTTAAGATCAGAACTTGCAGCAGCTTTAATAGGCCTAACCCGACACTTATCTTGATGTAATAACCTGTTGAGCAGAAAAACCTCATGATCATCCAGACCGCTATTGTGATGTACTGATCGCTCAGAAGAATTAATCTTATCACCCACAAAAGAAGCCACACCCTCTTGAGAACAATTAGCTTCTTTAGCCACCTCATCGCATTCCAACAAACTTTCTAGCATAATCCGGTAACTGATATTTGAACATTATAACATTGTAGCTGATGAAATATTTTCAACCAAAAGTTATTTATAGTGTCCCATTCTTTTAATTTATACGTATTTAATCCACATTTGCTTATTTGTATTGATTATGATTATATGATATTGACACTTGAGATTTAATATACTCCGTATAGCTTTACATAGTATTTATGCATTGAATATATATAAATATATATCTAATATAGCTAATAATAACTACAGAACAACAACTTTAAGATATTACCCAATGATAGGTTAATATTATGTGAGTCTGGTCATTAAAAAAAAGTCGATTGATGTCTGGTCAAAAGTGTCCTTAAAAAAAAGTCGACTAGTGTCTAAAAAGCATATAGGGTCAAAAGTTTCTCAGCCAGTTTAAACGTTTTTTGAGATATTGTATCAAAATGAAATGTACAATTTTAGTTTGCCATATCATTAATATAATTATTTCTGCCGTTAAAAAAAAACAATTTTAAGACTTGAAATAGTATTTGCAAGTGAGACTTAGAGTGAATGGCAAAACCGTAAATATGAGAGGGAGGGAGATAAGGAGGGAGGATATCACACAATTTGCAACCATTCAACAAAGTATGTTAGTTGGGGAGCTGCAATTTGGTTATATATTTATGTAATACAAAATACAGCTTCATTCTTAATCTCAATGGTCCCATTGGCTCCCACTTCATGCATAATGACCACCCTAACTAACTCAAGCAACTACCATTTTTTAAAAAAAAGTTTTTAACTATTATTTGATGATATTGTGAAAGTATTATAAAAAAAATAAAAGTTAAACGATAAAAATAAATTTTAAGAAAAGCTGAGTTGGATCGTTGAAATTAAGTTAGACTCTACACAATTTTCGGTGACTATCTTTGAGTTTGAGTCGTTAA
This sequence comes from Solidago caesia, assembly GCA_028566075.1. Classification (NCBI taxonomy): domain Eukaryota; kingdom Viridiplantae; phylum Streptophyta; class Magnoliopsida; order Asterales; family Asteraceae; genus Solidago; species Solidago caesia. The sequence goes on along the minus strand of JAOXNX010000026.1, from coordinate 9,429,160 downwards.
CTATTTTATTTTTAGGTCTCATTATGATAGTTGTACAGGGCCTCCGAAATCTTGGCTACGGCCCTGCCAAGAAAGAACACCAAATGTATTACTAATTCGAATTGTTAGAAATTAATTAATATTAATGTTTCTATCATCATATAAGAACTACATGTTGATAATTTAACATTACATGTTAATTAGAAGAAAACGATGTAATTGTCTGTCAATAAGAACTTAACTAACTTCTTTTTTCATGTCCCTTTTTAAAAATTTACGTGTGAAATAAGGATGTTTTCTTTGTAGAGGCTATTCAGAATAGACAAGTTTTTTTTATTCGGACTTATACAGCTTAACCAGATGTTTAATTTTCAAGAAATATTCTAACTAAAGACCTCTTATGAAGACATCAAGACGTCTTGATGTCTGACGACCACCTTTGTGGCGGTTTTTATAAATACATAACTTTTACAAGATCGAACTTTTAAACCTATCAAAATTTAACTCTTATTTTTATATAGGTTATATTAAAACTTATTTAACTAAAATATAAAGTCCTCGTCTTTACACAATCATACTACTTCAAAACAAATGTACGTAAATGTAAAATATTACATTATGAAAACAATTAAGTTTGATGGATATTTTCTGTATATATGTTTTCCCTGATTTATTTTATTTGATAGAATAATAAGAAGTTGAAGTAGGATAGTAGGTCCAAGTTCTTGCGATAATTAACAAGGAAAGAAACATAATGCTAAATCTATGGACAAAAATCTCTCTTCCTCTATAGTTCGTTCAAACAGAAATGCTTTACGTGTTAGTTTATTATCTTTTATGTTAACGACTCTTTTAAATATTCTTTCTTTAAGCTCAACCATGTATAGAAACATTTTTCGATCATTTCAGTCATTTAGAGATGGCCTAATAGGCGACGGACATGGATCATATCCTTTACCTATCGGCCGCAAGTTTTCTCTTATTAAGCTCATCTTTTAGGCACATCAAACATTTTCCTTTTTCTAATAACCTTTATAACAATATGATAATAACATTCGGTAAAATCAAAGGATGGAAATAAGAGAGAAATTAGTGAATTACACTTGTCATATTGTTGTAGTAATAAAACAATAATTAGGAGGATTTTGCAAAAAGAAATATCAGTTTACTCTTTATAGTTCTTGTTAAATACTAAGTTATTGCTCAAACGTGTATTGTATATATAAATTTTCAATGCTTCTAATTGGCTCTAAAACATGATCAAAACTATTATTGTTACTAGAATCATACATGCATGATGTGCGGTGGTAGATGATATTTCAAATAAAAAATAACTTAAGGTGTAAATCAATTTTAAAATTAAAATTCAAAATTTTGCGGCAAGAGGTAGCATTGGTCGGCAACCTGCTTTGTCAACTGTCGTCTTTGGATTGTCTAACACACAAATATATTTAAATTTTTTATTTTATTTTATGGGTTAAATATTTAAAGTAAGAAATGATTAGGTAGAAAAAATATAGATGGTAAGGTAAATGGGTAATGTAGTAATTTTTTGTAGTTAAAAACTTAAGTTTTAAAACAAATGCTTAGATGTTTTATAAAAGAGTATAAATATATTCATTATGATTATATTAAACCTAACAATATTATAATCAAATTTCTCAAGAAATTTAATCATAAAAAAAGGTTTCATTAAATATAACATGGAATTGTTTTTTTTATTCATTAAGTACTGTTCAAATAAAATGTCCATCTAGATCGCTATAGTCTTTTTAAATTAACAGTAATGTTATTGTTTTATATGCTAAATAGAAAATTTGTAAAGAAAAAATTTGAAAGTTCATGATTTAATGGATAAAACAGTACATCTGTGACTTTTTGATTTAAGTCATGTTTATAAACTAATTTCAAAGCAAACAGACCATTATGATTTACTACATTTAGATATAATTGTTAAGTTAATTAAATCTAAAAAAAAAACATAATCTTAAGGGCTATAGTTACTTTACTGGACATGCATAAAATTATTATGCACTTTTATATATATATATATATATATATACATATATATAAGGGATGGTTATTGTTAAACAAGTATTAAAATAAATAAATATAATAAGATCTTGGCCATTAGATTATAATCAAACTGATGCACGGAGATTTTCATGATGTAGAACGATTTTCAGTTAAGAGAAAAAAGATTGTTTTATTTGTTTATTTTAATACTTGTTTTATTTGAACTATACCTTATATATATATACATACTAGAGAGGTACCCGCCAATACGGCGGTGGTGGCGGCGGCTGCGTGGCGGTGGTGGTGACTGGTGGTGATTGCGGCGATTGGTGGTGGTGGTGGCGACTGTTGATGGTAGTAGCGGTGTCGAGTGGTGTAGTTAATTGATGTAAAGGGGAGTGAAGATATTTTAGGAGATAAAGGATATATAGTGTAAAAGTAATAATAGGGATAATATGGGTATTTTCCATATCCAAATTATATAACTTTCAATAAGGGGTCTACAATTTTTTGAGAATAGAGAATTATATTTTATTCATCTCATAAAAAGATATATATAAATATATAATTACAAGTTGAAGTAAACTCCAAAATACAATCTCCTAATTGTAGAAAAAAAATAACTATCAATATTTAAAATATATGGACTTCCATTCCATATTTTTATTTATAACAGTATGAATAATTGTCAATCTCCACTATCCTATGAACCATAAACTGTTTAATAATATATGGACAACAACAGAACTAACTCGGTTTTGTAGGCATCAAATTAGATGGTTCTTAGGAAGCAAGATCTTCATGTGTCCTTTTATGCTCTAACTATAATATACTTATTTTCAAATTGATTTCACAAATAACTTTGGATGTCAAATTGTTTGTTTCATGTCTCTATGTTCGTATGTATCAAGAGAAATAGTGTTTATTCTTATATTTTTGTGTCTACAAATCATCAATATTCATATGACTATCATACATATCAAAATAAATAAAAAATGAGATGATGTGAGAAAAATTAATATTCACACATGTTATCATCTATATGTATAAACTATAAAAGGATGAATTAGAGATAAAGTGTTAGACGATATAGGATAGCTCTTTATTACATGAGACATCATATTTTCAAACAAACAAAAAAAAAAGCAACAAATATCAATACTACATTCAAAGGGTAGTCACCATATGGTAGCTTTGTAGTGGAGGGCATGCAACATAAAATGAAAGTCATGGATCCATATCATGGTCCAATGTCTCTTTAACTAAAAGTGTTATGCAATTTTTCTCTAATATTGGTCATAAAACTGGTCAGTAGATGACTGATAATGGGTCATAAGTCGTACGCTTGAATTGGTACTATTTCTAATTGGTTAAAAAAAAGTTATAAGCACTAAGTAAATTTGTGTTACAACTACTTACAAACATTTGAAATGCGCCCTAACTCTCAAAAAGAATAGGAAGGCCAGAAGCGCTATAGAAGGAACTTGCAATAAAACTTTACATGTACTTTTTTTTTTCAACGGCAGAATTATATTAAAAATAAAGAACCAACAAAACTTTACATGTACTCTTGATTAGAGGTGCAATGAAAACGGTTCAAAAAGTCTCTTATTAAAAATGAACATCTTCGTTCAATTATTTCAGTTAAAAACCCCCCTACTTACAACAACAAATTGCGGGCAAGGCATGACTAGTGTCTGCAACGGCGGATCTAAGAATTCTAGAGGTCGGAGGCTAAAATTTTTTTTTTACCTTAATAACAAGACTAACAGTTTTCGACGTTGTTCTTTTTTGTTTTTTAAGTTGGGTTCTTTTTTGTTTTGGAGTTGATTTCATTTAATAATCTATTCAAATTATCAAGTTTGGACTTGCTTGACTGTTCCCCCAACATTGGATGCGCCACTGAGTGTCTGGTCCCTAAGACGAGTCATAATTATAGATTTATCATTCTTTGTTCCAAGAATTCAAAGTTTCATATATTTTTCTTTTAATTTGACCTCCATGTTAATCTTTTATGGTTACAAGATGATTTAGTCGGTTTGTTAGTTGCTTTTTACACATAAGGTTAGTTTTGTTTACTTTTACTTTTTAATCAAACATTTTTTTTTAAATAGTATAGTTTTAATGAATCGTAAAAAAAATGTTAGAAAGTTTTATCTTTTTGAAAGCTAGGGATGCATTTAGTACTTTAGTTGCAGATATTAATAGTATTTTCTAAAAAAAATGGAGAACATAGAAAACAAAAAACGTGTTCAAACGTAATTTTTTCAAAATAATTTTCGTTGAAACAGAAAACCATGTTTTCCAACTTAAAGCTACATATTTGTAAATTAGTTTTTATAGATTTCTAAATATTTTCCTTTTTAAAAAAAACATAAATGATAATCATAATTTACTAATTATAATATTTTACATAGAAATAGAAGGCAAACGAGCAACAAGCTGCACCGCTAATCCTTTTTGTATAGCAAACCCAAAACGTTTAAAAACTACATTTCCAAAATGAAAAACTCTTTAGATTTTCTAAACTTACAACTAAACACGTTTTCAAAAATTTTAAAGGTTTCTAAGGATAAAAAACTTTTTTTATTTTTTTGAAAAATGAAAACAAAAAAGTTAGAAAAAATTTCTTTAACTAAACACGTATAGAGGTTTTAATAAAGCAATAAAGTATCATACTCCCTCAGTAGATCGGGGACCAATGGCCATTGGCACCGAATCATTCCAACGTTTGATATAGGTCCGTTGTACCCTTTTTTGACACAAAAAGAACTATAAATTAAGCACTTTAAAAGCACAAATATATAAACAGATGGTACAGACATATCCTCTATCAAGTAAAAAGTGAATCTTACAGACATATCCTCTATCAAGTAAAAAGTGAATCTTACTAGAGTGTGAATATGCTATTAATTCAATAAAAAAAAAAATAATGATATAAGTGACTAATTTGTTATGCCTAAAACATGTCAAAAAATCTGATTTTTACACATGGATTTCTCTTATTATCTCTTTTAAACGTAACATTTGATTTGTTATGTGTTAGGCAACATTTTTAAGCATATTTATAGGCCTATTAAATTATTCACATTTATCATTTTTCCTAAAAAAAATTATAGAGTTTGCTAATCATATGGTTAACTCGTATTAAAGTATTATGCATGAAAATTGAAAATGATTTTTAGGTGACGGTTATATTTATTTACAACATTTTACTGCTTATTAACCATAAACCTAACGTCTATGATTAGCAAAATCCAAAAATTATTTATATATTTATAATGAATGTACTTACACTAGTATACTGTACAATGAATCAATGATACACCATGCCATATATACTATGCATTGCAACGACCGTATGAAAGTAAAATACATAAGATTAGGTATCACACCGAGCTTAATTGAATATGCAATTTGGGTTAGTTGTACTAGTAAGCAGGTCGAACCAACTTTTCTTAGAAACCCACTTTCGTTTACAGAGAGAAATAAGTAAAAATGACATAACCGAATGCAATGTTGAAAACATTTTGTTTAATTATGAAGGATATCAATCTAATTGAAAACATTTTCACCATGTGGATATCATACAGGGTCGTCCCTAAGTTTTTGGAGACCCTAAAAACATAGACAAAAATATGAAAGTGTTATAAAATGAAGTATAAATGGTTAGGTTAATCGGAAGTGGATATGATGAGGAATGAAGTAACATGGTACTTTGTACGACTCCATTAGAGCGTAACACCACTATTGCATAGGTATTCAGTGAATTGCTCGTTCCTATGCAACCAGCATTAAAATGGCTCATGCTTGTGCTTTTGTGTGCAATCTTGCTGCTAAACTTTAAGGCAAGCGAGGGAAACCGACGCTCCTCAGAACTTGCTCATACAGTGAAATAACCCTTCTCCTATTTCTGGCCAAATGTCTTTGCAGGTGCCCACATAAGGGTGGGCGGAGTGCCTCACCACTCCTCCCCTCCTTTTCTAACCCTCCCCACCCCATCTTTACTTACAAGAATGTCTCACCACCCTATCCCATCATCCCCCCATTTAAAAAAAAAACAATAAAAGACAAAAAAAAAAAAAAAAAAAAATTATAAAGAAGAAGGTAATGAGAAAACCGGTGAGGGTTGTGTCCACTTTACTCCCCACCCATTAGGTACCTAATAGGCGGAATGGTGTTCCACCCAGTCACCGATCGGTGACCACCTTGCTCCCCACCGTACTCCGTCCCCCCTAAGCCCTTTTGAGATTTGTCCACTATGGTACGATACCTTGTGATTATTGTTTGCTGAAATATATAAAACTTCATGAAAATGACAAGAAGAAAGATTTGTGGTACTGTCTCTTCATTGAAAATTTGAAAAAAAAAACTGCAAATAATGTTCCTTCCTTGGATGTTCCATGAAAGAGAGCTAAGTAGAAACATTCAAAGTTAAGAATCTATTTGTCCGTCATTACCATTATAACTAAGAGCATGGTTGATGCACACAGAACCATCCAGAACGTTACCTCAACGCCATATTAGCATTCATTACTTCATCTGTTTTGGGCTATTATGGATGTAAAACGACGCAGAACGCAGAACACTACATTTTATGAGTTTTATATTTGTTTTTATAAATTACATAAACTACTTTTTAAACTACTTTTTATTCAATACTATATATATATATATATATATATATATATATATATACATTAATAAAAAGAATATTATATTATATTGTATTAATAATTATAAAAGAAAAGAAGTTTACGACTAATATCCAATAATAATAATGTAAAAGTTAAGTATTTAAAACTAAATATATTATATAAAAATAAATATAATAAATAATTCCTCATTCTTGGATAATCATCACACATATCTAATTATTGATTTGATTATACAGTATATATCATGCTTGCAACTACACCACTCACGAAGACACTCAACTACACAAACACAAACCTATTCATCAAAAGGTATACACTCCATCTACCACTGTACTACCTCAGTAAAAAAAAGATAAGAAAAAATGAAAACAACACTAGTCTCTGTAATCTGTATCTCTACATCTATCGTGATCATCATTAAGCAGACGTTTTCTGGGTGGCATTTGGATTGTTGCCACGAAATCACTACAGGTTTTGATCAAGGGTGGAATGACAATGGGTACAAATTCTGGTATCATTTTCCAATCTGTGTGCACCCAGGTTCTTTTAAGACTAATCACACCAACTTCTAATATGAAATCGGTACCCAATCCCGTCTTCCACGAGTATGGGAAGTTAAGATATATACAGTCTTACCCCTACCCGAAGGTAGAAAGGCTGCTTTTAGAAGGACCTCGGACTATTTTACATGACATAAGCATCAAACCCTTAGGGTGCGTTTGGTTGGAGAAAATGTTTTCTAGTTTTCTATTTCTAATTTTCTAGAAAATGGAGGGAGTTTTCA
>JAOXNX010000026.1:9391956-9405163 GCA_028566075.1 Solidago caesia | reverse complement strand
TTTTAACGAACCACTAGTTTTGGAGTGATAGATCCAGATATGAACCAGGAAAAAAAAATTCCTGGATCCGTCACTGTATATAGATATATTAGATATCTATTTTGCTTTTCGTGTCTTCAACATGCGGTCATGCTCTAGATTTAAATCCCTCCCACAGGTCGCGACAAGCCCACGGAAGGAAGACACACACCCCAAATATTATGTACGGAACACCATGTCCTAGATTTGCTAGTATCCCCGCAGCTAACCCAAAGGCGAACATCATGGGGAAGTAAGCTAGATACATCTCTATTTTATATGGGAAAGTCGAGATGAAATATAAAATGATCTGCATCGAAGATTGCCAAGCTATTGCATTTGCACAAACGAAAACTGTTTTAACAGCATTGGAGTTGGTCTTAATACCATCCGGAGGATCCATCACGGCTGTAAAGCTGGCAGTGGCAACAAGTCCTGCAACCACCAAAATGGCATTGCGATCGAGGTCAGAAGAAGGCGTCGGTTGCTGCTCCACACGATGCCCATTTATTTCCATTTAATTAGCTAGTTGTTTATAGTACGTTTTTCTGAACTTAATTGTAAAAACTTCATTCACTTGGTTTTGGTTTAGGTTTAAATAGAGCAGGGGAGGCCCAGAGGGGGTGCAAACCCGATTCCCGCATAGGGCACGTTTTCGAATGGGGCACAAATTTTTGGAAATTTTTAATATATATTATATATATAATGTAAAAGTGTTATATATATATATATATAAATATTGTCTAAAATATAAATATATAATATATAGTTCAGATACTAAACATGTATTTTTGCTATGAAGAATGCTAGGAGAGCTTCACGAATCATCGGTTAACTACTATGATATGTATTTTTAATACTATGATTTTGTTATGGATATAATTAATTGTTATAACATTAGTTATCATTTATAAAAAAAGAAAATTTGCTAGGAGTTAGGGGCATTTTTTTCTTGGCTCGCACTGGGTACTCAAATTCTCAGGGCCGCCACTGGTTTGGGACATTTGGTATGTAACTCCTTGCTCTACTATATTGTACAGAATCATATGTTCATAAAGAATCGACCACGACTTTTATGAATCTTACAGATTTGACAAAAACGTTTTCGTGATCATAACAAAACTCTTTTGTTCATAAAAACCTACGAACTCACCAACCTCGTGTTGATATGTTTTAGTATACTTTTCAGGTCATCAGGCTAATTTCGGAAAAGGTAGCTAGAGCTGAAGCATGTTGGACATGGACTTTCAGGCTGTAGGCCTCATCTGTTCATTTAGACGTTTCCATGTAATTCCATGTCATGCTGCACATTTCGTGGCATCCCATGATTCCGCTGAATTGGGGTGTTACAGAACTAACCCTTCAACTTAAACAAACTCATGCTCAAGTATCTAGTTTAAAGTTTAAACTTACTCATACATGTAATCTATTGATAAGTTTCATTTCTTTTTCTCACTATTTTTTTTTCCCTTTTAACATTTGATTTGGGTCTGGACCTACAAAGCATCCAACCAGAAAATTCAAAGGAAAAAACCTCACAGACTTGTCACTCTAAGTAATCAAACCCAAGACCTATGAGTAAAATTAGGAATCTCCAAACATTTACTGGTTGATCTGTTGGTTCCGCTGTTTGTTACTTTTACTTTCACATGCAATTATTGTATAGTTTTTTCTTTTTTGAAAAGTTCAATTATTGTATAGTTAATAGTATAATCTGGTGGGTAATATTAATATTAATAGTCTAATGACTAATTAATTGTAGGGTCACATGAATAATGAATCTCCAAGCAAGCAAAGTTGACCCTCACCCACACATCTTGATGTTGATTAAATACAAACAAAATATGTAATCTTGGATCTTACGTACACGTATCCAAACCCATATATAATCAATTAAACCAATCTCTGCTCTATTTTTTTTTTTCCTCATAATTTCCTCCCTTTGATTTCAACATGGGACAAATCTTGGAAAAACTTCATGGTAATTAATTTCTTCCCCCCCTTTTTTTTTTATTTATTTAATAAAAATTATAATCTAATTTCAACCATTTTGGATGTGGATTTAACCAAATTGAAACCCGCATCACCTGAAATTCTTTTAATTTATTTATTATATTTTGTTTAAACCTAAGATGACTAGGGAAGGATTAAGGATAAGGTGTTTGATGTACCTTTATGCAACGATAGTTTTTGGTTTAAAACAGGTGCATCACAGTGTCAAAAACATGTTACCGTGACTTTAGCTGTTGGATGCTCTGTAATGTCTATCATTTTGAGGTTACAATGGACTTGATTATTAATCATTTGAATTGAATGATACGTTAAGACATTAACTTAGCCATAATTTTTGTGCAGTAAAAAAGAGTAGTTGTTTAGCTGTAGAAACTGTAATTTCGTTGTAGACGTAGTTCATTTTGAGTGCAAAGAGAACACTAGAATATGTCGAACTAAAATAATTTTCGATGGTTTTTGGTAACAAAAGTAGATGTAGGGTGGTTACTATTGCTCATTCTAACATTTGCTTATCTTTGCATTTTGGCAAATATATTCGTGAAAAAACTACAAGGATCATTATTTGAACGGTCGTTCACTCTTAAGTCTTAAGTCTAGTTTTAACCTGGCTGCGTAGTATCTCTTAACTATGGCAGATTCAAATGTTTCCCATTGCACAAAATTTTGAGCTACAATTAGTCAATTACAGTCGAACTGTAGAATGATGAAAACCCCATTTGTACAATAAGGCCGAGCCCTCTAGCATTATCCTACATGTATCATCCAACACGAACATTATATGGAACAACGAGTAGAGTTAAACATTGCATTTTTCAAACGGTAGAGAGAGTATAAATTTGGGTACTATTTCTACTCAAAAAACTTTTTCCTGATGATATTCGTTTTATGAAATGCATAAAGGAATGATGAATTGGTCCACATCTTTTTATGAAATCCGTATTTTGGGTCTTGGGAACTTTATAAAGTTAAATATATGTCTTTAAATGATGATGATGTTAACTCTTTGTATAGGCAAGCAGTGGAGAGAAACACAGATACGAAAGATAAGTGACAAGGTTTTTGAATATTACAAGAATAATTCTGGAAAGGCTAATATGACATTTGAAGATTTATACATTGCCGTGTTACTCGTGTTCAAGTAAGATCTCTTACTTTATTTGCACAATGTCATATTTGCCTGTGGGCAGCGTGATATTGAACTTATGAAGCTGATTCTTTTTCGGTATAGTGATATCAACAAGCGTTTGCCTGGCCCTCATTTTGATCCACCCAAGAAGGAGGAAATCAGAGAGTTGATGAAGGTATGTTCAAGTTGCATTAATTGGATTTGGATGTCATTAATTTTTCTAATTGTGGGTTTTATCTATATTTTGAGCTTCTTAAAAAGGAAGCTGGTCGGACTGGTTGGGTTGTCAAAACGGGTAATTTTTGGTATGGGTCGAAATGGGTCTGGTTGGGCTGACCCAAAGTAATCTTGCCAAATTTTTTAATAACAAAAACATATTGTGTCAATAATAATATAATTTGTTGATAAAAGGGTCTAGTATCCATCAAAAAAACCAACTTGGGAAACTTTCATCCTGTTTGACCCTTGTTTTTTTATTGTTTTGTTATCTTTTTTTTTTCATAGAACTTTGAATCTGGTTGCTCAAGTAACCGATCAGATTGACATGAAATGTTGAGAAAGAACTCTCAATTAAAATTTCATATTCAAAATTTCATCACAACAGTTTGGCCCATGTTATTTTTAGCTAAACTTTATAATTTTGCCCATTTGGCTCCTTAGTGATCAAATATTAACCGAATCGATCCATTTGCTAGAAAATGGAACCAAATTTACACCTGTATTTTTTGTGATGTTTAAGAAATAAAGTGATGAGTAGGTCCTATATGATTGATGTGAAGTGAAATGAAGATTGAACACACAAGAAGGAATTAGAATAAATTATATTACCACTTTTGGGATAAATCGTTTTTGATTCTAAGCTTTTTGAGAAATAGAAAGCATAACCATGTTCAAGTTTTTAACCAAGAATCGTGACTAATAAATAATTTTTGTTTCCATTCCCGTTCTGTATTTAAGTATCGGGTTTAACAGAGAAGTCAAAATGTACCTATATTTGAAGCTTTTGTATCCATTGTTTCCATTGGTTTTGCAAAGAGATTGTTTCTTGGCTTGAATCTACAAGACTACAACATGGGTGTCATTACAGGAATTATAAACAAATATAGAAACCAGAAACATTTTAACTTTAAGAGCTAAGTAGCTTTAAATATCCATCTCTCTGTTCACTCCTTGAGCAGACAAGTTTTTATGTATTATACCATCTAATCTCATAATTTCTGTATTAGGCATTTTGATCTCGTGTTGAACCAGTGAACTTCATTCCTGAAGTGATCAACTTTTCTAACCATGTTAAGTCTTCTGCTGCTAATAAATCATTCTTTTGCAAAAATTGAAAACTACACTTTGCATGAGTTACAATATTCAACGATTTATTGAATTCTATATGTAAACCATTTTCATACTTGTCGTTTTTGTCCAAAACTACCTATTTGTGAGCTGTTCCATTTTCCATGTTCAACAAAAACTATGGTTTTCTTGCAACAACAACTAGGTGGTCGTTTATGTGATCGTCCCTTGTCAAATCACAAGGTTTAACTAAGCGGAACTAGTTTTTGTCATCATATTTAACGCCTATTTTACAAAAAAATTAATTAACTAAAACGTTTACGGGTCAAACCAATTACCAGTATGTGCTAAAACAACCTATTTTAATCTGAACCTGTTTTACATGTTTTACATAATCCAGCAGCCCCACCCATTCTGCCACCTTTACGGGAATTCAATTACAATGGTTTAAGTAGTCAATCACTTTCATCTTCACAATCAATAACTTGAGAATAACTATATAAGATACAGTTTGATCCTCATTCTTGGTTCTGTGAGTCCCATCTGATCTGTCTTAATGGTTTCTTATTTACATAGGAATGTGATTTGAATCTTGACGGGGAACTCAACCATGAAGAGTTTGAAGAGTTCATGAAAAGACTAACAGCTGATACTTTCGTGTACGTTACTCAAGGATTGCTCATCACTCTAGCTATAGCACCAACAGTTGCTATAGCCACAAAGAGGACAACCGAGGGTGTTCCAGGCATTGGAAAGGTGGTTCAGAAGATACCCACTTCAATATACGCGAGCCTTATCACTTTGGCAGTTATGATGATCCAAAAGACTAACGAGTAAACAAGTAAATTAGCATTTAAACCCCAAGTTGTTGGTTTGGCTGTTGTTTGTTCAAGCAATGTATATAGTATGTAAAACTATCAATAATATCGAATTGTAAAAGGATGTTGTTACATTGGATCAAAGGGTTTTGTACTTCTGTAAGATGCATGTACAAAAGTTGTAAGATGGAATATAAATTGCTGTTGAAATGAAGTTACATACTATATCTTACTATTTGAATCACGAAAGCAGATTCTTCTATAACTCGGCGGAAAATTAGGTCATAACGATGACATTTTCAAGTGTGAGAAATTAGCTTTTGGATCTGCTTATGTAGTTCTGTTTATCTGTCTCTAAGTTTTGAGAAAAGCCTTGTAAGCCTCTTGAGTCATTCCTTTTATGCATCTCTCTACTTAGGTTAATTTAACTTGGTCTCTGAATTCAGTTGAAGTAAATTCTTCAAGTTGTTTGATATGATAAAAACACCCTCATAATGTTTGCAGAATTTCTTTATGGATGTGATGAAAAAAGTTTTTCAATATTGATGACTTTTTTTAAGAAAATAGTTTTAGAATTGAGTAGATGTGATGTGAAGATTGTCGTAAGATTGTCAACGTTTATCCCTGTGAATGGCTGTGATAGTAGCTTAGCGATGAGAGATATGTAGCGTAAAGATGGAGGTCATGAGTTCTAATTCAGTCCGCATGTCCCTTTATATGTTAGTTATATGATTTACCTTTCACGTGTTGGTCGTAAGATATGATATTCATCCTTTTCCTTTCTTTTTTAACTATCTCCATGACCAAATATGCTATTTTTTTCGTTCTTGCTATACTACCAAACATACAAACCTGTACGAATTTTATTTTTCGCTTTTTATGTCACATTATGCGGGTACAAAACAAATCGAATATATTTAAAATCATAAGACAATTGTGATGACATCAGCATTTTATAAAAATAGTTTATTTGGCACCTCTAAATTCTTTCTTAAAGATGATTTCTTTTTCATTTAATTCATTTATGATGTCATAACCACTTTCCTTCTTAAAATTTATTCATTTTTATTTTTGTTATTTATAATGTCATATTTCTTCGAAGAAAATATTTTTATTCTTTTTTTAAAACTCTAATAATTCATACATGGTCTTTTATATTTCCATCATCTAAATAATTTTGTCATCACAAAATTTTCAAATTATCTGCGTATTATGCAGAGTTGATAAGCTAATAAGAAATCAAAATGACATGTTTACCATCTCGAAATTCTCCATGTGTATAACATTTACCCAATGAAAAGAAAGGGCTATGTTCAAGAAAATTGACTTTTGTTTCCTCAAAAAGCGTCAAACTATAAGTTTGTTTTCGGTAAACTAGACTTAGTCTAGTGACCATTTTTCATGTTTTACTTAAAAAAGCAAGTGAAAAACCGAGAAAGTTTCTCACATAATTGCAACCTATAATCTTTCGAGATATAAGGTGGGAAACTTGTTAACAAACATAAAACAATGCCTAGAAGAAAGGATATGACATAGACAAAACACATGTAAAGAAGGGAATACATTGAATTATAGATACAAATCATACAAGCAAAAAGAAGTAAACAAAATTGTAAAAAAAAACTTGAACAAATGGGAGATGGAAAGGGTGAAGATTTAAGATTAACGTTAATCACTTCTTTAATCTGTGTTTTTGTATTAATTGGTGCCGTTTTTCTTATTCTTTATTTTTTCGACCCCCATGCTACACACCCATGGTTCGCGGTCGCAGCCATAATGCTTATTGGTTCTCCTTGGATATTTTGGTTGTTGACGTATATATACATGTGCACAAAGGCTTTGGGTTCGATGGGTGGGAGATCTACTCAAGAGGCACGACTTGCCCTATGACCCCATTTGGTAGCGTGTCTCTAGCTAGCTATGATCGTCGTCGCAGTTAGCGGTGGATGAAGACGGGGGAAGCCGTTATTGGAATTCGGTAGTACAACGGTTACAAATATCGTTCTAGGTTTAGATTATTTTTAGTGCCTTTGTGAATGTGGCCTTAGAATCGTGTTTTAATTGTTTAATAAAGAATAATGTTACATGTCATGTGATGTTTCAATTATTCATGATGATGATGAATAATCATATATGTTCGACGAATTTTATGAGTTTTCTTGCGTTATAATGTTATATGGTAGTTGTTTATAGTGATGGATTGTTTTCAAAAAGCATTTGTAAGGGGATATGAAAATTGGAAAAAAGTTGTTTACAGAGATATATTTTGTTGGAACGAGAAAATTTTTGTTAGAAGCACGTCGTTTGTTGAAGGAGACCATGGTTTCTTCTATTAATGATTTTATTACGTTACTAGATATATTATACACGTGTGTGATGCACGGATTGAAATTATTTTTTAATATTAACTTTACTAATCATACAACACTAGATGCATGCCCGTGCAATGCGACGGCTGGTGGTCATTGGCGGAACTTGAACAAACTTTTTGAGGGGGCCGATAATGTAAAATATTTTTTTTCCCAATGACCGATGCTAAATTTTACACTACCAACTTAAAGTTTTAGGGGGGTCGGAACCCTCCCCTGTCCTTTAGTAGTTCCGCCCGTGGTAGTGGTGGCGGTGACGGTAGCGGCGGTGGTTGCGACGGCGGATGGTGGCGGCGACGGTAGCGGCGGTGGTGGCGGAGCGGTGTGGTTATTAATGTAAGAATAATTGATATAAAATGGGGTAGTGAAGTTATTTTAAGGGTTGAAGGAAGTATATTGTAAATAATTTCATTAATGGTATAATAGGTATATTAGGTAGAGATATTTAAATTGGTTATTAAATAATAGAGTAGCTTTGATAGTTCAGTAGAGTTTTTTGAGGAAAAAAAAAGTAAAGGGAAAGGGGTCCCTTTATTAAGGGAAATGATTCCTACACAAAAAAATGTATGTATTATATAGTTGTACAGTACAATCATATGGAAATGTTAAAAAATTTGGAAATTTTAAAAAATTTAAATTTTAAGACACGTTACATCTCATTTATATTATTAAATAAAAAAAATATTTAAAAACCCTTAAGATGTGAAAAATAAAAATCAAATTCGTAAAATAACATAATTAAAATGATTATTTTATTAAACCCTTAAATATCAACCGACTTTATGGGTTCTATTATAGCCACCAATTTTTTTTTTCTTTTTAATTTAATTTATTTTTATTTTGAATGCCCCAAAGAAGCTACCAGCTTTTTATATTAATAGATATAATTTTTCATTAACTTTTTCTATTAAATAACACAATTTTCTATCAAGATCAAATTCTGACATTTTACACTTTTTTAAATAACACAATTTTCTATCAACTTTTTCAGCTTTTTATATTAATAGACACAATTTTCCATTAACTTATTTATGTTTTAATTTGGATACAATTTTCCAGCTTTTAATTTATATTTAAGATGTCCCATTTCTATTGACTTAAACTTTTTTTTCAAATCAAATATTTAAAACTATTTAATTTTTGGATGACAAAAGTTGTATAAAACTTGTCTGAATGTATAGAAATACAACTTAAACTTAAAAACCTATAAAAAGTAAAGATAAATTATATGGAGAAACAAAAAAAGAAGCAAGTTTTAATAAGCAACTGGTCATAGATGGTTTTAAATGACTAAACAGATTTTAGATATCTAATGCAACTTTGAAACAATAAAAATATAAAATACAGAAGTAAAAGTTACATTAATTACAGTTTTGAAACAAGCAAATACATACAAACAGTCCGACCGGCGAAATTCCGACGACACCTCCGGCGAATTTATTATGCCCCCCACCTATTCCGCCGACCGCAAATCACCTATTCCAGCACCACCGAAGGCCAAAAAGACAACCGCAAATCAACCCATAACGCCGTCCACATCTCCGACCAGCTCCGGCCAGAACCTCCGACCACCGGCAAGCATCACCGAAAATCCCCTTTTGAAAGCCGACAGTGGCCGGAAAGAAAGAGAGAGACCGGATCTGAGTAAGGAAAAAAGGGGGGTCAACCGGATCTGGGGATGGCCGGAGATGTCGCTGGTATTAAAGAAGGGGGAGTAGTTGAGAGAGGAGGCGGCTGTTGCTTTGTTAGGGTTGGGAGAATTATACGGGGTAGTAAAAAATGGGGTTTTGGGAGATACCATTTTTATTTTTATATAAAGGAGGCGATTGTTTTGCTATCAGCATTTTTTTTCCACTGATATGTTGCTTTATTTACCCATGTGTCAAAGAAACCACGCATGTCATTACCCACAGCATTTTGTTCCATCTTCAAAAGTGACTTTACTTTTACTTTTCTAATATACTCATTATACTTGGAAACCAAAATATTTTATTCTTGGGGATGATGAAAAGCTGCATTAAATTGTCTAGGTGATTGGATGTTGTTACTTTTGGTGTCCTTAATAAAATATATTGGTGTCTTTAAGTGCCCCCGACTTTATTTATGTGTTAAACCTATCTATCCAATTATTAAATTTCTCCTTTTTCATCCATCTTTGTTTGTAAAAATAAACCTTAAAATTAACCCTCTACAATCATCATCATCATCATCATCATAATCGACTGATAATCAATGGGCAAAATTTACAAATTCCAAACAATAATCATCTGGGTATTCATCCTTTCTTCAATTCAAGTCCTTGCTAAGAAGTCCCCTCGCCCTATTTCTGTAAGTTTTCAATATTTTTTATTTATAAAATTATTATTGTTTATGTTTATTATCATCTGGGTTTAATTTAAGATTTGATTTTTATGTTTTCAGGATACTGAAGTTAGACAAAAGAAGCAAAATTGCTACTCAGAAATTGAATTGTAAGCTTTTTTCACACCCCCTTCTTCAATATAAAAAAGTTTGCCTAAAGTATTAAATAATGAAAATTTATGTTTTTTTATATGATTATTGAATTTATTTTTATTATTATTTTATCTAAGAACACTTTTAAAAAGTTTTGATTTTTTCT
Organism: Solidago caesia; assembly: GCA_028566075.1. Classification (NCBI taxonomy): domain Eukaryota; kingdom Viridiplantae; phylum Streptophyta; class Magnoliopsida; order Asterales; family Asteraceae; genus Solidago; species Solidago caesia. Next base: position 9,394,912 of record JAOXNX010000026.1, on the reverse strand, counting down.
AGTTTCTTTGAATTGTTTGTAGTATAATTTGATATATTGTGTAAGTATGTTAGAGTTGATGTCAACACTCATGAACAATGACTATAAGAATGTGAATCGAATTAGAAAGCGGTAACGGACTTAGGTGTTTACGTAGTTCTGCTGATTAGTGTGGTTGACTTACCTCCATGGCCTCATTAGTCATTAGTGAGTTAGTTTCGTTAAATACGGAACTATGGTTTATAGTTATAACAAGTATATATACGCTCTTGGACTTCCGTGCTGTAGTGACGGTTGGTTTGTCTGACAACACTTAGTTTTCATGACTTAACATTTATATACGCTCTTGGAATTCCGTGCTGTAGTGACGGTTGGTTTGTCTGACAACACTTAGTTTTCATGACTTAACATTGTAATCGATAGAAACGAAAACAAATCTGTTTTGCATTCTAGAACAATGTCAAGAACATTTGCCTCAAATTAACGACATAACTAATAAAAAGGATGGAAATTTCATTTCATAACAAGTGAAAATCGAGATGAGTAACATGTGTGCCAAGTCTTTATTACTATTCTTATTGATTTGTGGTGTACTGTTGTCGGATTGACAGTGGATACTGGGGGGCACAATGCAAGACTTCCATGGTTGCAAAGGAGAACTGTGCTTTAAAATGCTTGTCACCAGCTTGCTATGAGCTTATTTACGAGAGTGATCCGGTAAGCAACAACGAATTTTGGTACCTATTTTGAACCATAATGTTTGATTGTATGCTTATTTTGATTTTTCTGTTTGGTGAATGCATTTATCAGCTGGAAGAAGGGGAGAAAGATTACATGAGGAGCCAGGAGTACAAGTACTGTATGCACAGGTTAGTTCCTCTCAGTGTTGCTGGCTTAAATTTATTGACTCATGACAGATTCCTAATTAGTATTACAAAAATTTATATAATTTTCTCACACACAAAGATATATTGCAAGTATCCGTCTGAATGTACGTGTTGCATCCGAAGTAGGGACGGAGCTTGAATTAGTTTCAAGTGGGTTCATTATTAAAATTTTTAAGGCTTATGGATAAAATCAGAGGGTTAACTACACATTTACATTAAATTACACTATAATTATGGAAAAAAAATTTGTTCAACGGGTTCAACTGCACCCTCTCAGGTACATGTAACTCCGCCCATGATCCGGAGGGAGTTTTCAAAAACATTATTTGTTTAAAGGGATTCCTTGAAACTCCTTTTCGTGCACGCATATGCCTGTTGAAACACTTTTCTACATACAAGCCTTGAGGAGCATAGACATTATTATGAGGGTTGACCTTGTGCAATCTATTCATCATGTGAACTTAAGCCAAGACTATCATTTATATTTGCGAGTTTATCTGCATCTACAATGTCAAAGTATGGTGGTTAGTATCACAAACAGAATCAGTTACTGAATTCTTAGTCCGCCTTAATCAAACATAAATAGTGTAACATATTTTGGTATGATAATCTAGGCATCTAGTTTCTTCATTGGGTTTAGCTAATTCAATTATGATGATGAGTCTAAAAACAAGTGTCACGAGGTAGAGCCCTGATACTGTTTATAGCACCAAAACCCAAATTTACTTGCTGACTCTTTAATTTCAAAATCAAACTGTTGCTGTCGGGTTTCAGTCTCGTCGTAGACATGAGTTTTATAGCTAATAAGTTGGACTTCCGTAAATAAAAAATAAAATGATAAAGTGATTTATTCAAAATCAACTTGGTGGAAGTTATTGTTAACCCACCACTCAATGCTTATAAGGTCCTTTAAACCCGTACTTTTTAATTAATATGGAACGAGATCTTAGAAACTCCCTTGCTTCACTTCCTATCCTTCAATCCATTTTGGATGAGTTGTTACATATCCCCTTAGGCTGCAATGCTGCCTGTTTGATACCAATTACCAAGCATGCTATTATCTAATGGTTTATTTTGTTTATTTTCTAGATTGTCTTTGGGAGAGAGCTTGGATGGTGTTAGAGGTGCTTTCGAGTAAACAATAAGAGCATTTCCCAGCCAAATTGTTGTTTGATGAGGACAGGAAATCTCACGTGTAGGCAAGTAACCAATACGTTGAGAACTTTTTAACCCAGATTGTGTTTTGAAGTATCATCATTGGGAAGGTTTGCATTGAAGATAGTTTGGAAAATGTAATCTTTGAACCATTTGTTTTTGTAAAGCTGTATTTAAGAAAGGTGTCTGATTTCTGGAAATGACTATGCGCATTGTTCTCTTGTACCAGCTGATCCGGCAGTTGTATTGATTGAGTTACTATGTAATTGGTAGCAAAAGTGCATATGTATGCAAGAAATAAGTTCTCTTTTCGCATTTTTTTTTTTTTTCTTTCTTGAAGAAAGAAGTTTTATGGTATAGTATTATGAGAGTGATATTAGTACCGGTTCTCTTAATGGATGTACCACATTTATGCATTACTGACTTATACATTCAGATATAAAACCTTGTATGTTGTGATATATCTATCAAAAATAGTGATATAAATATCACTTTCCATAATATTATAGTTGATTTTCATATCTATACATTATGCGATGCTTTTAAAGAATGATTTGGACATATATAGTGTATGAGTTGTGATCAAGACCGATGTTGGCCGAGATGCTATACGGGTCGGAATGTTGGCCGATGACAAAAGCCCAGACATCAAGGGTGGAGGTGGCCGAGATGAGGATGCTCAGGTGGACCTGCGGGAAGACCCTTTTAGACAGGATCCCGACGGGAGTTTTTAGAGACTTACTAGGAGTAGGGACCATCATCAACAAGCTCAGGGAAGGTCGCTTGAGATGGTTCGGCCATGTTAAGAGAAGAGCCCAAACTGCACCGTTGAGGAGCGCAGAATCCATTCAGGTAGAAGGCGTGAGAAGAAGGGGTAGACCTAAAATGAGGTGGGAGGAGAGACTAGCGACTGACCTAAAGGAGCTTGGCTTGTC
>JAOXNX010000026.1:9373017-9391856 GCA_028566075.1 Solidago caesia | reverse complement strand
AAGAGAAATAGTGCGTTGGGAGACTGTCAAGTACCGAACGGATGAGGGTGATTCTACCACCAATTGAGAGGGAAGTGGCTTTCCATTTTGATAATCGGTTTTCAAAGGTTTGGATGACGGGGGTCCAGTTTTTTATTCGGTTCATATGGGCTCCAACTACAAGACCTAGGTAATTAATCGGGAGTTGACCATTTTGGCAGTTGAGGATGCTGGTTGAAACATTGATTTCGGGCTGTTTTAGACCAATACCATAGAAATAGGACTTTTGAAGGTTGATCTTGAGACCAGAAGAAAGATGAAAACATCTCAAGATTCTTGCAATGTTTTCCAGGTGGGTTTGCGACCAGGAGCCAATTAAGATTGCGTCATCAGCATACAGAAGATGCGTTATTAGAGGCCCATGATTTGGTAATTGGATTCCGGATATGAGACCCATGTTGGAGGCTCATTGAATGATGTTGGTGAAGGCTTCCATGGCAATGATAAAGATAAAAGGAGATAACGGGTCTCCTTGTGGAACCCCAAGTTCACTGTTAAACTCGGAGGTGGGGGATTCATTGACTAACACCGCGGATCTCGTGCAAGATAAGATACCTCTCATCCATTTGAGCCAAGTTCCCGGAAAACCCATTTGTTGCATAATGGAGATGATGAAGTCCCAATTCAATGAATCGAAGGCTTTTTCAAAGTCGATCTTAAAGCAGAAGGCTTCTATCTTACATTTTTTTTAACCAGGCGAGGATTTCATTTAACATGAGGGGTCCATCCAGTATATTTCTATTAGATAGAAAGGCGGTTTGGGTGGGTGAGATAATTTTGTTGATCACCTTCTTTAGTCGGTTAGCGAGAACTTTGGAAATGACCTTCTTAATACAACCGATTAGAGGGGAAATTACCTTTCTAAATTTATTATTTGTTACCTTCTTTTGTTGACATAATATATTATTTGTTGTATTTAAAGCAAAAAATCATTTACTAAATTTAAGGGGAGAGGGGAAATTACCTTTCTATCCTATATGTGTTTAATAAGATGATCGGTGTAGTATTATTCTTATGATTTATTAAAATAAAAATATTTGTATAGGAATGTAACCCTATACAACCATATACTGTATTATGTATATATAAAATTTTGTAAATTTGGAAGGACATATATGTAACTGTTCTCTTCTAAATAGAGGAAAGTAGGGGTGGGGTGGTCCGGTTTTGACTAAATCTCAAATCAAACCGGCATTTCCGGTTTCAACATATATCAAAACAGATCAGACCAAGTAAGTTATCTGGCCGGACCAGACCAAACCATATAATTCGGTCCGGTTTAACGGTTCGAGTTCTTTTTTCTCTTTCTTTTATTTTCATAAGACTTTTTGTATATTTGTCTCAATTTGTATCAAGAAGAGGCGTAAATTATTAAATAAGTTGGTCCGCTTTGGCCGGTTAAGCCACTAACCCGACAACCCACAACCCATTTGACCTGAACCAACCCACAACCCATATGACCTATTTGACCTGAACCAATCCACAACCCATATGACCTATTTGACCCAATATCAATCCGCCGACCAACCAAACCACCAACCCATTTGACCCGTCAACCCGATTTTTTCCCTGTTGGTGGGTTGGGTTCGGGTTGACGGGTTAACGGGTTAGCAGGTTCGGGTTAAGATTTTAAACCCGATTTTGATATCATGTCGGGTTTAGGTTGGGTACTTTCAAAATCATTTAGGATGCGTTTAGTAATGGAAAACTCTCATTGTTTTTCAGGAAATTTTAAGAAAGCATAGAAAACAAAAAATACGATCAAATTCATGTTTTCTTAATTTTTTTCCTAAAAAAAGCAAAAAACACCATTTTTAAATTTATAACTTGAAATTAAAAAACAATTCTTTGATGTTTTCTATCTTTTATTGACCTCATATTCTAATTTTTAATCCTAATCACTTCACTCTCATGCTCTCAATCCCCTTATCTCTAGCAACCTCCATCATCCATTATTAACCAATCCACCATCGGCCGATCTCCTGCCGCCTAATCCATCATCGTTTTCAGAATTTTTACGTTTTCTATTTTCGAACGCATTTAAGAATTTTCAATTTGTTTTCTAAAGATAAAAACTCTCTTCCATTTTTCAGAAAATCAAAGTTAAAAAAATTTTAAATTTTTTTTTACAACTAAACGCGGTCTTAATAAAGTTAACATTTTATACATACATCAAGACATTCTTAATAATAAATAAATAAAGGGGATAACTTATATGATATTAATGTGAGTGCAACACCGTAATGTTAACAGTATATAACATTTTCCCATAAATAAATGAAATAAAGAAAGGGAAAATGTTATATACTGTTAACATTTGATATGCTGCACTCACATTAATTTTCACACATGATAAAAAGCCCCCCCTAATTTTAATGTTTGTGAGAACAACATTACATAACTATATACTGTTAACGTTATATAAGTTATCCCCATAAAGAAAATAAGAAAAAAGGAAAGTAATAATCTGATTTTGTAGCTACAAAAGAAAGAAGGGGGATGATTGACCAATAAAAAACACAGTCCGTCAGTGAGTGAGTAAAGTAAACGGAGTAAAGTAAACGTTTTTCAGGCAACCACCAAAACACAAACAAAAACCCCAAAAAGCATAGTAGAAATTGGAATGAACAACGAAATGCTTGGCGAATCAGAATTATTATTAGAAAAAAATAAAAGAGTAAAATCATTGACTTATAAAGTCAAAGCTACTTCAAGAGAATCCCCATCTCAAAAAGCTTCACATCTTCTCGATTTTGACCTCCGAAATCATTGGTCAACTGCCACTAATACTAAAGAATGGATTTTACTTGAACTCGATGTAACTTCTTCTCCTTTTTTTTTTTTTTACATATATATATATATCTTTTTATATTTCTGCTGCTTATTGTTTCCATTTTTTAGTTTTTTTTTATATTAAAATAAAATTTACATTATCACAAATTGTGCTCAAACTCGAGCTTTTAGCCACTCGAATAGTTCTGTTTATTTGTTAGTTAGTCAATGTTAGATGGTAACATAATTGCATGAATTTTGTAATTGTATTGTGAAGTTATAAGTTAGGGCAACTGAATTTCATGAAAATGTAAGATAATTACACGAATTTTGTAATTAGGATAACGAAACATGATTCTTGAACAAACAAATGGATTATCGGAATTGATACGAAAGTTTGAGCTATGTTTGGCTCATAAACCATAGACTATGTGAGGTAGCTTATAAAAAGTAGCCGAAGCTTTATGAGAAAGTAAATTACCTGTGTATATCCGTTAGATTATAGTATATTTCTACATTTTGAGTTTTATATGTTTTTCATTTTACGTTAATAAGTCCCGGCTACAACTAGTTTGCCAAACGCTACAAGCTCCAACTAGTTTTGCCAACGGTAACCGTATAAGTTCAATTTTACTACGAAAAACCAAAATAAAGGTGCCAGTTTCCTATTTTGGACATCATGTTTGGTTCCTCCGAGTAGAAGTTTTTTATTTATTATATTAGTTTCTCTTAAACTTTAAGCAAAAATATATACCCCTTGTGGCCACGGAGGTTCACCGCAAAGACTCTGGGCTACTTGCAAAGCGGGTGGTCGCCCTGGGATTAGTCGGCTAGCAAAGCGGGTCAGATATCTACGTTAACCTAAAAAAAACTTTGGTTATTATGTTCTGACTAAAATTCAATTTATAATACTTTATTTTTAAATGATGTTTTGTTCCTTAATTATAAATTTTTGGTAATTATGTTAGTACCTTCTTTTTGCAATTTTCATGAAGTTAATGATTGGGTTTGTTTTTTTATATGTAGGAACCTTGCCTGCTATCACAGATAAGGATATATAATAAATCCGTGTTGGAATGGGAGATTTCAGTCGGCTTGCGATATAAGGTATGCATTATGAATATTGATGTTGGATGTGATCTTGTTGAAGTTTGCTTTGTTTACTTATACATGAAAGTTAGTTTTCTGTAGGAAACTAAATAAAAAAAGGTCAAAACTTGGTATTGAAAAATCAAGTTTATTAGCAGATGTTTTATGTGAAATATCCGTAAAGTTTGTAGTGAGTTTGGAAATATATGCCATGCCTTGATACATTCATAACACTAGCATGGTACCCATGCAAGGTGCAATGCAGTGGTGGTGAATTGTTTCTGGCTATTTATCATTTGGGTAAATTATAAAAATGGTACTTGGGGTTTGTTCCAAATTACATTGATCATACCCCTACGAGTTTAATTACCCGAGACATACCCATAGTTTGCAAATATGCACGCTGACCATACGTAACCCTAACGGAGGCTAACGGATCGTTAAGTCCGGTCACATGCCGCACACGTGAGGGGGTATTCTCGTCTTTTCCCACCCATATCTGGCCCCCCTTGTCATTTGGAACAAACCCCAGGTACCATTTTTGGAATTTACCCTTTAATTAATAATACATATATGTATCATCATCATCTTCACAACAACACCAATCTAATCAACTAAAAATCAATACAAATAGCATAAAATTTCGTAATCATCATAACATACACATATTACATACACCCGGTCACTTTCCCATAGAAAGCTGCTGATCGACTTTGTAAGAAACCAAACAAGCCTATGTGCGGGTTGAAACACCCCCTATTGGTTGTTGTAGTTTGACCAGTAAACCCAACAAGAACCCTATATGTGTTTTGTTTTGTCCGACAAGAAAACTAAAGAAAAGAAACCGAGAACCAGAAGTATAAGTCCCGAATGAAACCTTTGTTTATTAAACAAAGTATTTTCGGTTTGATAAGATGTACAAATCGACCACCACCACCGCAACGTCTCTGCCGCCGCCGCCGTTCCGCCCGTCTCCACCACTAATTTCCTGGACTGAAACACAAAAGGATTCAAACTTTGTGTAGATTTTGAAGTATCTTTTTGAATTAGATTTGATATGATTAGTAGGATTAAATATATTGGTTTTGGTTGTGAGTGATGGTTCTTTTGGTGAGTACGAGAGAGAGAAAGAGATAATAGATATAGATCCCTTTTTTCTTTTGAGTGAATGGATCCCTTTTTTCTAAATATTATATAAATATATGTACAGATATGTATACAGATCCATTAATATATGGATGGATTTCTTTTTCCAAAATATCCAGGTATTTATGATTCATAAAGATTTTTATATAATGGGTAAATTACAAAAATGGTACCTGGGGTTTGTTCCAAATGACAAGGGGGGCCAGATATGGGCGGGAAAAGACGAGAATACCCCTCACATGTGCGGCATGTGACCGGACTTAACGATCCATCAAGCTCCGTTAGGGTTAGGTATGGTGAGCGTGCATATTTGCAAACTATGGGTATGTTTCGGGTAATTAAATTCGCTGGGGTATGACCAGTGTAATTTGGAACAAACGCCAGTTACCATTTTTGTAATTTACCCTTATCATTTTTTTTTAGCAATTTTTGACGGTTTCTGGTTGGTGGTGCAAGAGAGGAGAGAGAGGGTGGGTAAGACTGATTGACGTGTCACAACTCTCATTGATAGTGTTGAATATCAAGACAGGGAAATGATTTAGGGAAACAAGGAGGGGTCTTTAAAGTTTTGAGGGGAAATTAAAAAGAATAGGGGAAAAAGATGAGGGGAAGTTTCAAGTTTTAAAGTGATGAAGGGAGGGTGATGTAGCACATTTCTGTTGTACCTCTTTGATCTTAAAATGGGGGCTGGGTAGATGCTTTAAGTATAATCGTATAAATAAGTCACTTGAAACTTAGATTACTAAATCTTTATCTAAAATTGTAATTGTTAATCTGGGTTTGAGTTAGAAATTGATGATCAGGGACGACTCTTTATATAATTATATTCTTCAAAGTATGCTTCCTATTTTCTTCTTTGGTCTTTTCTCTATTGTAGCCAGAGACCTTCACAAAAGTCCGCCCATGGTGTGAAGCGCCTCGCCGTGATATGGTTTACCCGATGAACTATACTCCATGTCGATATGTGAGAATATCGTGTTTGCGTGGGAATCCCATAGCAATTTTCTTCATACAGGTAAATATGTTGTGTTTGGTTATAATTTGAAGTTACTTATACTGTTTTTGGTTATGCCGCTTCTTCGAACTTTATAAGCCAATGACAATCCTTTTTTGGTATTGCTTTACTGAATGTTTAACTGCCTTGCAGTTGATTGGTGTCCCTGTTACCGGTCTTGAACCAGAATTTCAACCTGTTATCAATCACCTGTTGCCACATGTTATTTCTCACAAACAAGATGCCGAGGACATTTATCTTCAGGTGTAATATCATATTATATATATACATATATGTACATATTGTAGATATGATTATGTGCCTCTTTATGCATAATTATTTTTAATCTAACTATCTTAGTATATAGCTGCTTCAAGACTTGGCGAATCGGCTGGTGACATTCCTTCCCCAACTTGAGGTAGATTTTTTGTTATATATGTTGAACTTCTTTAAAAAGAGCTCTTTAATTTTCTTTAAACTTGATGAGTTAATGAGGTTACTATGTGCAGGCAGATCTTAACAGATTTTCAGATACTCCAGAACCTACGCTTCGGTTTCTTGCAATGCTTGCTGGACCCTTTTATCCAATTCTCCACATACTAAATGAGAGGTTAGTAGAATAGTGGCTAGCAAGTCTTTTTAAATCTCAATAAGATTTCGGGGTTTTAGTTAAATTTTATGTTGGTACAAGAAAGTCATAAAAGGCTGATGATTTTCATGTAGGGAAACTGCTAAATCAGGTGGCAATGCTTTGGACAGCGAAGCATCTAAGAGTAGTCTTCTGACACCAGCTTTAACAATTTCTTCTAATTTTGAGGTAATAACCCAAAATTACCACTTTGTGTTTGACTTCGTTCAAGATTTACTAGTAGCAAGTACTTTCTTTCAGTTGACTAATAGTTTTCATGTTCTTTTTTCATCCTCAGCCAAGGAGATCACGTAACGCAATTTCCACTTCCTTGCATTCTTCGACAGTTTTCCGTCCCGATGCAATCTTTCCGTTGCTGAGAAAGGCTTATAATGATTCTCATCTGGGAACTGTTTGTAGAGCAGTAATTACTCATCTCTCTTCTAAGTTTTCATGTGGTAAAGTATTAAAATATAGAAATGTTTACTTCTGACAAGAAAATACTCACTGTTATAAACTTCATTTCAGGCTTCTAGAGTTTTACTGAAGCTTGAACATCCAATCATGATGCGTGAAGAAACTATCTCTTCATCTGATGTCACGATAGATAACGATAAGGACCCAAGTTCTGAGTTACTTGGTGCACAACAAGTCACAGATTATTCAAATTTATTTGGGGAGGAGTTCCGGGTAACTGATGATCATTGGGACTTTAAGTATCTCCAACTTTTAGACATTAAGGCTGTTGAAGAAGGAATTTTACATGTGCTTTTTGCCTGTGCATCCCAGGTAGGTTAATGTTCTAAAAAGTGCACCAAAATCACAGTACTTTCTTAGTTTCTTGATATTAGAATGTGATATTACATCGTGATAAGTTTATTTATGTTTCAGCCTATGCTTTGCAGCAAATTGGCTGGAAACAGTTCTCAGTTTTGGTCCACATTGCCACTCATACAAGCTTTATTGCCAGGTCTGGTAACTTTGGTTACTTCACTTCCTTGTTGTGTATTAATCCTCTTCAATGTTTACATACGAAACCCATTAAGTCGATGTAGATTTTGTTGAAATATATCAATACTGCAAAGTTCTGGTAAATACTCTCAAACATTTCACTCTACCGACAAAATAAAATGTTGTTTCTCTTGATAGGAGTCTATTTTATCAATGAGAAGTTCAAGCAAAGCCTCAACACATGAGCGCTTTTCATACTTAGTCTGGATCTTTGCATATCGCAAAAGCAACTAGGCTTTAATTCATTGGAGAAATCGCATGTTTTGTCAAAATGTCATTTCCATTTGCAAATTCACTGTTGATGATTTACCATAGATAATAGATTTGCAAATAAATAAAATTGACGCAGCAATGCAGTAAATTGGGTATTTTTTTCATTTTACAGTTTCTCTACCATTGGGTAGGGGTATGATTGTCTGTATCTTACTTCCCCCATATCCTGCATTGGGATTAGGTATCGTTGTTGCTGTTGGGTGTATTTGATTTTAATTTTAGCCAATCGATAGGATGTAGTGGATATGGCGTCATAGATCTTGATGAAGTATTAGATGTTTAAACGGCTTAATCAAAACTATGTCGTTCTGATGGGCTTCGCATGTAAGCTTGGATGCCTGACAGCTCCGATTCACTATCTCCATATATGCATGGAAATGGGTCAGCTGGGTGTATGTCATAATTTGAACGGGTTCGGACGGATAAAATTTAAAAACCAACCTAAAAGGTAAAGGAAATCAAGTTAACTCTCACCCATATATGACCTTCTCTTGCATTTTTACTTCTTTCAGCACTTCGTCCTAATTTTAGCAGTTCAGGCCAAGTTGATGACAGTTTCTCTGTGTGGAGACAACCCTTTGTTCAGCGTGCATTGTCTCAGGTTTTCAGCTTTTTTAACAATTCAAATTATGTTCGTTTGATGTCTTATTTTCTTAGCTTGAAATATTACCAAATTCCACCTCATCATTTATACACGTGAAAGTTGATGTTGCTATGACATGGCAATGACAGGTGCCATGCCAGCATTTATAGGTTTCAGGTCACTCATTGGTAAAACTACTTACCCTTAGATTGGTTGCAGGTTGTGCTAACATCAACCTCTCCCATGTATGGTCCCCTGCTTCGAGGATGTGCTGGCTATTTGTCATCTTTCTCGCCATCACATGTTGGTTGCTTACCATAAATCATTAATTTGTTCAATGTATTTTTAGTGAAAGCTAACTACTATTATCTTAATGTGTGGTGCAGGCCAAGGCTGCATGTGTTCTTATTGATCTTTGTACTGGGGTGCTGGGACCGTGGATGGGTCAAGTGATTGCAAAGGTCCTAAAGGGGATATATATCCAAAAAAATTGTTAGTTCATATATGTTTTTGTACATATATTTTAACTAAAAAGCTTTTGATTTTATTTAAAAAAAACAGGTGGACTTGGCTGTTGAGCTTATTGAGGACCTTTTAGGTGTAATTCATGTAAGTCAAAGTTTATGAATCCCTATTAGGATTACCATAAAGTTGTATCGGATTTGATAAAATGCCCGTTTTGCTTTCTGATTGTTTTTTAGGGTGCTCGTCATGCGTTAGCTGATGCACGTGCTGCTCTCAAGTATATTGTATTGGCATTATCTGGACATATGGATGATGTGATGGCAAAGTATAAGGTTTGGCTTATATTCTCCCACATTCATCTATCCTTTTTAGTTGCAGCGTGCTCCACGTAATGCATTAGTTATATTGGACCTGCTCAATTTTCAGGGTGTTAAGCATCAGATTCTCTTTCTTCTCGAAATTCTAGAGCCTCTTCTTGATCCAGCTTTAACCCCCTTAAAGAGCACGATTGCCTTTGGAAACGTATCTCCAATATTTCTTGATAGTCAGGAGCAGAATTGCAGCGTTGCATTAAATGTGATCCGGGCAGCAGTAACAAAATCTGCCATTCTTCCCTCCTTAGAGTCTGAATGGAGGCGTGGTTCAGTTGCTCCAATGTAATGCTCACTTCATATCATTTATCACTAATTTTTGGATATGTTTGAGTCGCCTAGTATTTTGCATTAACACACTTCTTTTGAAGTGCATTATGCTTTCATGAGCATGCTTTTAACCAAATTATCATTAATTGTCTTGCAGTGTACTTCTCTCGATTTTGGACCCTCACATGCAATTGCCACCAAATGTTGACCTTGGCAGATTTCCAACTTCTGAAACCATGGATGCTCAACTGCCAGACGCCTCCTCTCTTTCTTCTGCTCCTCGTAATGGAGCTTCTGCTTCAAAGACTATTGACCAAGAAGATACCGATGGAAAAACAGAAGTATCTGATACTACAGCTAAACTAGAAGCTTTTGATGATGTCAGCATTCTTTTTGCCCCACCTGAAGTCAGGGACATGTTGCTTACAAATGCTTCCGGTGTTCCCGATCTAACAAGCTCAGATCCGAACCATAGCAATAGCAATAACAATAACAATGTAGAAGACAAACATTTAGTCGACAAAAAAGTGGCCACCAATTTTGGTGCTGTTGAGTACTCTGAGTTGCACACAGAGTGTCTGCAGCTTATGAATTATGGAGATTGTGAGTTGTGGGCCTCTGAGTTTAGACGGGTGGCTTGTGATTTGCATTTAAAGAGTGAAATTACCCCTGAGGGTCATAATGCTGCTATAGATTCTCTGCTACTGGCTGCAGAGTGCTACACCAATCCCTTCTTTATGATGTCTTTCAGAGACAATCCTAAGCTAACCCCAGAGAAAGTAATTAACAAGACCAATAATAACTATGGTTTTGCAGAAATTAGAAGAATTTTGGAAAAAAGTGATGATAATTTGGAAACTATAGCTTTCCTTGAGAAGAAAAGGGACAAAATAGTTATTGAAATTCTTCTTGAAGCTGCCAAGTTAGATCACAACTATCAGAAAACGTTACTAGACAATGATGAGAATGAGGATATGCAGTTTTCTGAGCAGGATACATCATCCATGGATGCAATCACTTTAGTTCGACAAAATCAATCGTTATTGTGCAAGTTTTTGATTAACTCTTTGCTTAAAGGGCAGCACTCAATGCGTGAGATTCTTCTGCAGAGTTTGGTGTTTCTGTTGCGCTCTGGAACTAAACTTAGTTGTCCTCCTGAGCGTATAATTGATATCATATTAGAATCTGCTGAATATTTGAATGATCTGCTTGTATCCTATTGTCACCAAGGGACTTTGCAGTTGGAATTGATTAAGGTACATGAGGTGGAACGCCACTGGATGCTTCTTCAAAGATTGGTGGTAGCCTCAAGTGGAGGTGAAGAAGGGCGGTTTTGTAATTTGATTCCTTCCTCCGTGTGGGTGAAGAAAATATCTTTCTTTTCTTCTTCATCTCCCCTGGTTCGGTTTATTGGATGGATGTCAGTATCTCGTAATGCAAAACAGTATCAGAAGGAAAGACTAATTCTTGCTTCCGATTTGTCTGAATTAACAACTTTGTTATCGGTTTTCAGTGATGACCTTGCTGTAGTCAACGACACTCTTGAAAAAAAAGACGAGTCTTTTCGTGTGATCTATCCCGAAATTAGCCAGTTTTTTCCTAATTTAAAGACGCAGTTTAAAGCGTTTGGGGAGATGATACTGGAGGCTGTTGGTTTGCAATTGAGAGTTCTTCCTTCTAGTGCTGTACCAGATCTCTTATGCTGGTTTTGTGACTTTTGTTCATGGCCCTTCCTACAAGAAGAAGCTTCTAGAAAACGTTCCCTGTTTAAGGGCTTTTATGCAAAGAATGCAAAAGCAATCATTTTGTACGTACTTGAAGCCATTGTGACTGAACACATGGAAGCAATGGTGCCGGAAATTCCTAGAGTTGTACACATACTCCAATCCCTGTGTAAAACTTCATATGCTGATGTGGCACTTTTGGATTCGGTTTTGGGCTTGTTGAAACCAATCATCTCTTATTCCTTGAGGAAGGCATCCAATGAGGAAAATCTTGATTTTGAGTCTTTGTGTTTTGATGAGCTTTTTAGTAACATAAGAGATCATTCTGAGAATTCAGCTTCATATAGCAGGGCTCCAACAATTCATGTTTTGGGTTCGGTTTTCCTTGACTTATCACTACAAAGGGAACGTGAGATATTGCAATCTCTTGTATCTTGGGCTGATTTTGCTACATCTGAACCAACAACGTCCTTCTATGATTACCTTTGTGCATTTCAGTTGGTAATGGAAAGCTGCAAAAGTTTATTAGTTGAAAGATTACAAGTATCGGATGTCATTCCCGTTGATAATAGTTCTCAGTCACATTCATTGTTCCTAATTGATGCTTTGCAATGTGACATTGGGAATTCTGCTTTAAATCTGAAGGGTCATCAGCTGTCTGTTGAAGAAATTACAGAATTCTCCAAATACCTGGAAGGTCTCGTCTCCAAGCTTCATCAGACTATCGAGTTATGCTGGAAACTTCATTATCAACCAGCTAAAAAACTCGCTGTTACATCAGCTCAATGTTATGTATACTCAAAATGCTTATTGTTAGTGTTAGAACAAGATTCACATAGTTTGGCAGATCATTATCATTGGAAGGCGAGTCTTGAACAACTTGCTGAAATAGTCGTTAAATTGCAAGAAAACAGATGCTGGGAGGTTGCATCTACAATTATTGACTGCATACTTGAGGCACCTCGTTTTTTTGGTTTTGATAGAGTGATCAGACCTCTTTGTCTAGCAAATAGCAATGCAGAAATTCTCACAAAATGCACCAAAAGTTTCTTGGCGGTTGCAGACCGATAAGTGGTTGTCATCATTATTTGATGGAGGCATCGAGAGTCTTCATGGAAGTCAACATCTTCTGGTCGACCTTCTATCTTCAATGATGGGCCATATTGAACCAGAACAGCGCTTTATTGCACTGAAACACTTGGGGAATCTGGTTGGCTCAGAAGCCGACAGTAAAATAATAATCGATCAAACTCATTCATGTGATGAGTCGACTTTAGGTTCTGTTGTTTCAAATGTATGGGATCGAATAATTGTGGTAGCTTTGTCTGACATGTCACCACTTTTGAGAACACGTGCAATGGCCCTTCTAGTCAAGTGTGTTCCATTTGTTGAGAGGCCACAATTACAATCTGTTCTTGGGGCGGCTGATAGTTTCCTTCCGTGTTTAGTTAGCCTTGGTCAACAAACATGTGAAGGCCCATTTGTGCAGCTTTCATTAGCTCTCATTGCCACTATCTGTTTGTACTCTCCTGCTGAAGATGTTTGTCTGATTCCTCAAAATATTTGGAGAAATATTGATACTTTGGGTCTATCAGAAGGTGGTATACTTGTATTATATATGTTTAATCAGGAAGATACTTAAAAAGAAAAGGAATCTTATTGTCTGAATGCTGTTTGTATAGGAAAGCATGAAGATCTTGTTCGAAGTGCATGCCGAGCTCTATGCAAGCTTAAAACTGAAGGTGATGAAGCCAAAGGGGTAAGTGTTTTATTTTACTCCATATTTCTACCGGCAAAAGTGTATCTGATCTGATGACTTGCTTTAAAATGTAATTTTGCATGGCTAGATTCTCAAGGGAGTTCTCACATCAAATATTTCAAAAGAAGATGACCCAAATTTTGGAACTACACGCGAGTCACTTCTTCAGGTAACAGTGCTTTAAAAATTATGATGTGATGTGGTTTACAGGTCATGATTCACAATTCGCTAGAATGAGATTGTAATACAGGGTTTATCATGGATGTGACAGGTCCTTGCAAATTTGACCTCTGTACAGTCATACTTCGATTTCTTCTCCAACAAAACTGACGAGAAACTTATGGTAGGATCTAGATTTACAAGATTTCTGATGATTTTTGAAATAACTAACAGCTCTTAATATAAAGGGCTAATCATCTGGAAATGCATTGAACTTTCACCCATTTCCTATTGTATGCATCCATCTTTCAAACTTTTTATTGTATGTACTAATTTACTTAAATCGACTAAAATACCCTTCATGAATTTCTTTTTTGTTTTATTTCTTTCTAATTTTAATCTGATTATTGTCAGATAGAAATTAATTTTATTATTATCTAACACTACCATGACCACCATCACTACCCACAAACACACCTATATAAATTCCCTTTGCCAAAAATCATGGTTGGAACAAATACTTTCTTTTTTCTTCATTGCTGTAGTTAATAGTTAGAAACAATGGGTGCCTATATAATTTCTGTCAAAACTTACTGTCGCTCAAGTTATAAGGAGTATTAAAACTTGTGACTTGAAAACTCGTAATCATTCAACCCTACCACTACCACTACCACTATCGTTACCCCCATAACGTATCCAACACTACTACAAACACTACCACCATTTTTTCTGGCAACAGAGTATTTGGTTTTTGAAAAAAATATGCTTTTTGATGAGGGTTTGAAGGATAGTAGGTTAATTGATTTGAGTTTTTTTTTTTTTTTGCAAAAAAGATATTTTATGATTAGAAAGAAGAAAAGGGGAAAATTTTGTAACTATTTTTTATTTAATAAAGTTTAAATTAAAATCAGAAAAAAAAAAAAAATTCAGCAAAGGCAATTTAGCCATAAATGCATACAATAGTATGAAATATAAAGATGAATGCACACGTTAGGAAGTTTAGACATACGAGTGAAAATTTAATACATTTCCAAATGATTAGCCCTCATATAAACTGTAAACGGAGGAGGTTTCCCCTGTTCAAATTAACGGTGCAGGATGAGTTTTCGACTCAGATGTACACAGTTTAACAACTCTTAATATGTCACAGGAAATTCAGGAGGCTGAAATTGAAGTGGATTTGATACAGAAAGAGCAATATGTTCAGGAATCATCTAATGATTACACAGATTGGAGGAAGCTTCCTTTTCTGGCTGGTAATTTCTCTTAAATTGCTGTTCATAAATACACACATGTTAATTTTGAATTTGAATATAATTGATCCCCATAAGACGTTTTTCTCATGCCACTTTGTTCAATCCAGGTTATGAAAAGGAAGATAAACGCCTTCAAGAAATCAAGGATGAGATTCATTCGCTGTATGTACCATCTTACCAAAACTAATATTTAAATGTATCCCTAGGTCTCTCTATTTTCTATGGAACCTGGGCCATCTACAGTTGGTTTTTATAAAACATTTAGATCTGATATTGGGAAGGGTGAGATGAAGTTATAGAGCATCTTTGAAGGTGTTGTGGTTTAACTTCAGAAAATTGCTGTTTTGCAGAAAAAAATAGTTTAAATGTATTATGTCTATTTTATTCGCGGGTTTGTATTTAAAATGGATAACTGACCCATTATTGCCCCCACCGACCGGTCCCACGGTCAACATGAGGGAAGGTAAGTCACGTAGCACTATGATTAAAGATACATTGGTGGGATTTGAATTCATGACCTCCGCTTTTATTTTGCATGTATCAAGACTTTCTTGTTTCAAAATGTTCATTTGCAATTTCATTTATTTAGGTTCATTATTTTAATGGGGTTCTTTATCATTACTTGTCTTCTTTAAATAATCTGGTAGATTACCAAACAAATTGGAGATCAAAAAATTGTATTTCTTTGAATTGTGAAAAAGCCAAGCTTAGAGAAGAAGTTATAGCCCGAAGACAGAAGAAGTTGCTTATAAGGCGTGCACGGCAGAAGTACTTAGAGGAGACGGCTCTACATGAAGCAGAGCTCCTTCAGGAACTTGATAGGTTACCCCTCTTCATCTGTGGCTTACTCGCCTAAGAGGTGGCAATTTCCACCCATTTATTCACGAATTGGTTGATTTAGGTTCTTTTTTCTTTTTCAAACGAGTCAAATCCAAAGGTTTTGCTATTATTTTCATATACACATTGATTATTTATAAAGTATTCTAAGAAATGAGAAAAAAGCAGGTCAACCTGGCCCGTTTCAATCCGTACTAAAATTGACCTCTGCCTAACTTTCTCATCTTGCCACCTCTAATTGTACTCTTAAGTATGAAAATTTAAAATAAATATATATTATAATTAATTTTCCTTGTTAATAGAGAAAGGGCCGTTGAAATGGAAAACGAGATTGAGAGACAAAAATTGCTGGCTGCTGAGCGTGCGAAAACCAGGGAGCTTCAGCACACTCTTGATATGGAGAAAGAAAAGAAAACACAAGTAAGATTAAATAAGCTCGCGTTGAATGCATGGGTCTTTTATATTGAATGCATATCTTTACATGATAGTTGTATTTGCTCTACCATACTTTACCCTTTACTGTAAATACAAATGTGAGAACATAATCATTACAGTAAATGTATTCAGAAATATATTTATAAAGATAGTTATGGTTTCCCATTTAAAACTACTGACCATTAGATCAATGTTGAGAACCTGGACAGTAAGTGGGTATAGTTATATTAATAGCAAGCATGGTTATATTGTATGATAATAGATAATAAAGTGGCCAAGTTTACTGGTATTTCTGGAAGCTTTTCATGAGATGATTAAGCGTTCTGATTGAATTTGCATATATCACTCATATATTTATTTTCCCTGAACTCATGTTTCTAAGGTTATGTGAATGTTGTCCATTTCCAGCAAAGCAGTATGTAGGGTGACCTTGAAAGCCAAGTGAATATTCTCAAGAACACAACATAGTGTTTTTAATGCAGATAATCCTTATAGAGTTATATACAGTTGGGTTTAAAGGGTACAACTATATAATGTATTCTAATCTCTTCCTTTTATACTTTAACCCTGTAAGTTACTTTTTCTGTAGAGGGAAATCCAACGAGAACTAGAGCAGGCCGAGTTGGGGCTCCGACCAGGGTCAAGAAGGGAGTTTTCTTCTACTAGTAGGTACGCTTTGGTGTCTGTAGCATCAAACTCATTTCTGCATTTTTCTATTGTCAGCATTTCTAGATTCAATAATCTTTATTCAGGGAGGCAAGGTATGCAACTTTTGACCATTTCTATCTAAGCTATATGTTCAATTTACCCTTATGACCCATTAAAGGTAAATGGGTCGAAATTGCCACCTTCTGTTATCCCTTGGATCAAAGGATACATCCTGGTCAAGAATGACTAAATTCAAGAATCAAACTTTCAATTTTCCATTATCAAAGAGCTGGAAGTTTGACATTAGAGACAATGGTGTACTGTAGCTCCCATATAAATGTACTACTATCATACTGCATTTTTATAGGTTTTTTGTATGGTTGCGTACGATATTTCTTCCTCGCCTATTTGCCACACAGAATCTGAAACTGGAAGTCCAAAATAGGTCACATTACGGGTAGTCGAGATATGTTCTCTATTATCTATACAGTGGCAAAATGGGTGGTTCAGGTAATGGATTTAAACAGATAGGTCAAATGGGTCTTGTTGACCCATTGACACTTACTGTTCTTATATTTTAAGTTTTATATAGATAATAATGAGTTTTTTCATAAAACGACTTTTAATCTGTTTTGGGGGGTCTTTCGATCCGTATAATCTCTTTGAAATGAAACACACCTCAAGTTGATTCATTCATTTTTTTTCTTCTGTTTTTTTCATTGAAAAGTTAATGAATTAAAAGTGCAGACTAATAGCTCAGCATTCAGTTTTTAATCCTCTCCCCTATACATATACTAAATGCAGTCGCCCACGAGAAAGATACCGGGAAAGAGACAATGGTAGATCAACAAACGAAGGCAACTTGAGAACGAGTGGTGGTAGTGGTGGTTTGCAGCCCGATACAACAAATCCGAATTCTTCAATGTCAGCCACACCAACCATTGTTCTATCTGGGTCACGTCAATTTTCAGGTCAACCACCAACACTAATACAATCTCGTGACCGCCAAGATGAAGGTGGTAGTGGTTATGAAGAAAACTTTGATGGTAGTAGAGACTCGGGTGACACAGGCAGTGTTGGAGAAGCGGATTCAGTGACTGCATTAGAAGGGCAATCTGGTAATTTTGGGTCTGCCCAACGAAATGTTTCGAGGGGGAACAAGTCAAGGCAGGTGATAGATAGGAGAGAACGAGATGGAAGGCGCGAAGGGAAATGGGAAAGAAGACATTAACATAATAAATTAAGTGGTGTTAGAAATTTGTTTAGGTTATGTTAATAGGTGTTATCGTATGTGTTTGGCTAGCTTTATGGTATTTGTTGTTGTAGGTTTACTTACATGATTGATTTGTAATCAGGCCCGTCTAGTTTCATTTCGTATCCCATCTTCAACTTGGATGGAGATTACCGTTGGATAAAATTGTTGTTGTACTTGAAATGTAAAACCTTGTTATCATGATTTTTAAATGGATCAAAGTGCTACTGCTACTATAAGCAGCAGCTGGTTTGGATCAGTTTTTCATATGATTTTATTGTTCTTATTTTAACCCCTTCTGGTCATTATATGTTCTACATACTATCGAGTCAGTCCACATCTATGGATGGAGTTAGAAAAATTAAAATTATTCAGTCTACGACTACAACAATAGATTGATTGATTGGTAAACATTGAAAAGTGAATCAAAACTACAAAATCAGAAAGGACGAATTGCGAGTAGTACTAGTAGGACAAAAGCTTGTCACCCCCCATACATTAGGAATTCACAATTACATGTTACCAATCAATTACCATGAATTCCTCCCTCTATAAATACCCACGTCCGCAAACGCAGTTATAAAAAAAATATAATAATTATAGGCGTATTTTAATATAAATAACTTTTATTATAAAAAAAATGTCTAGATTTTTACCATTGCATCAATTAAGATATGATTCACTGAGTATCTGAGTTTCAAAAGTGAGGTAAGAATGTAAGATTATGGTCATAAAAGATGCAAGTTAAGACATTTTAGCCAAGCTACACTTCAATCATGCTTCTAATCTCTAGACAGACTGAATGCAAATCGAACACACAAAATGGGATACAAAAGACTGACGTATGTTATCATCTTCTAACTCATTTTGTTCAGCCCGCCCAAACAAAACATATAGTTCCAAAAAATCAACTTTATGATTTGGTTTCAGGCTGCAACTATAAGTGATATGTTTACAAGGAACTCAAGAAACCTACACCGCATTATGGTATCTTGTGTTTTTAACAGAATTTGAATGATGTTTTTATGCCAGTACAAAATGTCACACCAACTGTTGGAAGAAACGTAGTAGACAAACCTTTATTGACATGCGTACACAATAATAAATAGAACTCATTCAAGGCTGAAC
>JAOXNX010000026.1:9257337-9268146 GCA_028566075.1 Solidago caesia | reverse complement strand
TTATAAGTACACTAGCAGGAGGTATATAGTTAACTACTAATTTGATAGATTAGTCATTAATTTGTGGGTGATTATAGCAATGTATAAAAGAAAGGTATATAGTGTTCTAATAATCAGTTCAGTATCGTGATGGCTTACAAATATAGTCAATACTTATTCTGGCCATGAGATATGCTAATCTATACAGCTACCTATATATCTTTGGATTAGATGTAACTATATATCTAACAAAATCAGCCCTCCAATAATAGCATTTGTGGTTTAGCCTGCATGCACAATATTGCCAGCAATACCTTTTGCTGGAAAAAGTAAACTTGCTTAGACACCTCACATTTGATACAACTGCTTCATATCTAAAATATACCTTCTGATATGTTTTATTTTTCTTAACGTGCAGCATGGAAGCGTGGAGATCCGTAAAAGACCGTTCCTTGAATAATGAAAGTTGCAAACATAACTTCGGACATTTGACATTCTTTCAATCCAATCAAAAAAACTGTATTGTGATTTTTTTAGTTTATCACTTTTTTTCCCTCTTTACTATCTCATGTTTGGCATTGATTTTATATATTTTTGGATTTAAATGTTTAACGTCACGGCACCTATATAGTCCGTTCTACAGGAGTGAGTCCGAAATGGCCGCCGCAACGCGCGGGCACTGGGCTAGTATATATGTAATTGTATAAAATTATAAATAAGCGAACATCATTGATTTCGGGTTAATAAGTGATATCCGTGGCTGAGAAATCCTCATCCATATCTCCTCATTAAACGTTCATATTTGTTGAGAGATCTTAATTGCAATCGGTTTTGTATAGGGTTCAAATTTGTAAGCCTAAATAACTTTTTGTCTTTTTGATGGGATTAAAAAAAAAAGGTATTACAAAACCGATACTCTTGACTCTTCTCACCTTCCTCACCCAGCCATCTATCTATCTATTAACTAAAACAAGATTCTGAAAAAGCCACTTGGCACCTCCAGAACACAGCCTGAAAATGTTTTCCCGCCTCTCTCTCTCTCTTCATTTAATAAATTTCTTTTTTCTTTTCTTTTTTTAAAATCTATTATCTAGGTTTTTCATTTCATTAACATTATCATTTAGTTTAATTATATTTTTAAGATTTCCTAATAATTAAAGGTTATCACATAATTATAAATTTTTTTTATTATTTCAAATTTATTTTATTTCTTAATTCATTATATATTTTGAATAATTCGATACACATTGGTGAATAATTTATCAAAAATTTAAAAGCTTAAAATAACTAAAATGTTGAGTGACAACACACAGCGAGGGATGATGGTGTACGACTTCGTTGACCGCTGTATTAGAATGGTTTTCAGTGGTAGTGTATGTATTGTATTAAATTTTATTTTTGACTTTATAGATATATATTATAAAAAAAGGGTAAATTTGATCATAAAGGATCTTTTTATATCGAGTTGCAGTGATGTTATAAATGATAATGTTTTTCAAATAAAATAAGTTTATTCTATTTTTTATTTTATATTGTTGTGATTTATTAAATTATTTTTAAAACGATATGTTGAAACTAACCGTCCATCGGACGGGACCTAAAACTAGTATCATATATGTAGCATTTCTTTGGATAATTTACAAATATGATGTTTAACTAAATATATCATAATTTAACTACTTTTTTTATGATAATTAACTTATGAGTACTATTTAGGGTTGTAAACGAACCAAATGACACAAACTTAGACATGTGAACTTAACGAATGGTTTACGAATTAACAAATAATCAAACATAAAACCGTGTTCATGTTCATTTATTTGTATTTATGAACAAACACAAACGAATGTAAACAAACACAAATGAACCACAAATTAATTAATATATTATAACTACAAATTAACTTTACAATATAAATTAAAAATTAATTAATATCCACATCAGAAAAAGTTCTAAATAATTCAAATAAAATAGTCTATATATATTTCATACAAATATAAATACATGAACATAAAAGAATAAACATTTACGAACAAACTACAAAATTTTTACGAATAAATTATTGAACATTTACGAACATAAATCAATGAACAATAGCTATGTTCATTTCCTTCATTTAACTAAACGAACAAAATTTCGTTGTTCATGTTAATTTTTTTGTTTGAAAACGGTTCATAAACGATTCGTCAAATATTAATTAGTTCGTTTATTGTCCTAGTATTAATATTTAATTATATATGATAACAAAACATTGAATTTTCTTTATAACTATAACCTGTCATGTCATGTATCGTTTTATTCGCATTTTATCCTGATCACATTTATACATTACGAACATTAAATACATAGAAAAATTTCAAACAATCCAATCATGTAAAGAAACCACTCGTATTATAGACAATCAATCTTAATTTCTATATCCTTAATCCTCATCTTGAATCTCATATATCTGACTGCTCAAGGCATGTCTTCCTTTCTTCGCATGGTGGTGATGTCTTCGTTCGAATTTGGGCCTCCCTGTCTCTTTAAACCGTTGTCGTATTGACTGATCGATCACACATTCTGGTGGAGGAATAGGGTACCTCAAAGTATCATAACAATAAGAATAATACATGTACTTCTCCCTAAACCTTCTCATCGCGCCTCGTTGTTTAGGAGTAATGTTATTGTAACGGATTGTTTCGAGTTGTTTGTCCATTTCGTCACAATTTTCGTTTAAAGGTTCTTGAATCGGATCCGAGACACAACCATGTAGTACAAGGTCAGTCATCTCGGTTACAAATGGAGCATATTTGTAATTCACCTTATATTTGCCACCATTGGTAGCCCAATTTGAAGCATCCCATATTGTTGCGTATAAAGCCATAGGTTTTGAAGGAAAATCACTCCCCATTTCATCACTTTTTAATATCTCCCTTATTGGAACATCATCTATATAAAATCTGCAAATATTCCAAAAATATATACAAATTTAATTAATCTCTTAAATAAGAATTAACATCCAACTTTTTAAAAAGATGCATGGCAACGAATCTTGATAATAATATACATATATACACTTAATTAAAGGAATAACACAATTTGAAAATAGAAATTATTACAACTTTTGGTAAATGTAATAACCAACTAAAATTGTCCAAATGTTAATTGAATCGTAATGATGTAAACTATATGCAACTTTATTGGTGTCTTATATCTTTATGACTCATTTTTCTTCAAGTCCAAGTTTCAAATTATAATACGTAATTGACTTTTTCAAAAGAATAATATATATTCATATATTTACGCACTAGATATTATAAGATTAGCGGTGTAATTAAAATACTTTAATCACGTAATTTATTTATATAATAATGTATATAATAAAGAAGGTAGCTAGAGAAAGAAAATATATGTACATGATTTTTGAAGACGTCCAATGAATTGTATATCGATGGTAAGCTTTAGAAGGGTCAAACCACAAGGTGTATCTTTCTTCTCTACCTCTACTTGTGCTTCCATTGCCGTATAAGTTGGTCTGAAACCTCCATGGCTTCCCTTTAATATTTCCTAAGAACTCGAAGTCAAGTTCGTCGTGCGTCTTCTCGAATACATCTCCATTTGATGTCTGCATGTATACATATATACATTCTTATGATCACAACAACTTGTGTATATATAACAGTAATCAAATACTATATGATGTATGAAGTTAATTAATAGAAGATCGAAGAAGAAGGGTTACTTACATAAAATGCTACAACGATTCCGGCAGTATATTCAGAAGGTAGTTTGATTCTAGCACTGAATAATCCATGGTTGTATAAGTCTGAAGATCTAAATCCAGCCCCTATAACAGTTTTTCAAATACATATATATATCAGCCACCATAATTTATGTATATATATATAATATATCACCTTATACAGTATGCAAGACCTGTACTATATACTTCTAGTAGCACGGATCATTTTTCACAAAAAAGATTACCAATAAATAATATAAGAAAAAGAAAACCAACTAGAGAGAAAGTATATATAATTGCCTGTGTATTGATCGAGGTGGAGATGGACCGTGTTGTCATCATCAGAGCGGAGGAGATTGGTGTCACCACCGAACAATTGAGTGAAGCCTTTCTGGAAGGAAACTATACGTGGCCGGGGGGCTGTGGTGGCGCTGCCGGCGGCAAGGGGCTGTAAGAGGAGGAAGAGGATGGATATAAAGATGGGGGCTGCTGCTATAGAGAGAAAAGAATTGGAGAATTGGTCCTTCATTTTCATGTAGCGTTTTTCAACACTATTCTTATTTGCGTGTTTCTATTCTCTTTGTATACATATATGAGAGAGCCAGTTTAGGAGAGACTGGGGCCAGAAAGATTTGTATTTATTAATTAATATTTATATTTTTATATATAATGACAAAGTTACTTTGAAAACTAATTTTATTTTTAAAAAATAAAATGATTTATACTATATGTTGAGGAATTTGAAACTCGTATTGCATCATAAACATGGTAAAGATTTATTGATATCACTAGACTTAATTAACATCTCTTAATTATTTGAACACTTGGTTAAATTGACACTTATCTTTTCAAATAATTGAGAATGTTTCATTGTACGTGTTCGATCATTATTTTGTCAGATATACAATTATCACTGATTATATAGCCATTTTCTTTCTAATAATAAAAATGTATAATTTAATTTGTTGACTAAAGATGAAAGTATTCGAAAATAAAATAAGTTATAACATGTACATGGGTTGTTTTATTGTAGTGGTTAATGTTACAATATAGATAATAGATAATGACTACAAGTATGATTGAAATTGTATTAGTTGCTTGTTGATTAAGACAAATTTAAGACTAAACCCACTTTCACCAAGAAGTTATACTCCAATAGTTTATAGACATACAACCTTTTCATGATTCATGGATTTAAGAAATCTACCGAATAATATTACTTTTATATATATATGGAAATGAATAAATAAATTTGGTATGATTAGTATTTGGGTTGGGTGGTCTACAAATCATGTGAAATGAAAACCACAGAGATTGGTATTTTTATATGGTGGCCGGTAAAATATGCGTCACGTCTGGTTGGGAAGAGAGAGACGTTGAGAGTTGGGGTATTTTAGTAAGTTTAAGTACATCAAAAAAAAAGTCAAAAAATGTGACGCGTAGCCACCAAAACCCCTTTGCGTAGAGCCATGATAAACCTTGAAAAGGTGTGCTTAGAAAGCTATGAAACCAAGTATCAAACAAATGGAATATTTTATTGTTTTTAATCTTATATTGGTAAATTAATAAATTTCGATATAAGTAAAGAGTCTAATAACCTTTCAAAAAGAGAAAAAAAAAAATAAAAATATAAAGAGCATAATAAGCCAATAACACTCCGTCTCCAGTGGTTTTAATAATAAGGAGGTGAAACGTTCAAGTCATACAAAAAAAAAAATATTGAAGTTTTTCATGTTTGTTTAAGAGGTTTTCTTTCTCATATAGTGGGTTTCCTCTTGTGGCGTGGAATATAATCGAGTGATACCACTGATGACACGATGATACTGATATAGTGGGTTTTGTGAACAACATTTTCCTTTTCACTACTTGCCAAAACATCCAGATACCATCGTTTTCCCTTACTTCTGGATGACCCTTCTCACAATTTTCTTCCTAATTAACGTCACCATCCCTAGTACATCTCTTGATTTTGTTTCTCCACAAATTACCAATGATTCTCTTTTAGAAACTAAACCATCTGCATCTATTTCTTCAGACATTCCTACCCAAAATACTTCAGATTCCACAAATGCTTCTGCAACACATCCTTCTTCAAACACTGAACCAATTCCTGTTCGCTGCTCTACGCGCATTTCAACACAACCTTCTCACCTAAAAGATTATGTCTGTTTTGCGTCCACAACTCCCAAACACTGGTGTAATTTCCTTTCTTTCTTCAATTTACCAGTGCCAAGTCAAGCTTTTTCTGTTCATGCTAGTACCTTCACCGAGTCGCGGTCATACAATGAAGCTTCAAAAAATCCAGATTGGGTTTCAGCTATGAAGAAAGAAATTGATGCTCTTCAAGCTAATGGCACTTGGGAAGTGTGCAATCTTCCTCCTGGTAAGAAAGCATTGGGTTTACAAGGTTAAGCTCAAATCTGATGGTTCATTGGAATGTTTCAAAGGCAGATTTGTTGTTCAGAGTAATCATCAACGCGAGGGCATTGATCATTTTGATACTTTTTCTCCAGTTGTCAAAATGGCAACTATTCGCAGTATTCTTGCTATTGCTGCTTATAGGCACTGGAAAATACATCAGATGGATGTCAACAATGTTTTTCTTCATGGTGATCTTTCTGAAGAGGTTCATAAGAAGATGCTTCTTGGTATTCCTAATCCTGAAAACAAGGTTTGTTGACTTCAAAAGTCCCTTTATGGTCTCAAACAAGTGAGTTGACAATGGTTTTAGAAACTTTCCACTGCACTTCAGGATCAAGGTTTCACACAGTTCAGGAATGATTATAGTCTTTTTCTCAAGACCGTTGATGGTCAAATGATCATTGTCGAAGTTTATGTGGATGACGTTTTGGTCACTAGTTCAAATCCTACTTCTGTTTCTCAACTCAAGGCTTTTCTACATCAGCAGGTCACCATTAAAGACTTGGGTTTTCTCAACTATTTTTTGGGTTTGGAGGTTCATTATCCTGCTAATGGCATCATTCTCACTCAACGTAAGTGTACTCAAGAATTACTTACTAATACTGTTTTCTTGGATGCAAAGCCCGTGGTTACTCCACTCCCACAAAACATGAAGTTTTCTGATCCCTGTAGTCCTTACCTTAAGGATCAGTCTGTTTACCGTTCTTTGATCGGAAAACTTAATTTCTTGACACACACTCGTCCTGATTTGGCCTTTGCGGTACAGACTTTGAGCCAATTTTTATAGAATCCGCAACAAATTCATTTGGATGGTGTTCATCATTTGTTGCGGTATTTGAAGGGTACAAGTGGTCAAGGTATTTTGCTCAATGGTACAGATCAGATCAGTCTACATGCTTATATAGGGGAGGTGAATATAAGATTGTTCCATACCTAAACTTAGATATATAACCTCTCTTATTTTTGTTTTTTAATCATTAAAATACATGGGGCCCAGATCATTTATTTATTTAATAAAAAAATATTGAAATATTAGTATGTGAGGGGTTTTGATGATATACCCCTCCGAATATACTAAGGATTGAGTATACGAAGCTTCATAGCGGAAACTAATTAAAAGGAAGGGATTATAATCCTTCCCTAAAATACCGAAACCAAATCCGGTTCAAAATAAATCGGATATATATCCCATAATGCAAGGGATATGGATTATCAGATAAGGCAACTAAATCAAGATAAATATTATCTTGATACGCCATAATATTAGGAAGGATAATCATTAAATTATCCTCCTCTCCAAGAAAGAGGTAAACTATAAAAGGATACCTCTATACCTCAAAACCGGCATGACAAATAGCTAAACAATCACACACCCTAAATTGGCGTAAAAGGTCTTGATCCTTACCTTCGGGGAACCGCCAACAAACATCATCAAACATATCGTTCACCCTACAGTCTAGTATTACCTTTATTGTGGCTAAGATTAGACTGTAGGGTGAACGATATGTTTGATGATGTTTGTTGGCGGTTTCCCGAAGGTAAGGATCAAGACCTTTTACGCCAATTTAGGGTGTGTGATTGTTTGGCTATTTGTCATGCCGGTTTTGATGTATAGAGGTATCCTTTTATAATTTACCTCTTTCTTGGAGAGGAGGATAATTTAATGATTATCTTTCATAATATTATGGCGTATCAAGATAATATTTATCTTGATTTAGTTGCCTTATCTAATAATCCATATCCCTTACATTATGGGATACATATCTGGTTTATTTTGAACCGGATTTGGTTTCGGTATTTTAGGGAAGGATTATAATCCCTTCCTATTAATTAGTTTCCGCTGAAGCTTCGTATACTCAATCCTTCGTATATTCGAAGAGGTATATCATCAGGTTTCATTTATCTTAGGTATGAGACAACCTTATATTCACTTTTGTCACACACACATATATATTATATATATATATATATATATATAATACGTATTTGTATATGTATATGTATGTATCTTTATATATAGTAGACCCCCAATCATGAAAGTATGGCCAGATTGGTCAACCCATGTGGTCTCATAGTTAACATCTAAGGGGAGTCTTTGGTATTTTGAGACTACTAATAATAATTAACTTAGTCAAGAATCCAAGTTAGAGAGGAAAAAAAAAAGATTTTCAGGAACATCGACATATAAATGATAAATAAAAGCATGTATATTCCTAATTTATAGTCTGAAAACAATTAAGTCGATGCCTTTTGTTTTCAGCAAGACTAGAAATGATCATACAATTATAGTTGAAGAACCTAGTCGATATTTATTTTACTTCATGGCTACACAAGGAATTTAAAACTGCTACTTTCTTTTATAAATGATTGTATGCATCTTATTTTCTTCTTTTTCTGTTAAAGTCTTCGCATTCCATTTGAAGTATGGAATCACTAAATATCACAATATATATCTCTATATATATATACTAACAGGTTACCCGTGCATTGCACCGGCAGTTTGCTATGGAATCCGAACTTTTGTGCGTATGTGTGTGTGCATGTGTGCATAGATGATGTTTCTTGGAAGATGAGGGGTAAAAAGATTGAAAAAGAATGAAAAGATTGAAGGGTAAATAGGTGAAAGAGTGAGAAAATAAAAGTAATATTCTAGATTAATTTTAAGAAAATGATAGTTGTGATCAAATTTTAACTTAAATTTAAGAGATTTAAAAAGTATATATATACACACACCCAATGGTCCCTCCTCGAAATCTATATCTATATCTATATATATAATTAAGAGATGATATAGAAGAGCTTATGTGACACCTTCATTTAGCTTACAAATAAGATTTTTGCTTATTTGTCAAGTGTTAGATAATTAGTCTTTATTTAAGTATTGTTTGTATGTACAAGGGCGGATCCATGTATGTGTAAAGTAGGTCCTAGGACCTACGTTAGATTGAAATTTTTTTTAGCTAGCATATAGAAAATTATGATTGGACACATGTTATTCAAGATTTTGGACCTAGGCAAATTATAAAGTAAGCATTTTAAAACATTTGACGTAAATGAATTATAATTGGATACACGTGATTTTTATTCCTAGATCCATTAGTTATAAAATAAAACAATTTAGAAAAACATGTGAGCTCTTCTTCTAATCCCAATGGTGCACCAGTAGCATACCATCAAACTTTTAGAGTTTTAATCACTCCTCTTTCATTTCTAATTCTCACTTCAATCTCTAATCTTTAAATCATCAAACTTAACAAAAGAATCTTTAATTCAGTAGTGCTATTGTGTAATAATAATACCTCAACAACTAATTTAGCAAGATTTAAAAGTGACGAATCTTGAAATCGGGAGGAATAAGGAACCAAAACCAAGAATCAATTCCTATAGCAAGAATTGTATAATAATAAAAACTCACTTAATTTCTTCCAAGTTATGAGTGAAATTTGTTTGTGTGTGTGTGTTGTGAATTTTAGTTGATTGTTAATAGGTGCTTTGTGAAAAAACTCGTTTTGTGAAAGAATTTCGTTTTAATTATTTATGATGTTTTGTGAAAACCCGACCTGACCCGTTATTTAATACGAGGGAAAAAAAATTTGCTCAAACTAAATTGGACACACGTGATTTTCATTCCTAGATCCGTCACTGTGTATGTACACTCATCTTATTTAATCTTACATGGCATTCTTAGTAGGCAAATTATCTTTCAATTTATTTATTATTATATTATTATCATTATATGTAATATGTAATATTCATCATGTAAATCTACGTAGAAAAGAAGTTATACGATGTAAGTATAGAGGTTTTATATTGTAGAGTTAAGCAAATTAAAGATTCTTAATACATATCTCAAACGATTTTGATATTTGCTATGAGTCTTCTGATATATATATATATATTTACTATATACTTATACTATATATATATATTACGTTTTGATGAAAAAAATAATACAATAATAATAAAAAATTAAATTAATATATATGTAGTTGGGAGTAAATCTTTTAATTTTTTACCTAGATATATAGCAACTAATAAATAAAGTAAAGATAAATATAAGCAAAGATAAATTTTCTTTTTTTTCTTTTAGCTAACATTGGATTTTAGATTATTTGTCATTATATCACATTATTCATTTTATTATTTATGTCATGTATAAACCCATGTCATACTCATTACTCTAAGTCATTAGTCAATTAATCAAATGGTCATAATGATTTTATTATAATTATTCATTTTTGTTCAAGTGTTTTTTTAATAATAAACTTATGAAGTTAAAAGCATTTATCATTATTTATATGAGTTATTATTATTATATTAATGTTATACAAAGTTTTTATATGAAAATATAATCTCAATTGTTATATTTTATTTTAAACTAATAATTATTTTTTTTTTTAACCGTACAACGTACGGATTTAATTTAGTAAGTATATACTAGAGGGGAACCCGCACAAAGCGGCGTTGGTGGCGGTGGTGTGGTGACGTCGACGACGGGCGGTGGCAATATTGACGGCGGTGGCGGTGGCGACTGGCGGTGGCGGTTATTGATGTAAAGGTAATTGATGTAAAAGTGGGTAGTGTAGTTATTTTAGGAGTTGAGGGATAGATTTTGTAAATTATTTCATTAAGGGTATTTTAGGTATATGAGTTAATTATAAAAAGAAAGCTTTTGAAATTGAGGG
>JAOXNX010000026.1:9218942-9229991 GCA_028566075.1 Solidago caesia | reverse complement strand
AAGTATAAAGGGGGCAGTGAACTCACAGTGGATGTTGATTAAACAACACAGTAATAAAGCAAGTGCGGGAGCACAGGGAGTTAAGCACAATAAAATGCTTGCCGAATGGATGCTTATCAAAGCAAACCTATGATCACAGACGTGTTCGAAACGTGAGTAAGTTTTAGTCATTTATTAGTAACCTAGGAATGCCATTTAAGTGATGTTAGTATACGCGTTATTTGTTCGTCAATTGAATTGTTAACATATATATATATATTTAAGTGTTTGCGTAAAGTCTTAGCTCGTCGATTGGTACAACCGAAAATAATTATTTTCGGTTGGACCGAATTTATTTGTTTAAATCCAACCAAATTTAAAAGTTTAGGTTTGAAGGTTTAGATTCAAAAGTTTAAATCTAATAATTTTGGTTTGACCAAAACTAATATTTGACCAAATTAATTATGAACTAATTTAGACAAGTTTTTCCACTAAGTTATATTAATTTCGGTCCTATCTTTGACCGAAAATAATATTCTTGACCGAAAATAATTAAATCACCTAATTTGTGAATTTCATAGTATTTGTTCTACTGAAATTGTTGTTTGACCGAAACCATTTGTTTGTTTGACCGAAACCATTTGTAACAATTGACCGAATCCATTTTGTCACAGTTGACCGAATTTAATAATTTCGGTCCCATGGTTTGACCGAATTTAGTATCACCAAAATAAGAATGGGACCAAGATTTAGTTTTCAATTTCACTGACTTTAACATTTCACCAACAATTGCATTTTACCAAGTTAGATTTGTTTGACACCAAGATTATCACCGTCTAATACTTTTGTTTTAAATGTCATGAAACTCTAGTTTCTCAAGTGTTTTGCCATAACCAAATATCATTTGATCTTTTCATGAAATTGAATGACATTGCAAACGGTTTGGAGGTGCACCAAGTTTTGGGTTTTTAACAACTCACTTAGAATATTAAATCACTAGTTTTTCACTTGGTTTCCAAGGAATAATAAAAAAAAAAAATTGGAATCCTTACCAACTTAATGGTTTACATGAAACTTGTGAAAAGGTTGTAATATCTTGAGTTTAAAAAAATAAAATAATAAAATTCAGTTTATATAGAGGCCAAAACCGTGGCTTTAAGCCTCTAAAAAAAAAAAAAACCCGAAATAATAAGGATTAAATACTAGGTTTAAGTTTTACACAAGGTAGGAAATAAACCTTTGGTGATTTATTACTTTGATCTTGGAAAGAAAGTTTGTGATTCCCGTGAGTTTTAGAACCGAAAATAGTGAGAGAGTAGAGAGGATATTTGTGTTTTGTTTTTAGTTTTGTAAGGAAAATGAGATGAAATGATAATATAACATAGTTAAGGTAGACATAGATTTGTTTATTATTTGTTTGCTAGATATTTTGAGGTTTAGTTTCAAATAAACCATCATGACATAATTGACTTATTTTGAAAATTTGTCAAAGAAGTATAGGTGTTGACGTGAATGAAGAGAAGATTGATACATACTAGTAGTCATTTATCAGATATTTAGTCCGTGATTCACTCTAAATAGTTGCTGTTAAATTGTCAAAATTTAAATGTGATCCTGTTAAGGCATTAGACATAATACCTTAGGATTTGGTGACATTAATAAACATTATTAATGTTAAGTGTTTATATTATTTTACATCCCATATATTTTTGGGACTAAATGTAAAATGATTACAACGATTGTTTGGCATTCTGTTAATTACTAAATGTTTAATGTTTATTGTTTCCAATAATTTGTTCCGAATTTATAAAATAAATTCGCGAGTCGGTTACGCGTTTCGATACGATAGTACGTTTACTTAAAATAATTTAAAATAAACGTATAGTCAAACAGTAATATACGAATATACGTATATTAGAAATACGAAATGTTACAAATGGAGGAGATAGTGGTTGTTGATAATTTTTTGTTTGAAAGAAGAGAGAGGGAGGCAGTGTTAGAAGATAGAAGAGTAGTGGGGAAGTTTGAGGTGGGCGGGAAGATATCCTAAAGGGGGCATCTGGTAGTGACGGATGTAGAAAAAGCCCCTCTTTTAGTTAGAGGATATATATATCTAAAACTAGTGCCTAGACCCGCGCGATGCGCGTTCAACCCTAAATAACTTCTTTAACTTTAATTCAAGATCGTAAAGATATACATTTTTGACTTGGATTGAATAGCTGTATTTCTATTGTTAAGTCATTTTATAAAGTAAGATGATATAAAAAAAAATTATTATAAGCAATATATATAGTGAAAAGTGAAGGTGGACTTTGTGAGTCTGTGTGTGGATAGTAAAATAGTAGGACTTACACATGTGTAAGTATAAAAAAAAAAACCCTAAAAAGGTGGAATGTGTAGTTAAACAAAGAAATAATCACACATCATTTCACTTTTTAGCCCTTAACCCGCGCGATGCACGTACAACCTTAAAAAATTTCTTTTACTTTAATTCAAGAATGTAATGATGTACATTATTGACTTGGATCGAATAACTCATATTGTTAGGTCATTTAATAACTTAAGATGATCTAAACAAAATTATAACCAATATATATATATATATATATATATATATTAGCTAATCAACCCGGGTTCAACCCGGGCATTTAAATTAAAATTTTAAAGCCTAACAAATATGTAAAATATGTAATTTTTGTTATTAATACATTATAACTTTTATTTTTAGAACGGCTAATACATTATACATTATAATTTGATATGGAGAGAGTAAATCAACTAACACAATCATTTATAAAATAAGAATAACTATTACATTTACAATAAATAAAAAGGATGATCTTATATATAACAATCTCTACCCATTAAGCAATCATTGTGGTTTCTTTGATATTTGAAAGACTTCGTCCCTGTATGTATGTGCCTCACCTTGCAACCAAAACGGTGACCAGAAATTTATCTTCTGAAGACTCACCAAATGCTTTAAGGCTCCAATGTATCTTGTTGGCGTTAAGGCTCCAATGTATGTTGTTGCATATATGTATCTTGTAGCAATTATATGCAACGACTCGTTACTATTTGTGTTAACCTTATCATGCTGATAAGATCTCATATACTTTCATTTCCAAATCCTGTCCCCTAAGAATGGAAGAATAGGGATACCTCTGATTTCAACATCAAGAAGAGGCGCCAGAACCAAAATCACACTGGACAACTCTAGATCATTTCAGATCATCTCAATCACTCGAGTATGGTCATTCGGTCCTTCCTTTTCATAGCACAGATGCAGTCCAAAGCAGATGGCGGAGGAATTTGATTAACAATAAGCCTTTTGACAGGAACGTTATCCTTAATAAGCGAAACACCCAACCTCGCTGACTCGCTGATGGCCATTACCGTCGGAATCGTCACTATAACAAAATCTGTTGAATCGATATCACGAAAAAGCAGCTCCCGTACTTTAATCATCTTCTCCCTTAGTTTCTCCAATTTATCAGAAGCATCTTGATGAAATTCTTCTTGCCCAAATACATTTTTGATTGTTGAAGTTGACAAAGATTTTCTGCCTAAGCTTCAATATCTTCCAAATTGATGCATCCAAAAAATCGTGCAATGGCAAAAGTCACAGTGTATGGAATATCAAATACCACATTGTTTTAGCAAGATCTTAAAACACAATCATTAAATACTCATGAACTGTTATCTCTTACTCAAAAACAGTAACTTGATAAACAATAATGCTAACACTTGGAAAAGTTAACCAAAGTGGCTAGCCACCACCTACAAAGTCTAGGCCCCATCATGTGATGTCCTTAAGTGGGCAGGTTCTATCTCGCTTGCAAGCATGATTGAGAAATATTTAGGTTTGTGTGGCATGTGCATGTTGGTGCCAATGTGATATCGGGATCAAAGGGTTCCCTCCGATTTATCCATTTTTCTAAAAACTTGAAAAAGTAGAAGTAAACAACATTACTGGAACATGTGCTGTGTGGCCATTTGTTGTGTGGCATGTGCATGTTGGTGCCAATGCGATATCGGGATCAAGGGGTTCCCTCCGATTTATCCATTTTTCTAAAAACTTGAAAAAGTAGTAAACAACCATTATTTGTTTAGAAAACCAACCTGGCTTTCATTCACAACAAAAGTAATGATTATTGCCTCTATCTATCCTGTACTTAATACAACTATTTAACACTTTTTATATCTGAAAAGGGTTTACTAATTCAAACTTGGATCGATTCCATCTGTATTAGAAGAATCTACGGGCGAGTAAATAGTTTCACCTTGAATTGTAATACCGCTAACTAATACATTTGAAAGTTGTGTTAGTTATCGTGATAAAGGTTCTAAAGCAAAAGATAGTCACTTTTAAATATCTCTTGTTTAATGGACTAATTACCTGCTATACACGGGATGAGCAAACCATGATGGTGAGCCAATTAGAATGAGGTTGGATACTTGGATTTGTGTTGATTATGTTAAAGAAAAGAATTGGGAAATCTGAATTGTATATTGAATTGTTATTGATGATTAATAAAATAGAAACATGTCTCCTATTTATACAGAAGAAAAGCAAACTATTTCCGGTAATACAATAAATGTTTAATGGTAATAATCTCCGTAATAAGTGTGATATCTTCTAAGAAGGGAAATGATATAATTCTGATCCTGTTTCCTTTCTAACACTCCCCCTCAAGTTGAATGGTGGGATTTCCAAAATTCAACTTGCCTAGACATTTGCGAAACATATCTGTTCCTACTGCTTTAGTCAGGATGTCATCTAGTTGATCTGAGGACTTCACAAAGGGTAACTTTATAATTCCGGCTTCCAGCTTCTCTTTGATAAAGTGTCGATCGACTTCCACATGTTTCGTTCTGTCGTGCTGTACAGGATTTTCTGAAATCTGAATAGCTGCTTCATTGTCACACATAATCTGGGTGCTTTCTTGTGGCGGAAATCCTACTTCAGATAAAAGCTTTTTGATCCATAATGCTTCTGCTAAACCATTGGCTATACCTCTGAATTCAGCTTCAGCACTTGATAATGACACCACCTTTTGTTTCTTGCTTCTCCATGTAACGAGATTACCTCCTACTAGAGAGAAATAGCCGGATGTAGATCGTCTATTCCCTTTGTCTCCAGCCCAGTCAGCATTTGTATATATCTGGATGTTTAAGTGCCCGTTTGGTCTAAATAAGACCCCATGACCAGTGGTCCCTTTAAGATACCTGACAATCCTTAAGACTGCATCTATGTGGGTAATCCTTAAGGGTGCGTTTGGTAGGGAGAAATTCAGAGAAATGAAATGAAAAGAGAAATGAAATGAAGAGAAATGAAATTGGCTGAGAAATTCAGTGAATTCCTTTGTTTGGTAATGACAGAGAAATTAACCCTGGAAATGAACAAAATCTATTGCAAGGGCTGGATCACCAGATTTGGTAAGATCATCAGAGAAATGAAAATGTATTTTAACTATAATATTTTGATCTTCATTTATTTTAAAAAGTAATTTACATATATTCCCAAATCTAATTTATATATTTCTGCAAGTGACCAATGATCAAATAATTCACTACCATTCTTTTAAACCAACACCTGTAGATTTATTATGATAGTATTCTTTTTTTTTTTTATTTTTTTTTTTCTAGATTTATTATATAATCAAGCCTACAGAACTATATTCAATTTACTAACAATTGAAAATGAAGCTTTATAATTAATTACGGAAATAATCACATGGGATTTATATCAAAACTTAATAATCTTGTGTTTCATCTTCATCATCTCATTACCTAATTAATTACTGTACATGGGATTTATATCTAAACTTACCAATCACGAGGACCATATCTAGTTGAAGATCCATACTTCAAGTTGTACAGCAATTGCACGCAAGCAAAAGTGTACCTACAATATTGAATTAATTGTTGTAAGATGAGATGGAAGCTTCTATTATGAACTGGGATGTGATGACTATGAACGATGATAGCAAGAGAGGAAGAGAGTTTGGGTTCCCCAATTCTAACTTGTTTTTGTTTGTCATGTGGCTGTCACGTGAGGTTTTATTTTATAGCCCTCCTTTCTAAAGTCTTCCAAATTTCTCAACTAAAAAACACGGAGAGTTCCTTCTTTGCAAATATGATTTCTCCATATATTGAGTGGAAATCAAAATACAAAGGCTGGATTTCTCTGAGAAATCTTATTTCTCCGCCCATTTAATTCACTTGCCTACCAAACAAGGGAAATCAACTCATTTCCATTTCTTTAGACTCAACTCTCCCTACCAAACACACCCATACTCAGAGGCAAAATTTGTTGATTTGTTATATATATAATAAGATCAGAGTTATAAGAGTATCCAGATAACGGCGTGACCTTACAGTTCAACAACCTGCCTTTAGTGCCAAATGTCATGTCAAATGCCAAATGTCATGATCACACAAATAAACACACAAACACATAAATGACTCCACACCAATATCACATAAAGTCTCCACAAGAATAAGTTCACTTTACAAATATCCAACTTGGTACCAAGTAATGAATGTCATGTCATGTCATGTCAACCACAAATAACTCTATAGGCACAGCTCAATGTCAGTATATATTGTACATAACTGAAAACAATAATCGACAAACTGTTTGAAAATGATGTATACTTTCCACCCCAAAACATATAAAAGAGGGGCTACGAAACTCACCTGAAAATGTCAGTGAAAGTATAACGTACAAGCACGATAAGCACGAATAAGCACAATCAAAGTCCATGAATGTCAACACCTATCAATAATAAATGAAAAGTCTTAATAATAGTCCTTATATCTCAAATCTTAGTTTATTAGAAATGCCTTTAAGTCCAAGTGTCTTAATTATATTTTAAAACAACATTAATTAGTAACGACGAAACGAGACTCGAATAAACCGAATAAAGGTCTAGCTTTGACTTCAAGGTCCTTGGTTAAGTTCAAAATACTCATATTTATCCTTACAACCTCATTTGAAGTGATTTTATAGCTCAAAATAAGTTTTACTCGAAACATATACAAAACTAGTCAAATCCGGGGATTTTAACCGAATGACTTACGAATCCGAAACAAGTAAGGATGAGTTCAACCCTATGGTTAAACTTAGAGGTGGCAAAATGTACGGGTCGGTTCGGGTTGGGTGACAGGTCAAAACGGGTCATTTTGAAAACGGGTCAAAACGGTCCGGGTCAAAACAGACCCGGGTCAAAACAGGCATTATAAAAACGAGTTTAACTATTCAACTTTTATATAATATTTACTGTTTATATTATAGTTTATAAATAATTTAATTTAATTTAATTTATAACATAATTTATAATTTGATATAGCTTATACATATATGCAAAAATATTATTGTTATAAGAATATTATTATATATAATAATAATATATATATTATTATATATATATTAAAATTATAAATATAAATTTTATTTATATAATATAAAAAAAAGCTACCTATTAAACTTTCACCTGTGTCTTTTCATTTTATTAAACTCAACTCTCTCTCTCATATGAAACTCAATTCTCTCTCTCTCTCCTAAATTATTGTGAACAAAAGCATCAAAGCAAGTAAGCAACCAAAAATTTTTGTTAATCTTTCTGATTTGATTTAATGGCTTCAATTTGTTTCAATATGATTTCGGCTTCAAACGCGATATGTAACTGGTATGGTGGTCGGAAGTTGGCTGTAACACCGGTGGTGGGAGGGTGGTTGTGATGGCGAAGATGGAAGTAGGTGGTGGTCGTGGATGGCAGTTTAGTAATTAATCCATCGTTTCAATATGGTCAAGTATGTAATTAGTATGGTGGTCGGAAGTTGGATGTAACACCGGTGGTGGGAGGGTAGTTGTGACGGTGACTAAGTCATTTTAAAGTCATAAATCAAATGTAAAACGTTTTGAAATCAAACGACCAATTTAAGCACTTTTTAAGCAAACCGATCCAGCTTTCGAGTCAAATAAATGTACACGAACTTAAGGATTGATAAAATAATGAATTGGAGCAGAATGAGGTCGACTATAATCTGTTTTTATGAATCCAAGACTTTACCAAAACGTTTATGCATTAAAACAGGTCTTTACGAGTCAAAATGACACTTTTAGGAACCGATTAAGCAATAACGAATAAATGGCACGGAAACAATCGAACTAATGGTCATCATTGG
Organism: Solidago caesia; assembly: GCA_028566075.1. NCBI lineage: Eukaryota > Viridiplantae > Streptophyta > Magnoliopsida > Asterales > Asteraceae > Solidago > Solidago caesia. The sequence goes on along the minus strand of JAOXNX010000026.1, from coordinate 9,221,819 downwards.
TCAAACTCAACCATATACAAGTTGAATTCAACCTAGACCAGATCTGAGTTCAAAGGTCTCATGCCAAGAGTAACGAGTTTCAAATGCAATTCAAACTATGATCTCAAAATCGAAAGCTAAGAAACGATACCCCAAAGGACTGTTATGATATGAAGGTCAACACATTGGGTGCACAAAACTTTATTGGGCACAAAGAGTGCACAAAGATTCATTGGACACACTAAGTATTAATCAATCAGATCCTCCAGTGGTTTAGGACAACGAATGATAACTTAAGATCGAGAAATCAAAGGAAATCACATACAAAGAATTTAAACATGTATTTATATATATGAACCGAATTTGGGTTTGACAAATGACATAAACACTTACATAATATATATATATAGTGAAAAGTTATTTTAAAAACCTCAAAAATTGCAAGAACCCTTAGGAACTTCTTAAATCAATCTCTACCGTTGACAATCTTTTACATGGTGATTGTTTTTGAGTTATTTAGGTACAATTTTAGATTTTACAATTATGTGGAGACATGAATCTTCATCCGTTATACAATTATGTGGAAAAATGAATTATATGAGCACATGTGCATGAATAGTGTTATGAGCACATGTATGCAAGTCGATCATATGTATGCAAATGTTTTGTAAATAGATATTTCATGAGATAGTTGGTGATCAAATGTACATAGATAGTCATATGAACATGTGTAAACAATTATGTAGTCATATGAACATGTGTAAGCAATTATATAGTAAATAATTTTAATTTTAAGAAAGTTCCTAAAAGTTCCTGCAATTTTTGGGGTTCATAAAGTAACCTGACCCTATATATGTATATATGTATACATATATATATATATATATATATATATATATATATAATTCGTCCTACAATAGGAATATACACGAATTGATTTGGCTTATAATACACAACTTGTTTGATTGAATTAAGAACACCAATTTGGTAAAATCTATATAATTATATATACAAAGCCGATTTCAATATGAACACTTACACACACAAAAAAAAGAACCGAATTAATGTAGTGATCATATACCAATTGAATGATTAATAAAAGACATTTCTAGACTTGATGAATTAAAAACCAAAATAAAAGTTTGATGTATATGAGTATGAATGCCGAGAACTAAAATAAGGATATACCCACACTAACTTAAGCCGAAATAAAGAATAGAATATTATCACCCACACTTGAATGTGAATACGGTTTTGAGGATATGATGATACACGAAATCCTTAATTAATCCAAAGACAAATCTTGCTTGTTTGTTGTTTGATAAAAGCCGATTGCAAAGGATGAAAGAAAAGGTTTTTGAGAGAAAATGAAAACATAATGCATAAGTAAAACTAAAATTTACTTTAAAATTCAAATTTTAAAACATCATTCAAATTCAAATGCTTTATAGTGTAATATAGATTAAAAAAGCAAGATATATCATTAATCTATTGATAATCAATCCTACTGTCCTTGGTTGCTTATGTACTTGAACTTTTCGGCTCTAGCATCTTGTTAGACCATTTATAAAACTTTCGTTGGCTGTTATAAAAAAAAAATCCTACTGTCATTTTACGTGTCAATATACATGTCTTTTTATTGTAGCTTGCATAAAATCAAAACTATAAAGATCTGCATCGTATGCTGCCACGAATTAAATCCGCAGACCTCAAAACCAAGGTCCACTATTGGTTACATACATATACTACATACAAAGCATATGTCTAAAATCATGTCGACTTGTCAATTCAAACCCTTGAAAAACAACATATATACGTTAGTGTTGTTGGGTTTTGATATTTATAAAAACAAACTAGTATCATTACATGTGCGTTGCGATAGAGACTTAAGTAGATTATTTATAAGTTTTGACATACCGTATACTGTTTCATACCCTTTGTGCATGACGATGATATGTCAAAATTTACATATAAATAAGTTAAGTTTAGTCACAGGTTTTAATATCACAAACATACCACTAACCCTTTAGTGATCGTAATGCATGCATATGTATAAATTAAAAACAGCTGAATATAGTTATATGCCATTTATAAAATGACATTTCAAATTTATTCATTAACTTTCTTAGATGAAAATGCAAATATGAAATGCATCAATATCTTTAGGCCTAACATATCAAAATTTGAGAAGCCAAATTAGAAAGAATAGATTTGTACATCAAACCACGTACTTTTAGTAGACTCGCACCAAACCTCGAAATAAAGGTATTTATATTTTCTTGTATTCGGATTAAGTTGTTAAGGTTTTTAATCGTTTCTCATAAAGTGGTATATGTTCAACAAAGTTTACTCAAATACAACACTTTCATTCTTTATCTATAAACCTTGTTTACTCATATACAACACGTACTTTCATTCTTTATTTATAAATTCTTATAAAAAGTTTATAACATTTTATTTATAATATAATTTACATTTTCAATATGCGAAAAGTCTAAACTACCCCTCACAATTTTACACCTAATAAGACTTTCCTTAAATATTAGGTCAAACTTTCCAATTTTTTTAATTACTGCATTTAATAATCAATCTAATTTAATAACTATATATTTCTATTTATAACTTTTTATGTTTTAAGTTTTAATCAGTCCAACTGGTAGATGCATTCCTGATTTTATCCACGGGTTTGGGTTTAACTCCTTGAAGTGCTGACAAGTTTGTGGGGTTTTTTCTTTGAAATGTTTGCCCATCTCTTTGTAACATCCCGAATTTTATAGATCTTGACCGTTAATTCCATTAGTATTCCGTTAAGTCTAGTATGTGGATTAAATGTGAAAACGCGAGTTATATTTGAATATATGATCAATATGATTAAATGAAATATGATATGTTTTATTC
>JAOXNX010000026.1:9125991-9136549 GCA_028566075.1 Solidago caesia | reverse complement strand
TAATGTTTCCCCTCACAAACATTCACAAACATCACCTAACTATATACTGTTAACATCATATAAGTTATCCCCATATACTAAAGACCTATTAAAAAAATAAGAAAAAAACACTACCACACACATAATAAACAGCTATACATAACCTTTTTTTGCATTGCTTCATGAGAATAAACTGTATTTTTGCTCAAAATATAATTAGTTAATGAAACCACATTTTGTACTTTATTCATGCTCTTACATTCAAATAAGAATTAGTTTTGATAATTTGTAAATTGTAACGAACTTCTCTTTTAGATATCATAGACATTTAGTTTAAAACATAACTACAAATGATATATGTAAGGATTTGATGGGTTTTTACATAGATACATTCACAGCAGTGGCGGATCCGGGAATGAAAATCACGTGTGTCCAATTATAATTCATCAACTTCAAATGCCTCAAAATGTTTATTTCATAATTTACCTAGGTCCAAATCTTTGGATAACATGTATCCAAATATAATTTTTCATATACTTGATTAAAAAAATTTCAATCTAACCTAGGTCCATGGACCTAGGTAACAACAACATAAAACCGCCCTTGATTCACAGGTTTCTCAAATAGGTATTACATGTTCACAAAAAGTGTTATGGTATATGTGCCCCCATTTTCTATTCATACATGTACCCGTGGATAAAGTTTACTAAATTGTTCTATCCATAACGGACAATCATCCACGGATCACACGTTTTTTCTAACCTATTGCCATCCGCTTAATTACCAACGCTAACTGATCAACCATAAACCTCACTTGAATATTATGTTAAATCACACTTTCAACAATATTACTATCATATATATGTTTTTGTTTTTCAACCAACAATTTGTAAAATTCTGAACCTAGTGTGTACTAGCAAACAATTTTGCGTATAATATTATATATAGAAGTCAAGAAACCCACATAATACACTAGTCAAACATACATAATGTAAAGTAATTTTCAATAAAGCTCCTTTAGAACATTGCAAGGCAATAACCACCATTGGCATAGAAGATAAAGCACTTCGCAATAAATATAATAAAAAAACAAGAAACTTGAAACGTTAGCATATAAAATCAAATATACAAGAAAAAAAAAAGTCATCATTCAACAATCACATTTTTCTTACAAATACTTTCTAAACCTACACATTACTCCCTTCGCTTTCTAAAATGACAAATTTCACCCTTAACCTTTTGGAACCTACAAATTACACTCTTTTACTCTTTAAACCAACACATCATACCCTTTCACTTTCTGAACCTACAGATTACCCCCTTCATTTTCATTTTGTTACCAACAACGTTTGCCACTTAGAAACGTCTTTCGGGGACCCAATGTGGTGCACTCGGGCTAAAATGGGTCGACACGACCCTGGAATCTAAAAGCTCCATGATAGGTGTGAAACTAACACACCTCGGAACTTTATATTGGTTTATCGATGCACCTCGTGATATTGCATAGTCCATCAACTCTTCAAAAGTACCATTCTTCACAACACGAATCTCCAACGGGCCAATTGAGTTATCCGCAACCCGGCTTTGTCTATAAACTGAATTCAAACACTCCTCCATAGCCAAACAACATTGATCCAAAACCTGTTGACTTGGACCATGACCCGGATCTTTCACCAACAACTCCCAATAAATAACATAATGGCCTGGTATTGTTTTGGTGTCCCCATAGCTTGTGTACTCCACAACAGCGGTGTTGAACTCCTTTAGCAGCTCAGAAGCCTTTTCAATGGCGTTTTGCAACTCTGTTTCATCTGTTTTATCAGCATCAATACTTAGCAAAACATTCTTCCTTCTAATGAACTTGAATTGTGGGGCCGAATTGTGGAAGCCAGTGACCCGAAGAATGTCCCCAACCCGGTAACGACAGAGACCCGAGTAGGTTGAGATCACTAGCTCATACTCCTTTCCGAGTTCGAGGTCAGCAAGGTCAAGGAGCTGACTTGGCAAGTCATTCGGCTTAGCAACGGAGTTGGCAGAGTCATGTGGGATGAACTCAAAGTAACCCATGTTTGGCATAATGGTATAAGAAACCTCAGATGGTTTAACCATTGGGGTTAAATTTAACCCAAAGTAACACTCAGAGGAGGCATACATGGTACAAGTTTGAGGTAAATTACCGCTGTAAAAATCAAGGATCGGAATGTACTGAGCCATGGCTCCAGTCACAATGACATCAAGATATATAGTATTGGGCCAAACACGGGTTATAATCCCTTCCCAATTCCCATCACAACACTGATCCCTAATGAAACGGGCCAGGTTCGGGTCAGGTTTCAAAATCTTAGACATACAAGCCCGGATATCCTGGTCAGTAATTTTGGGGTTCAAGAACCCGGTTTCAATATCAAGGGCAAGTTGTTTCCAATTCAATGTAAGAAACTTGATGGCCCGAACAAGCCCAGAAGCAAAAACAGCCCCACAACGTAGGACTTGTTGACGATAAACGAGACCACAAAGCATTTGAGAGTACATGCTTTGAAAGGAATCGACACAAAGGATGGTTTCATTTGGGCTAGTGTAGACGTTGTATGGGTCATAGGGTCGGGTTTTGAATTGTTGGCTTTTGTAGTAGCTTGTGAGAACGGGTCGGGCCACTAAACCACTTGGAGTTTTTGTTTCGGCCTTTATGAACAAAAAGTATAGTCCCTTGCCTTTGTCTAAATCGGGCACGTACCTGCACCATACAAACAAAACAATTCATTAATTTTATACACAAGTAGTAGTATTTTACTTTAACATTTATAGGTATAAAAAATTAAAAATACTGGTATATAATCTCTTAGCTATAATTAGAAATATCATACTACAGCACACATCTAACCATAAGAATTTGATTTATTCATATTTTTAACAAAAACTATACGTTAAAAATGTTACTTGCATTTGGTTAGTTTGTACGTACTTTTTAACAATCTGTAACATTTTGTTTCTATTTAATTATTGTTGAAACGATATGCTTTTGTGACTTTGCCTGTCCATAAACATATTAAAAATATAATTCTATTTTGGGCAACTTTCTAGTTTTTAGTTTTCTTTATGCTTTTCTCTTTCTTTAATAGCAGTATGTTTGTAATTTTAAAATAAAACAGAAAATTGATTGGCCAACTTATTAGTTTAATAATACTGATGAATTAATAACAAACTTCTTTTATCACTGCTAGTAGTTTAACTAAATAAATAACGTAACCATATTAATAATATTTCATATCAAACAAAAAAACTATTATTATAAAAAGATTAGGTGTGGCATTTTTCACAGGCCTAAGAGTTTATTTATTCATATCATTTTCAGTTTTTTATTATGAAATATCTATAGACTAGACTAGACATTGACATTATATTATAGTAACAAAATTATAAAAATAAAAAATAAAAAAATACTCGTAATGAAAAAGACAAAAAGTACGTACAAGTTCATGACAGGCATGAGCAGACTATACAATTTCTGCCTACGGTCCATCTCTGCAGCAATTGTTGGCATCAACTTTCTTTCACCAGCTGATGTCCCAGAACTGGAACATATACATATATTATTATAAATATTATTACCAGTTATATTTATATATCTATATCTATACTGTATTTATATATGTTACATGTGCATGAAATAACTAGTAACCTTGTGAGAAACTCAGAAATGGGGTGTGAAGAGAGAATAGGAGAACGATCTCCATTAGCAATACGTTGGATGTACGGTTGGAGATCCTCGTACGACACAACCGGAACCTTGGACTTGAATGCTTTCCGGTCGGTAGCGCCGCCAAGGTTCCATTTTTGTAGGTACTCAGCTTCAGCATTTTGTGTCAAAATTTCACACAAAACATTTTCTTGAACAGAATCACAGTTTTTAGTCATCTCTTCAATAAACTGAAGAGCTTTTGCATCTTTCTCATTAGCTGGTGGACCTAATGGTGATGACGTCACTGTATCAACAGCCATAGTATATATATATGCTAAATAAATATGTGTGTGTTTTTTAAGGTGTGTGTTTTGGTGGATGGGATAATTGGAAGGGAAGGAGGGGGTATATATAAGGGTGGTGAAAGGTTGATTTTGAGTGATATGACACGTCAGATGCCACGTAGGACGGAGAATAGGTAGTTTATATGTATTTATTTTTATATGTATAGAGGAAAGGAGACAGGCGGGACCGGACATGTAAAACTGTCGGAAAAGGGATGGGGGAAATGGGGACCAGGGTATGGACACGTCAGAGGGGGGCTAGTAAGGGGATTTTGTCTTACTATCTAACGGAGTAAATGGCTGGTTATGGTGAGATTGTTGTGCCGGAAAACGACGGCGTGCCGGCGAAAGAGGCATTTTTCTTACTTTTCATTCTACAAGGAAACAAACTCATAGCTTTTTCTATTCATAACAATTATTCATATTCTATATCAGTGACGGAACCAGAATTGAACTTGACCCGTAGCACAAATTTTTCCACTAACCTTGTATCGGCGGAAAATAACGATAACGACTAGATTGTTATGACTTTTAGCAATTTTTAAATATTTTTAGCGGGTTTTAAGAGTTTTTTTTTAACACTTTTGATGGTTTTTATTTCTCATATAGTTGCACAACTACATCTTTATAAGTTGTATTGATAGTAAAAACTTTTAAAAGTATAAAGTTAGTTACATTGACCGGTATCTCATATATATTTGACCCGTAGCACCAATTAAAAATACATCGTTTTTCGAATATATTAAAGTACATGTAATTAGCGGACCCGTAGCCCGGGCTACCCCTAATATATATGTGGTTCCGCCTATGTTCTATATTAATATACGTAGTACTTTTTTTAAAGATGTGAATTACTCGTAAATATCGGGAGGTTTAGCATACGTTGTCTTAACCGGATTCGCGCTAGAGAGCCCCTCACAGAATAAATTCCCAATTTAAAACTCTTCGATGAGAAACCCCTATCACCCAGAGATCTGGAGGGGAAAACTCACTCAGGCCCACCATAAGTGGAAATTAAATACCTGTGGCTACCCCCAAATATGCCTAGGGTAGGACTTGAACTTGAGACCTCTTTGTGAGGAAACAAGCCTCCTTGCCACTAGACCATTTAGTGGTGGTTAGCGGTTGTCAGCTATTTAAAGATTTTTCTAATGACAGCCCTTAGGGCTGTCAATAACCTACATAAAAAACTTGTACATTCCATATCAAAAGCCCACCCCCTAAATTTTATGATAAAAGTACAATTATTTTATGCACGTTAATGACAGCCTAAGGCTATCATTAGCAAAACCCTTTACTTAGTTTAAAAGTGATAAGTTGAGCTCATAATGATGTCTTGCAAAGTGGACAGTGAAATTTTATACGGGCATGATAGGAACATGCGCATAGAAAATTAGAAACAAAAAAAGATGTACAAAGGGGCTACTATATACATACAAAAACAAAACAAAATACTATAATGATTAGCTTCATCCCTGTGGCGATGGAAACCCCGGTATCATACCTCCTGTAAACATTCTTTATTTACTATCTCATTATAATACAATAATAATTCCTAAATTTTATTGCTTTGCACAAAATTTATGTGATGAGTGGTTTGTTTTTTAAATCTTACTTTTAAACACACCCACCAACTGTTTGTTAAAATTCCCAAAAGGTTCTTGTCACTCTTATGTCTACTTTTTTTCTCATATGTTGTGTATATCCATTGGTTTTTCATGTTTGATACTTGATAGGACTTATTTTAACCTTGATATTGACACACAACTTTGATAATTATTATGTTTTTTTCGTAGTTAGTTTCGATACAAGAATATTAATATGTGATGTGGGATTAGGTTTTCTAGAATCTAGAAAAAATTCGGTAAAACTAAGAAATGTATCCAGCTTATCGCGTGTTTTATTGTGTGTATCACTTGGTCACCTATTATCATGTAACCATCAAGTAACCGGTAATTTTTGAATGTTTTGTAAAATGTTTTTGTTGATGTGGCTATCATATATTCATATTAGCCGGTGTGTCAACCGCGCTCTGGTACAATGTTATTGTAATTCGTTAGATACGTACAATTGCCAGAAATTATATGGTTTTATACACACAAAACAAGGTTTGGAAGTATGATATGAACAACAACTATTCATCGTAAGTTGGATACATTTTAAATTACTTAGCACTTGCAAGCAATGTTATTTTTTCGGTCTAGTTTCAAAGAACAAGTTTACGTGTTGGGTTGTCAAGGTTAATTTGGTTATAAATTTTTTTGTACACGCTACACTGGTTGTTGATGTTAGTTGGCAAGATGAGAAGTTACTGTTTGGTGCTTCATCAATATCAAGCGATGCCTTAGATCCTTGCCTTACGAATAATCATCTACTAGCCAGGTTTTGTAACACATCTTTAATAGCTTATCCTTTTTTTCTTTTCTTCTTAAGTATTATATTTAGATTTTGTTTAAGGAGTAGTTTTGAGCTTAATGCCTCTGACTTAGAAAAATAGGCTCCTGCTGAAAATAAAAGCCTTGTTTGGAACTTTGGATGTAGGTTTTAGAATAAAGCCATATTCCCTAAAATAAGAGCTACTTAAAGTAACTTTTGAAAAAAGCCCCAACTTCTCGCTCCAGCTATGAGCTACAGCCATGACTCCAGCTATAGCATGTTCAATCAATGATTATGCCAATTATCGTCTACTTTTATGCTAAGCTGCCTATTAATGTATAATAGTCTATAATTGAACAAAAGGTGTCAGTTATTGAAACAAGACGTTACCATGTTTATTATCCCCCCACCACAAATGTTTTGTGGGACCACTATGGAGGACTTTGTTAGAAATAGATCTCGGATTTGAATCCGTTCCAACTCCATAAGGTGGTACCCAACGCAAAGACATGTGCTCATTGACTGGGATTGGTCCTTGGGAAGGGTCAGGTGGGTCCAAAGGACCACGGGGTTGTGGTTTCTCCGCCTATTCAAAACTTATCCTTGAAAATTCAAAGGATTGTATTTGCGAGGCTTAATTACCTCCTACAGTTACAACATTTACTTATTTCTTTTATATTTTGGATTTTGTTACTTACCTTTTCATTTTTATTGTTCCAAGTCTCTTTAACCTTGGGTAGAGGTATGATTGTTTACATCCCACCTCTCCCATACCCCGCATTTGACAGGATTGAGTATTGTTGTTGTTTTTGTACTTTTTAATTGTCATTGGTTAATGTGTTTCCCTAAAAGAATATTGATAAACTAACACAACGAAGTGTCATGGGTGAATGTCCATGAAAAAGTATATTTACCAAAAATCAGCATTCCTGAATTCAATTGTCTTTTTACCGGGAACAAAGTGAAAAGAATGTTATGGAATAGGTAATAGGTGATCTTATAATCTGTCGGATTCTTTATTTGTTGCTAAATTGTTCTACAGTAGAGCATGCACACACACACACACACACATATATATATATATATAAGGCCAGAAATGGAGTAAGAAAGGGGAAGGGGGTAGATCTTGTTGTTCATAATCATTTACATTTTCTAGAAGTGGTCATTTCGGATAGATCAGGGTGACATTACAAGCACATAACAATATCCAGTGCATAACTTTTTCAGTAGATACACATCACTGTTTTACATACTTTTATGCATCTGTAAAGAGCAGGTATGAGAGTTCGTAGGCACTTATGATCTTCAGTGTTGGATTTAAAATCACAGCGGCTTTGTAAGTAGGTACTCTGCACATACCATAATAAATGTCGACCCGTCACTTTTAGTTGTCCCCAAACGAATGTCCACTTCCAAAATAGTTTGTTAAAATTTCCTTTTCTTGCCTTAGACATTTCCACAGGAAAGGTATAGTAACAGTGTGTACTTTATAAGGGTAGAATAGACATGATTATTAGAAGTGCAGAAATTACATATTCTTGATACCGTGTGCTTTATGTATAATGGACATTGGACACTTATTTTGGGACAGATGGTTTATCTTTCTAATGGCCACACGTCAGATTAAATTCAAAAATCAAATATACACCATGTAGCAGAATGTTATATCATCAATCCAGCCAATTGTGAAGAATACTATCAGGCACCAAGCGGGATTGCCTTGTGGTGCAAGCACTATTGTATAGTGGGTATGATGTTGAACGTGCTTAAACAGTGATTACTATGTGAAAGTCAGAAGATTGTGGATGTCATATATCTACTTGTAAAGCCAAAATAAAAGATCACCAGAAACACATGACCACGAAAATGAGCAGGATTGGAAGTTATATAGCTCCCAACTAGCAAGAGATTATATGAGATCCTGTTTTTGCCCCATGGTCAGTTATAGATGTGATGTTAGAATTTCCCCCCTCCATAATTTTTGTTGTTTTTTGTTATGCTAAAACAGTGGTTTGATGTCATCTCGAGGATGGGTGAAAGTCCTAGACCCACCAGGCCTCCAGACCCCAAGGGTTGGCTACTACTTTGATACCTTATCTAAAGCTACAAACATAATGTGACAATCCATCCCAACTTTAAACGTGCATATTCTTGCCCATCTAGTGACTTCCACTTGCCTATAAGTGAGCTGGCTATCCAGCGATTTCTGTGAAGAACTTTTCAGTTTACATCTATAGTTCTTTGTTTCATTTGTATGAAGCCAATACACGTGGCGTACATTATATCCGATTTCATTTTATCTTTTAAGTTTTTATGAGTGATTTATGTTTGGCTGCCTTTTAAAACTGATGGTTATTTTTTTAAAACAGCATGTCAAACACAGAAAATAAGAATATATCACCATATCACGCCAATCATCAGAAGGAATATTTGAGTTTAGAAAGGCAGGACTACATGGAGAGGATAAGAGAGCTCAATGATAGACTTGATATGGTAACATTGACCATTCTTAATTTTAATCTTTTTCACATGTCCCTCACATTTTAGAATTATCTTATAGAAATCTTCCTATTGTTTTACCGAATTTTTCTTCAAAGTTTTAGCAAACATATTACAAAGTTTCCCTGATTATTTTCAAATGCCCTCAATATCAAACCATGTATGTTAGGCTGTTGAATTCTGTAAACTAACATTATAATTATATAAGTCCTAGAATATATAACGAAGAACACTCATGATGGTTCATTTGCAGGTGAAGAATATAGCAAGACCAGGGTGTTCTTACGAGTTATTGAACACGGCCTTGTGTTACATGTCCTCACTTGCCACTGTTCTTTCCGAGATGCCACAAAAACTTCATGCATCACTTTGAACAAAATTGCCTACGCTAGTGATGACACCTTATTGTTATCCGGTGTGCGTTTTCATTTTTATTATTATAACCATCTTGTGATATTTAGAGAGACATATTTCTGGTTAGTTTCGGGGGTTCTCATGGGAACTGCTTCATCTTTGTTGTGCGATATGTAATATGAAATTTATGGCAGTCATTTAATTAGAAAATAGAATGTTAACTTTTATATATGAGCTATTATCCTAATTACCCCCTGATTATTTATTTTGATTATTTATTTTGCTTATTTATTTGATATTTGATGAGACATGGTATTCAAAAATTTATTATTATTATACATGTATTTTTAGCAGGTTATCAACAATAACTCGTGATAAAAATATAAAGTTGTTATCTTATATAACATTTATTTATTTATTTTGTGGTGTTATAAATTTTTATTGTTAATATACATAATTTAATTAAAATATCTACATAAAAAATTTGAACCTAAATAAATAAATACAGAATTTGATGAGATTTTTAAATCTAGTGGAAAAAAAAATATCTCAAAAAAATAAAAATAAATAAATAAATAAATCTCCCTACAAATTTGAACCTAATTTAACCAATACAGAGGTTTGTTAAATCTATGTAATAAATAAAACAATGTTCGGTACGTGGAAAGAAATCTATGTAATAAATTATTATATTTTAAATTATTTAATATTTAACAAATATTGAAATTAAGATAGGAGGTTCGGTAGACAATGAGAGGTTTGTAGAATTTCGGAATAGGTTGGAGATAACCTCAATAAGGTTTGATAACTAATGTTTTAGTTATTATATGTAGTTATGTTTATTATGCGTTTATGTTGTGGTTTAATATGTCCAAATGGGCTCTTATATGGTATGTCTGTTGGATATGCTCTAAGGTATGATATGCCGTATGTTTTTGTCATTTTTACTCTATTATTAATGCAGACATGTGATACGTGGCCGATATGTATGGTTACTAACTTCTTACTCTCACATTTTCTTTTCATGTTTGCCGGAGGTCCTTATGAAAACAGTTTCTGTACCTTTGATTAGAGGTAAGACTGTGTACATCCTAGGTCCACCATACTCAGTTGTGCAGGAATTGGGTGCTGTTGTTGTTATTGTTGATAGATATAAATTTTTATATTTTAATTATAATTTAATCTGTATATCTATACTATCTTATAAAGAATACATTCCCCTTGTTGAAAGTTACTCATTACAAATTGTCTAAATTACATTATCAATCATTTATCTTCTAACATATCTCCACTAACCCCTTTACATCAATTACCTACACCACTCGAC
>JAOXNX010000026.1:9082314-9097434 GCA_028566075.1 Solidago caesia | reverse complement strand
TGATGGTTGAGAAAATTGATTCGGAGATGGTTGAGAATAAAATTGGTTTGGAAAGGGAGTTGGTTGGTTTGGAAAGGGAGTTTGCGGTTGAGGATGAACCGGGCGAGCCAGTCGTGAGGTGGAACTTTTGTTGCTTCTTTTTGGCTCCATTGTTTGGTGATGATTTTTTATATAAAAATGTAGAGAAAGAAATAAGTTTTTGTTATAGGATGAGTTGTTTTTAAAAATAATGGGGGTATTTATAGTTGAAAATTGTTTGAAAAGGGGGTAAAATTTTTATTTTTTAAATTTGTAACGGTCGACTTTTTGACTGTTGTGGCCCCCAACCACAACGGCTATATCACTAATTTGGCTCGGCAAAGTTCACCAATTTGCTTCACCGATTCAATCACACCGATAGCCGGTGGCGGTGTTACCGCCGGCACCGAGCCCTCACCGTAGCCCCTCCCTCCCCTCTTATTGTATATCTGGAATACCAAATGGCTATCACAATCCAGAAGGATTAGGTGAAAAACCCCCAAGTTGCAACAATCTCATGAATGACGTAACAATCTCAAAAAAATCTTGAGCCTAAGGATGACTCACTTTGGATGTTTAAATATGGACCGTGTATCGACATTGAAGATTTTTGGTTACTGTTTACTTAGCCGGCTTACTTTGTTTGTGGTTTTTATTTCATGATCTGTTTTGGTAGTTTATGTTTTAGTATTAATGGTGTTTTTATTGAAATTTTAATAGGCAGAAGCTGCTGGAGTTGGTAAGGTTCGGCATAATAGACTAGTGAATCTAATTGGCTGTTGTGCCGAGGGAGATGAACGCCTTTTGGTGGCCGAGTATATGCCCAACGATACACTCTCAAAGCATCTATTTCACTGTATGATTTCCAAGTTCCTTTTTTCTAATCATGCTGTTAGACTATTTCAGTCTTATTGCTTTTAGACTATTATGTCTATGTCACTAAGATACAAATTTTTATAACTGTGTGTTTTTAGTAAGTTTAATCTATAATCAGTTTCTTTATGTAGTTCTGGATGATGTATGATCTTTCAGCTGTCATGTGGACATTTCTTTGTCGTTTAATAGGTTCTGATTGTTTTATAGGGGATAAACAGCCTTTGCCGTGGGAAATGCGTGTTAGAGTTGCATACCATATTGCACAAGCACTTGAGCATTGCAATGATGAAAATCGGAAAATCTACCATGATCTGAATGCATATAGGGTTCTCTTTGATGAGGTACATGTCTAATTACAGCCTTCATTTTTGGTAAAATCTAATGAAGTTATATATTTAAAATCTAATGAAATGCCACTTTGTTTCTTTACTTTTGCATAGTTATACAGGAAAAAATAATGCAAACCCTAGCCTTGTCATGCTTGACCTTAGTTTAACTTTAACTGGTGGGTGTGTAACAGGATGGTGACCCACGTTTATCTAGTTTTGGTTTGATGAAAAACAGTCGAGATGGGAAGAGCTATAGCACTAATCTTGCTTACACTCCTCCAGAGTTTTTGCGCACAGGTATACTCTATACAAATTTTGAATATGCTTCTGCGGACTGTATATGTTTCTGTTGTGAAAGACTTGGCTTCTATTCTATTTACATCTTTGATCACTATTGAAGTCCTATAACATGTCTTGCATGTGTAACAACCGAACTCTTATTTCAACGAGTCTTTTTCTTCATACTTCCAACTAAACGTGTAGTTCATTATAAATGCGAAAGACATCAAGTCCTAAGTACTAATTGTTCCTCCTTTACGTTCTTTTGTACTTCAAACATGCACAAGTCAAATAGCATATATTAACACATATTTTCTCGTCATACTTTGCCTTTGATCAACTTATATAAGGTCTTATAAATCAGTCAAAGGTCAATCCCACATGGCTTTAAAGTTAATTAGGTTCTAAAAAGGTCATTGGTCTAGCTATTTGAGGTGGCCTTACCCTGCTACCAAGAGCTATTTGGGTTAAGTCCCATAAGGAACAAGAGGTATATTAAAGGCGTATTGCAAAAAATCGAAACAGTTATTTATTTTTGTATTAGAAGTAACTGGATTACATGTAAAACTTAGAATTTGATCTGATACAAATGATTAAGATAACTTTGATTGGCAATTTAGCTAGATGAAATGAGACCATTGTTTAGCTGTAATTACCATCTCGATACTCTCCCTTAGTCATTGTTACATGGTTCGGTGGTCACAATGTTTGGTAGAGCTGCCATCTGCCATTTTATTTGGGACATTAATCTGGTTAAATCTCTAGAATTCCAGTAATCACTGCAACCAACGGTTCAAGTATCCATAAGTCAAACTCATTAAGGTGGCTTCATGGTCAGGTGTATTGATGTCCTTATATGAGGTCTTAGGTTCCAATCTCCCTAGGTCCTTTTTGGGGTGGCTAGGGAAAGGGTTTTTAAATGGTCACTCGGATACCCTGGTTAACTGTGTACATTTGAGTCAAAGACTCGCCCTCTTCTGGTACCTGAACAGGGAAAACCTATTTCGTCAACCTGTTTATCCGTAAGTCAAACTCTGTACTAAAGTTTAATGATAGAAATACATCATGAATCTTGGTGCAGTGATGTATTTTCTATGTTTTTAAAGGTATGTGTAATCTCCACTACATTATAAAGCATTTCAGCGAGGGTCTTAATTTTTGAATTTATTAAGAACTGCGATATGGTGATAATTTTGGTCAATTATTTCAATTGTTAAATATTCCACCAACAAATAAATAACACAACTTAACCCGTGTGTTAGATAACCCAAGCTCCGGCTGCCGGCTACCATCACCCCTAGCTTCATGTACTAACCAAAGTTTATGACGTTTATATTTAAATTTGATTTACACTAGAATTTAAATGTTTTTGAGAAACTATCAACCACCGCAAATTGCGCGGATACCATTCTTGTAAGTATTAATGTCAATGGCTTATGTTTCAACATATTGCAGGCAGGGTAATTCCAGAGAGTGTGATTTACAGTTATGGAACTGTCCTGTTGGACCTTTTAAGCGGAAAGCATATCCCTCCAAGCCATGTAATACATGCATTCTTTTATTCTCTTTCAGATTTCCCAGCTCATAGTCATACAAAGTTTTCTTATGTATTATCATTTCATATTAGTTCTGTTTATGGAAAAGTAACAATATCAATCAGAAGTTGAGACATTCTGTTGTTTGTATTTTTTTTCCAGGCACTGGATTTAATACGGGGGAAAAACGTTTTACTGCTGATGGATTCATCTTTAGAAGGACAATATGCAGATGAAGATGCAACTGTGATGGTGGAACTCGCTTCAAAGTGTCTTCAATATGAGGTCAGAGATCGTCCTGATGTCAAATTTCTTCTTATGGCAGTGGAACCCCTTCAAAAGCAGAAAGAGGTAAAACCCTTGCTCTTTATGGAAAGCCAATGTTCCGACATTATTTTTTTACAGTTGGTGATTTTGACCTGTTTATGTAGGGCTTGGTTGATATGGACTCTTTTTATTTATCAAATGGGTCAAACAAATATTTTAGCTTATGGGGAAACGGTTCAAGTGGGTTGAACAGGACAAAGGGGTTCAAAACGCGAACTCTTTTTGAACCATTGTCCAACCCGCCCATTCTACCACCTCTAATTTTTGCATATGCTGACATAGCTGTTTACTTGGTTTCCGAGTCTATAGGTTGCATCTCATGTGCTAATGGGTTTGACAAAAACGCCAGTCGTTGTTCCAACATTACTTTCTCCTCTTGGCAAGGCATGTGCACGAATGGACCTTACTGCAGTACATGACATTTTGCTAAAAACAGGATATAGAGATGAAGAGGGGGCTGAAAATGAGGTATGCATAATTCTTATTTGTTCTAACATTATGCCCAAGTTTTAGGATCGCCTGGTAGCATTCATATTATAATTTGACTTGTCAAGTGGTGATATTTATCATTTGTGTGGCTTTTTATTTTAATCATTGTTAAATTAATTTGTTTGGGTTATTGGTATATTTATGAAGCTATCATTTCAAGAATGGACCCAGCAAGTGCAAGATATGCTTAACACGAAGAAGTTTGGAGATATCGCTTTTAGGGACAAAGATTTTAATGGTTCAGTTGAATACTATTCAAAGGTATTTTTTTCGTCATTTTATTATTCATATATATGTTGAACATCAAATGCCTATCCTTGTAATCATTCGGCAATTGAAGTCCAGGTGAGGAAGAAACCATAGTTCACCATCGCATAAAATTACAAAATATGGTAATGAGTTTTATGGTACAGGTTGAGTGAGGTTGACTTGAAACACTTCGTGTTCTTTTTGTTTTCTTATAAATAAATAGTGCATTAAATTTGATTACAACAGTTGTATAGTTTCAATAATAACTTAAAGTGTATGAAGAAGTTAAGTTTTATGCACTAAAAGTACTCTTTGAGCTGAGTTTTTGCCTGTTTGCCCGTTTAGCTAACATTTTTTTGCCCATTTGACCCATTAGTGATAGATATTAACCCGAATCAATCTTTTCTTTGTTGGCACATCTACTTACAATAATGTTGTAACTTTACCTGGATTTTATGCTAATCCAAACCGTTGTCTCAACTGCAGTTGGTTTCGATGATGTCGGTCCCTTCGGGAACTATCTTTGTTAGGAGGGCCCTTTCGTACTTAATGCTTGGACAACCAGAACTTGCATTAAGGGATGCCATGCAAGCTCAGGTATGCTTGCCTGAGTGGCCAACTGCTTTTTACATGCAAGCTCTTGCTCTCTCAAAGCTTGGAATGGAAACGGATGCTCAAGACATGCTTAATGATGGTTCATCCTTTGAGGCGAAGAGGCAAAACAGCTGGCGTAATATGTGATTAAGGATCTCTTGATGAGGTAATGTTTATGTGAAGTTTCTACTTCACCCTTCTGTCGTAGACTACAGTTTTCGATATTAGCATTGTATAAATCCCTCTTAAAATGCCAAAATAACTAGTATTTGAGTTATGTTATTTCTGTGCCATTCGTTATTATCTACTGTTGGTAGTTCTGAAACTGTTTCAAGGTCTCGGTTACACGCATACATGTTACAAGAACTTTGAAACTTTAAATCTAGATCCGAAACTGTGATCTTTAAAGCAATGATGTAAACTCATTGTTCTGCTGGGTTTTATTACCCCATTTCGTTTGTACAAGTTTTCATCCACTATAAAGTATAAAAACATACTTGATATTTTCATCTTTAGTTTTTCTTTTCATTTTCTAAAACGGCTTTTTAGATGATTCATTGAGAGCAAAGCATTCTGGACTAAAATGTACATTGCGGTGAATACTGCAGTTTTATCAGAATCTCTGAAAACTGTAGTGGTTTTCATTTTCGGTTTCCCAATATATTTGCAGCATTTTTCTTGACAACACATGAAATAGATTGATATTATCCTAAAAAAGAAGAGAACTGAAATTATAGTGTTTTTGAGGAATGTTAGTTTTCTTCAACTAAGATGAAATGAACACCTTTCCTTACCCTTAGTCCCTTAGAACAATAGGGTTTGAAGCTGGCAAAGTCGAGAAGCATCAACCATGCGCTAGATGGCTTGTTATCTACGCGA
The DNA here is from genome assembly GCA_028566075.1 of Solidago caesia. Lineage (NCBI taxonomy): Eukaryota > Viridiplantae > Streptophyta > Magnoliopsida > Asterales > Asteraceae > Solidago > Solidago caesia. The sequence continues at coordinate 9,091,859 of JAOXNX010000026.1, read as the reverse complement.
CTACGCCTAAACTTCAGTATAATATTATTGAATCACAATATCCTGGATCAAGATGTTTGTTTGTTTTTTGACGATGCTATTGCACTCGTGTTGCATTACTACAATGCCGATGTATTCCATACCGATGACCTAAAGAAGATTACAATATGGAAGAGCAAAACTTGTCAGAAAGTGACAAATCCCGAAAATTGGTATCAATACACATACCTTTTTTTGAACCTTGTACGAGATATGTCACAAAAGCGTTTCATATGATCCAAATGTTGTTTGTCCTTTTAAATCATAAAGGAGGTTAGTAATTCTGATGGCAGAGTTATATTGAATCACACTTGTATAGCCTTGTGAGGTCAATACAAATTTCATACTTAGGGAGGATCAAATGGAGGTTGGAAAACCTGCAAAAGATATTACATTAGTGTGACTAAAGATATTTGATGCCATGAAATGTTGTTGGTTAGACGATAACCTCGACTTACATATGTATGAAACTTAACCTAGATAATGAAACAAGCCTGTAGCAAAAAATAATCACTAATTAATACATAGAAACCGAGCGACCCAAAGAATTGATGTAGATTTTAGGTTGTTGGCCTGAATCGGTTTGCCATATATAGCCAAACATAGCCATGCATAAAAACCGGTTTTTTTGAAACTCAACCCAAACCCGACCTGGGTTCAAACTGGTTTTGGATCAACAATTGACCGGTTTTTTTCCGGTTTTTTTGCCCAAAAACTGAACCCGACCCGGTCTCTACCCGGTCCTAAGGCCCGAAATCCTGAACCGGTTTCAACCCGGCGATTTAAGAAAAACCCGAACCGATTTGGGAAAAACTGGTTTTTTTTCCTGCTTCGACTTCGGTTTATCTGAACCGATTTTTTCCGAACCGGTTTTTTAATTTTTTAATATAATTTTTCTCCGGGTCTCAATTATGTGATTAATTTTATTAAAAACGGCGCTATTTCAAAAGGTGTATTTTTTAATATTTTACTAATTTTGTATTTTGTTTTTTTGTTAATTTTATAAGATTATTATAAAAATAGTTTATTAATTTAAAATAAAATATTATTTTTAATATGGTAAAAACAATTATAAAGGGATGAAAAAATTTGGTTGAGTTATGAATATGAGTGAAAATTTGAGTTAGGTTGAGTTGTTTAAAGGGATAAAAAATAATTAATTTTTTATAAAAGTTGGGTTAATATAGATTGTGAGTCAATGTTTTAAATACCGGATTTTTCTTCGAACCGGCCAGTCAACCGTGAGCGGTCGAACCGGTTGAACCGATCGGTTCAACCGTTTGGTATATATTTTTTTTAAATACTACTAAACTTGGATTGTATCGTTAGCTTGGAAGGCTAGGGGTTATAGTCAACGTCGATTCATCATTTTTAACGTCTCTAATTCAAAACCGAACATGAAACTTTGGTTTCATTCAGCTCCTTTATGGAAAATGGATATATTGTTAGATTTAAAATAATACAAAATACTTATAATCTAAAGAAAATATATGTTTTAATCTTCACAAACAATTAAAAATAACATTAAAGTATACACACCATCATAAAAATTTATAATTTTTAAAATAAAAAAAAATAATCAAAACCGGTTGAACCGGAAAAACCGGCCGAGTCAAACCATTGAACCGGACCGATAAAAAACCGGGTTTAAAAAATCGGCCTCCTGACCGCATACCGGTTCGACTGGTCGAGCCAGCCGGTCCGATCCGATTTTTAAAACATTGTTGTGAGTGTAAATGATCAAGTCTTCCATAAGTCAATAGTCAAACAACTTCACCTTTTCAGTTTTCATACATCAAAATTCTTCCAAATCTAACAAAAATATACATACAATATACAACCAAAAATCACACATCACCCCACCCACCCACCCAAAAACATCATCAAACCCCATAAAATAATACACAAAACTAAAGACACAAACTTTTGTTTATTGCATTTCCATACAAAAACGGACACAAAATTTCTTGAAAATTCCTCTTTCATGTCAGGCTGAACAGTCTTTGTTTTCCATCAAGTTTGAAACTTTCATCATGAAACCAACCAAAGTTGAAGTGGGTTTGTTCCATCATCATCTTGATCCCATCAACGAATCTCAGCCGTTGATTTCAATGCCGGAATCCCCATCTCCGGCCCTTCACTTTACCTTACCGCCCTTATCGGAATTCAACCTTTTTCAAGACGACGACGATGATTCCGGCAGCCCCACTTCCTCCGATGCCGATGCCGGTCCTACGGTGACTCATGATTCCGGGGACCCACCAAACCCTAGAAACCCTAAACCCCAACTTATCAATCCTGACCCATATATATCGTCCCAATATTTTACATTCAATATTGAATCGCATTCGTTGATGATTCGATGTATCTTGGACCGCCGGCTCGCGAACGCAGATGAGATTAGGGCGGCTACACCGGCCCCCGTGCTCGCGAGCTGGCGGTCTGTTTGGAAGGACCGGAACGAAGAAACGGCCTTTTTGACAGGGTGGAAACGGATTCAGGACAAACTTACTGTCCAAAAAGGACAAGATGGTAATGTGTTTTTGTGTTTTAAGAATAATAATAATAATTCGAATTCGAGTAGTCAATTTGTTTCGTATATTAGTCAATGGCAAGATATTATTATGAGTTTTCATGGTGATGCTGATTTGAAACATTTAGGATTGAAAGAAACTATTGACAGGATTAAGAAAATTTGGACTGTAGGTGGTAAGTTATATGGGATTCCTGAATCATATATTCGGGCTTGTGTTGCTGCTTGTCCTGTTTGTAATGGTTCTAATGGATCCGGTTTAGGGAGGTCAAAAAGACGTAGGTTTGAGTATACCGATACTTTTGATGTCCCTGCGAAAGAAGTGCCTAGTAAGTTGCAGCAGTTGGCTGCTAAACATAAGGTTGTGTTGTGTATTAGGCAGAAGTATATTAGATATAAGCCGTTTATGGCCGAGGTTAAGGATTATGCTTGTCATCGAGCAGGGGAACCGAAAAAAGCGAAGGTTTTGAAAAGGGAACCTTATGCGTCGAAGAGATGTGGGTGTAGGTTTAGGATAAGGGCGATTCTGCCAATTGTTAATTATAATGAGAAAGATAAAAGTTTTGTTTATCAAGAAGAGGGGATGGCGGTTTTTAAGTTGTATGCTGTGCATACGGGTCATGAACCTGGGCCGTTGGATGGGAATGCAAGGATTATGCATAGAGTTGTTGGGTATAAAGGTGGCTACTTGATGGATGAAGATATTCTTTATGGAACGAGCGATGAAGTTGATAATGATAATTATGTTGGGAATGATGATGGGGATATGCAGCATTCGGTTTTGCAACAAATAAAAGAGCTGAAGCATGAAGTTGGGCTTCTTGAAGGGAAAATTGGGAAAATTCAACCTGAGCTTTTGAGTTCAGTGTCTCAAGAGCTGCTTGATCTCGTGAATAAAGTTAAAAGTGTAGGAGAATGTGGGTCAAAATCAGGCGGGATGCTCTTGGAGAATGAATTAGTGGATTGGAGCGGTGGTCAAAATGCTGAATTGATTGAAGATGATGATGACAGTTTTGAACAGACATTTGGAGATGTTGGTTCATGGGATCAAATCAGCGTCCATTGCGGGAATGAGAAAGATCTTGTGGATGACACTTGTAAACCTGGAAAATGGTTGAAGTGTAATGGATTTAATAAAAATAGTATAATCGATTACGAGGATTCAAAACTAATAAAGCCTGTGAGGAATGATGAAACAGAGACAGATAGTCTTGTTGATTTGGAGGTTGACAATTTTTACCCCGATAATCCTAAATGGTATGATTCCCCTTGTGGTTTAGACCCAGGAATGGATTGTGACAGCAATGGGTTCAGGCATGGGGAGATTGTGTAGATTACTAATTTTGATTTATATTAGGTGTATATTTGTGTACACAGAAGAATGATTTGGTAAAGTATAGCCATTGTCAATGGCTTCTTTTCACATACTTCTATAATCTTTGCGACTATATGTCAATCGTGTTGTGATCTGATAAATGTAGGACTTCATTTTAGTCATCAATGAAATTATGATTCTCTCCATTTTAAGTCTTCGGGGTTTCTGCATTTCTTGATTTGCTACTTTCAGTGATGTGGCCTTTACTATTTATTGTCTTCATGTGTTTATCTACAGTTGAGTACACTTCTATTTCATCTATGACTCTCTGCCTATGGTTAGTTACCAAATGGCCCATGGATAATATGGTTGGATGATTCTATTCTTCTTAACTAACCGTATAAAGGGTGGTTATTTCCTGCAAATATCATTGTCATAATTCATCTTACATAAATTCTCTCATCAAGAATACGAAAAGCAAAATAACCAATCATTAACGGCATAATTGAAATTGTTCGACTCCTATGATTGATTCTTTCATTGCTTTATAAATTTGGTAAAGTGTACTCCCCCTACAAGTAAGTTCTGTTACAATATTGTAAAAATCTATAAGCTTGTATGGTCTTAATTGTGTTACATGGAATATCAAGACGTTTAGTATGATTTATGTTGAAATTATCAACTACATTTTGCAGTTCTTCTATGTGCATGTTCATCTTGTTTTGGACATTATAGAGTCTGGGTGGTTTGTCTTGTATTTTAGATTCATTACCTTTCTGCTATCTTGGGAAATGATGTTGATGTGCGAGTCAAGTTATGACATGTTTATCTCAAGTAAATGTTTTTAGACATGACATGCTCATAATAAATCATGTGTTTCTTGTTTGCATTGCTCAATTTATGATTAAATATTTATCTGAAGAATTTATGTCTCTATATACTAGACTGCAAACAAGAGCTATTGCTTCATTGACTTTTGTGGTCTGCAAACCTTTTAAAGATCCAAAATTTATCAAGATTTATTCACATTGAAAGTATAACATGGTAGGTACATTGAATTTTACCAAAAATTAGGTATTAGTATGAAGTCTTAAATCTTCACAAATAAACATAGAGGCATTTTAATTTTAGATCTCTGGATTAACTGATAGTAAAATTTTCATGTATCATCTTAGAACGAGTGTTTTGAAATTTTTAACATTAGAGCAAACTATAAACTTTTGGCATATCAATAATGACAGGCAATCTTTTAGCTTTTAATCCTGTGATAACCGATAATTTTGTTACTCTCTCCTAAGAAACAGAAGAACTTCGTATTATGGATTTGGTCACAAGTGAATGGAGTGGTCTTGTAAAACATTCTTTCAACTTTTGTGGAATCTTGTACATGTTCCCCAAATCCATTGACAGTTATGTATGACAGATCTCGTCTCTGAGGGATGGCATCAATGTGTAGCGGTTTCCCAGTGGAGGGACACAATGGCACTTTTTGATGCTGTGTACATGCTCTCCCCGTGATTTCATCTATTTATTGTATTTCTTGAAGGTATGTCTTCTTACTTCTTTTACTATGGAGGTGTTTGACTTGGCATATTTTGGCTTATCTGTAATTGGCTTATTTTTGATAATCCTTGTTTTTGTGGCTTATTTTTGGACTTATGAGCTTATCATGATTTGTAGTTGCGATATAAGTTGGTAAGTCAAAAAATAAGCCACAAAAACGAGGCTTATCAACCATAAGCCAAACTCAAATAAGCGAATAAGCTTAAAAGTAAGCTAAGCCAAACACCCCCATACATGAGATATATTTATAAAGTTGGTTTGCTGCTATGATTTAGTTATTAAATGTTACATGCTAAGTTATGCTGCAGTCCTTTTTCTTTTTTAATTATACATTTCGATAGTTGAATTTTCTGGTTTGATATCAATTTTCAAGCATAATAAGTTACATTAGAGCGTTCTTTCTACGTCATTGGACTGAAGGATATGAATCTGGCATGGGTTAGAGTTTTAAGTAATGTTTAGTGACAGAATGTGTTTGAACCGACTTAATTGCAGCTTGTATAGCCAAGCATTGGCTTATGAAAATTATGCCAGACCTAAAACTTCAGGTTTAAGCTTGTCATATATAGGGTGCTTTCTATGAGCTTGCACAGGCTTTGGCCTTGGCTTGGCATGTATATGTTTACAAATAAACCCCTTTAATAAATTGTAAATTCATTATAAAAGAAAGTAGAATTACAGAATTACAAGAAATGAAGACTAGTGGGACTAAAAAGATGAAAATTGCATCATGGCTCGTATAGACTGATTGATGCTCACAAGGTAACCGAGTCCTAGTCATAGCAGGGTTGAGCCAGGCTCGGATAATCAGACTAGCTGTCTCACCTAGGCTCAGGCTAGACAAACTTTTTAACAAACTGACTTGCAAGCTCTCATGGGGTGGTTTGATTTGTCTAAACCTAGACACACTTATTAAATAACCTGATTTTACACTATTTTTACATATTACAAACTTGTGCTTCACCCAGTTTTCTACAAAAAAAAGAAGATAATAATAAAAAATGAATAGATATATCATCATCCTCTGATCATTCTTCTTTTCAGGAAGTAGAGTAGCATTTAATTGGTATCCGAATTAATCTTACCTACCCCATACCCGACATACGTTTGGTATTGAGTATTGTTGTTGCTGGTATTTGAATCCCTGAGCATTGATCTCTTGATATATATTTATTGTGGCATCATATCTGTAATAGTTATGTGATGTCATGATAGACAGTACCGTCACCTTTCTTGACTATCAACATAAAAAATTAATTTCTTATCATTTGACGAGTGTGATTTTATCGTATTTCCGAATAACCATGTTTGAAAATCATTGCATAGGAGGTATGCCTTTTTATACCTGACGATTTATATATGTTAGTAATTCTTGAGCATTCTTTAATTGCATGGAGATAGACTTCTTGGCGTTAATAACTTTAGCTGTTAATATGATCTAGGTAGAAGCAGAATGACATAAGGTGGACAACGCAAAATGTTGCTTTAGTTCTTTTTTAAACATTATCATGATACATGTAATGCTTCAAAGATCACAGTCACAGGGGTGGGGAAAAGATAAGCAAGATGACTCATCGACAATTCAAATTATTTTTAAGGTGGTTCGGGCTTAGTACGATTTTCATAGGCTTGGCTGTCATCTGTTAGATCATTTTTATAAATGGTAATATGACGAAAGTTCATTTTTATTTTATGACAGCTTATATCGGTTGAACTCGTGTCTTTTAGAAAGGAAAAGAAAAAAGTACGAGTCTTAGGATAAAAATAACATTCATAGAAATCAACTTTCATTTATTGTACCAAAATAGAAACAAACTTTGTCATGTTACGATTATTAGAAATCAAATCCAATGGTAATTTTGGTAAATTGTTTATATTTTGGTACAATAAATGAAAGTTGATTTCTATTAATGTTAATTTTGGTAGATCGTTTTTATAAATGGTAATTTCACTAAAGTTTGTTTCTATTTTTTTTTCCCATTTAATATTATAAAAAATTAAAAATGCTGAAGTTACCCCACTACAAAGAAGTTTCATGTAAGTGACAAGCCTAAATAATATCCCAAGTATATTATATCGTGGTAATGTGGTGCTCCTATAACATAACATTCCTCTTAGAGGGTTTTTTTTAATAAAAAAATGCAAGTAGTTAAAACAATAATGTCAAATACTGTCTATCAATTGAATAGAAATAATATATGATTAAATGAGCCTCATGTATTAAGAATGAATCAATTTGTGTGAGTTGGATACATTATTCACATTCACTTGACCTCACCCTGCAAATATAATATTATAATTTTGAATCAAATTGTTTATCTTTTCTCTCAATTATTGATATTTCGTTATCAATTATATATATATATTTTATTTCTTTTGGTAATCATGGTGTTTTACTCGTTTTGCGAGCAGACTATTACCAAGAGCCGAGCCCAGAGTCGGAGCAGATGAGCCTTTGTGGCCACTAAAAGAGATTGAACCTGTAACCTTCTGAGAGTTTTACCTTTTTGGAGACATATGTCCAACTAATGGACCACCACCCTAATGGTTATGATATTTTTTTTATGAAACTAAAATGTTTAATTTGTGAATGATGATTTATTTGAACGGTGAATCGCATCCAAATTCACGACTTCAATTTCATGTGTTGCTAGCTTTCAAAATGAAAAAAATAATTCCATTTATAGTTGTTTCATTTGCTGCTGAAAATCGATTGAAATGAGTGAAGTTTATGATTGCAAATTAACATTCGAATATAATTTTTAGTTGAAGGTTTTGATAATTTTCCCCGAAATCGGTACACTAATATTTTGTGCTATCAGTTTTAGTGTAGGTGCAACAGTTTATTGGTCTGGTGCATCAGGTAGTTTAGTGGTCTGGTGCATCAGGTAGATTAGATGCTACAATTTTTTGGTCTAGCAAGCTTTTGTTTCCTTGGGGCTTTTGTTCGACCAAGGGTTTAGAATTTCTGTGGGTCGGGTTAGGTTAGGTGAGTTCTCTTTTGTTTTGTTTTCATACACATGATTCTTGGCTATACAAATTGGGGTATCATTAACATTTTTATTTTTTATTTATTATAAAGTTTTAATGTACTTTTCTTTTTGTAAATTGTTGCACAATAAACTTTTTTATTGACATGCTTGTACAATGAACTTTCAAATTTTTTATACAAAATGGTACTTGAGTGACCTGTTGACCGAAAACAATCTGTTAAAAGTATCTTCTTTTGTTTGATTGGTGACATGGAGATTAAAAAGAAATACTTCTTTTTTTAAATAGATAATAATCCACCACTCAACACTCATATCCAAAGCAACACCTTTTCAAATCCAAGCTATTTCTCATATATTTTTTTTTTGTGGGACAAATGAGATTTGGGCTTGACATTTTTGTTTCTTGAACCAACAAAGATGTATCCATATGTGGTAACCTACTGACCTCCATGATTCTGGGAATCGGTCTTGGGGAATGAGGTTTTATGATGTGTGAAATGTGGATATGAAATTTGTTGGTTGGATTTGTAATTTATTCTTTGGATTGAATTTGTTGTATGGATCTTCCTATAATATAATCAAAATGAAATTGCTTTTTGTTTCATTAATTTGTTTTGTGTTTTTGATTTCTTTGTTTTAATTTTTAATTGGGTTTTTGTTATTAAATTGATTTGACAGATGTTAAGGAAGGAAGGAGGTGGCGGTAGTGGCCACTAGTGTGGTGATGGTGACCCGAGATGGGTTAGGGGTGAGATGGTGGTGGCAGATGAAATGTGGTGGTGGCGGATTTGATGGAATGTGATGGTGAAGATTGGTGATTGATGGAATGTGGTAGTGATGGCGGTTGGTGATTGGTGGAATTTGGTGGTGATGGCGGTTGGTGATTGGTGAAATTTGGTGGTGATGGCTAGTGACAGGTGGAAATATGGTGGTGACTGGTGGAAAGTCTGATGTTTCAACCGCAATAAAAAGTTGTAGGATGAGAAAGATAAATAATAATAGATACATAATAATTTAAATTAAAATATTAAAGAGATGTATCAATAAGGTTCTGGTTAAAATAAAATAAGTATTAAAGTAAAACAAATAAAACAATCATATTCTCTTAACTGAAAATCATTGT
>JAOXNX010000026.1:9048036-9059174 GCA_028566075.1 Solidago caesia | reverse complement strand
TAGTTTTTCATGCTTTCCAGCCCCGAACTAAAACTGTTAGAACAGAACAGAAAAAGGGGCAGTGAACTCACCTGACAGTAGAACAAGAAGGAAATATTACACGAGAACGAGAACGAGCACAAGTATTCTAATAAATACTTAGAATGAACGAATGAGTCACGATCTAATAATCTTGAGCACTCGAACCTAGAACATAAACAATTGAGGTTAATACCTCGCGAACGTCTAATGTCTAACAATGAGTACCTAAGAAATGCCATTGAACTCAAGTGAACGTAAGTTCGTACGTTTAAGGTTTAAATTAGAAAATCTCTAAAATTTCATAATGTGTCGCTTTTAAACCTTAAATCATGATTTAAAGTCCGTTAAATCATTTTGTTAACTTAAAGATTCTAGTTCAAAATTACGTTGACCAAGACAATCATGCGTAGCTCGTACGGACTTGACTCAATAAAACTCGTACGAACTAGACACCACAACCTCGTACGAACTTAACAATATTAAACTTCGTACGAGGTTCACATCCAAAATTCGTACGAGGTTCACAATCAAATGGTTCGTACGAGGATAACAATTAAATGCTCAAACGAGGTTCACCATTAAGTCTCAAACGAATTTCACACTCAAGCTCGTACGAGGCTCAAAAGTGATTGGATAAAATATCTAATGTCCAAAACGAGGTTTGCATTTTAATTCTCAAACGAACTTGACATATTTAATGCTTCGTATGAACTTCAATATCTCAAGCTCCGTACGAGGTAAGCCATATACTAAGCTTCGTACGAGGTTCAAAATACAAAATTGGATAAATATCTAATGGGGGGGTTCGGTGCCACCACACGAACCATGACCTTTGACAAACAAAAAGTTCATTTCATACATTTGAAAAAGGATGAAAGATCAGTAATGAATTAGATTATATATACAGCAGGTCACGTGGGATGCATTAATCATGAACAAATACTTTCATTTGGTAGCAAAAATTTAATAACCGAGCCACCATATCTAACCTCGTACGAACTTTGATCATATCCAACATTTGAGTTTTATTTCACGAAAACGACTCGTTTATGACTTGGAAATCAACCCAAATGATAGATAAACAAAACCCCTAGAGTTTTGATACGAAAAACAACCCGAAACCTTTGATTTCGAGGCTCTAAAAATTGTTCAAAAATAAACTCCGAAAATGAAAAGTTTTTCTTGAAAACTTGATAGATTCAAGGCATTTCTAGGTTAGATTGAACAATTAATTGAATAAAACACTTACAAAATGATCCACGAACAATATTAGATCGAAGAACAACAAGAGTTTTAGAGAGAGAAATAAGAGAGAGAAGGGGATTTTGACTAATGGCTAAGATTAGGTGCAAATGAGATATTTATGTCTTAAACTTTCTTTAAGTCTTTACAGTTCTGTCCGGAAAGTCTTTCGTTTTAACTAAGTTCTTTGACCCGGAAATCATTTAAAACACATTAACAATACTAAAGTCTTATTTTAGACCATTTTTTTTTTATATTTTAATTTGGCATTTCATTAGGCGATTAGTACCCGGTTACAAACTCGAACTCGACTCTCAAGATCACCGAATGTAACATTTACGATTAAAACTTTATTTATTAAAATATAAACCAGTAAATTCTAGTTTTTCTACAGACGACGGCGAACCGAGCCGCGACCGAACGGAAATGTTCAGGTGACGGTTGTCACAGTATGGGGCGGTTTCTCCGGCAACCCATGCCCGGATCGCCAGCGGATCGCCGAAAACACCACCCCGATTAGGCGATTAGGGGTACCGGCGACCTGTGTGGCTCGCCCAAATAGTCTGTTTCTTTCGCTTTTTTCGCGTTCTTCAATATAAAAGCCGGCGACCCCCGGCGACCTCACTCCCTCTTTTTTTGGACTACCCAACTTGATGACTTGACGCCATATGACGTGAGTCGCCCCTTTGTTGGATAGCCCCATACCGGTCAGCCTAATACACGCTGGTTCTGATTACTTTTTGTTTGGCTGCGTCTACACACATATATCTCACGTAGAACAACTAATAAAATACTTAAAAAGTAGACATCTTTGTCAAGGTAGTACAAGTTTGCTGCCATAAAACCATTCCAAAAAGATAAATGTAATGATGATTTGCTATAAAGCCATTCCACAAAAAATAATAAATGTAATGATGAAAAGCCATTTTCATAGTTATTCATATGATAAATGTAATGATAAAGTGAGACCAATGTTATTCAGAAACCCATAAAAGATCAGGAATCTTTAGGAATTTTTTTAAAATTAAAATTAAAAGGATATTTAAAATCATTTATCATTTACTATATAATTATTTACACATGTTCATATGACTATGTATATACATTTGATCACCAACTATCCCATGAAACATTTATTTTTAAAATACTTACATACATATGTTCAACTTGCATACATATGCTCATAGCACTATACTTGCATATATATGCTCATAGAATCCATTTTTCACATAATTGTATAACGGATGAAGATCCATGTCTCCACATAATTGTAAAATCCAAAATTGCACCTAAATAAGTAAAAGAACAATCACCATGTAAAGAATAATCAATGGTTGAGATTGAATTAAAAAATTTAAAAGGGTTCCTAAAGGTTCTTTACCTTTTAGGGGTTACTAAAATAACTTTTCACTATATATATATATATATATATCATGATAAAGAAAAGTGTAGATTGGTGGAGAATGAGTGCTTTCTTGACACCAACCATTGTCCACCTTACAATAGGGGTGCCACTTTTATACGAATTTAAATAATCCATCCGATCCAAATGCTATTTGGATTAAATGTATTGGGTTAATTGGAGATTTTGGATTGTAATTTGGATTTCGGATTTGTTATTTAAATTACACAGATCGGATTACAAGTTATTTTATAATTTTTGGATTCATCCAAATAAAAGCTTCGCATGTAATAAATTTTATTTATATCTAGGAATAATAGTATTTGTTTTGGTTTTATTTTTGACTAGCTAGTAATATAAGAGAACTCGGATTAAATTAGAATTCCTTCAACAAAATTTGAAACTTCTACGGTCGGTTTACCTTTGGTAAGGCCGTAAAGAATACTAAATTCACTGCACATATCACTTATGACAAGTTTAAAAGCTCTATTTTTAACCTATTTGGATATCTTGCATCATATCCGAATCATCTCATATTTAACTGAATTCGAACAACCTGAAGCTTATTTAGTTTGGATTTTGGATGAATTTATGATAAGTCGAATCTGAATAATCTGATTTGAACAATCAATTCAAATCCATATAATCTATCCGAATAACACCCTTACCTCACAAAGATCACGCTGGACAACTTCTTTGGCAAAACGTCTTATAATAAATTAGTAGTGCTACTGAAAGCACTTAGTGTGTTGCACCATCTTTAACTTAATTATAGCAGCTACATAACCATTAATTTTTATTTAATTTATACATTATTCTGTTACATGTTTCCTATCACTATTTCTATATCACAGCCAAACATCTTGAATTACGAAAAACATTTAACAAGACATCCACATATGTTACTTTCCCTTAAAATCCCTAAAAAAAACAAAGGGAAAAAAAAGAGATAAATATAGCTAAAACTTCAAACTTTCAACCATATCAAGCTAGTAGTAATCCAAGTAAAGAAGCTTGTCATTGTGTATCTCCTCCTTCCATTTCCTAACGTTCATGGCTATAAATTCTTCTATTCTAGTTGTGAGATCATCATTAACATCGTCTGCAATACTACTATCAACATCATCTTCATCACCTTCATCGTCGTTATCCTCGTCATAACCATCATACCCATGAAACCCTCCTTCTTTCTCTTCGTCGCTCCTAATGGCACCCTCAACTAGCTTCACTTCAACAGAATGAGAAACTAAGTCTTTATCATGATCACCAAATTCATGGCTCTCGGTTGCACCCTCTATTAATTTTAGATGAACTAGACGAGGAACGAACTCTTGGTCATCTTCATTTACGATATTCGTGAGACTATAAGTTTCATGTAGTATCATCTGATCATCTTCATCAACTTTGTAAGATAATGGGTATAATTCTTCTAATATAGAGGTAAACATCATGGAGTAGTGACAATAATGACAATCTTTACCTTCATGACTTGATTGCTTCAAAAAACCTCTCAAGACTACGGCCACAATGAATAAGCTAAGTGCAAAAAGCATTAACAAAACGTAGGCATGTTTTATCTCATTTGTAGATTTGGGAAAGAGCTCAAGTTCTTCTTGATTACTTGAGAAAGAAAAGAAAGCAAAGAGTGATGATAGAATAAGTTTAGCGATCTTCATGCACCTCAATTTAATTTGTTTATTTACTTCGTTTCTATATATATTTGCTTTGAATAGTGGAGTTTATATCTATATATCTTGTGTGTATGTATGAAAGAATATATATATAAAAGAAAAGAAAGTATAAATGGTTGAGTATATTATATATAATATAATTTAAATAACCGTTACAATAAAGTCTACGTGTGAAATTTCTTCGAAAGAGTTTATTGTGTTTGACAAATAATCAAAGATTAAATTAATTGTGTAGTAGATGTCATGGTGATTAAGTAATCAAACTGATGACTGACATTTTGACACTTTTTTAGCTACTTGTGTATTTAGTGAACTTTTTAGATACTTTCTTTCGATTGATTTATCTTAATCAACAAAATTAAGTCCCATTTGTCTTTTTTATAATTAAGTGTTGTCGAGATGAAATGCGTGTCTAATTAAATAAATATCTTTTGTATAGATTAAACAGTATTATTGTTGTTTATTTTATGTAAAATAATGAAAGTAAGTCACTTAATAGATAAGGCATCATGTCCGAAACTTTTTAAGTTAAGTCATTCTTTACAAATTAAGAATAAAACAAACAGATATTTTTGACTTGTTACATTAAAACATTACTAATTATTAAGTCAAATAAGTTCAAAACAAACGTCACCAACATCATATAAAACTTTTGTGTAGCACACGGGTAATATGTGTGATGATACTCTTATGTAAGGGAGATGATAAAGGTGTCATCCTTTTTGATATTATATCGCAATTGTATAATCTGTTATAAAAATTATGCATTATGATATATTTTTCAAAAATGTTATATTAATATCGGTTCCTCTTATGTAATATGTCTCACTACTAATATCGGTTCCTCTTATTGTAGTTAATTATATATAAACAATGTTTCTAAGAAACTCTTTTTCTATTTTATGTTTAAAAAAGTGACCATAAACATTAATCCCTTCCAAGACTTGTATGTGTAAACACTTGTATTGGAGGATATAGTAGTCATTTCTTTTACCAATTATTATTACATCGTCGCTATTAAGGAAATAAAATAATCATTAATCATTTAATGACATTCTTTTTTTATTACTAAGTGAATATCATAGGTTATCCAAGACTGCAATGGTCCATGACAAGAAAAGTTCAAAGAAATTTCACTATGTATATTATGGGTAAATGTTCGGTACAACAGTCATATCAACTGGAGGGGAGTTGTTTTAAGATATTCTTCGATAATATTTTTGAATTTTTTAAGATGTACATACTCAGATTCTCATTTGATAATTTGCAAATTGCAAATAAAATAATGCCTAGTATTTTTATTTCATTTTTTAAAAGTGTATCAAGAACCATTTCATCTATCTACAACACATTAGGGTTGAGGTTTGAACATCATGGTTATGAAGAAAAATTTGTAAACTTTTTTATTTTTAAGAACAACAAACTATTATACTTCTACTCCTAAACTACACAAATGTCTAGAATGCAACCCAATACTTCTGAAAAACCTCCAATAATCCACCTTCACAAATGTGAGTGAGACTCGAACCCAGGGTGAAATACCACAAGGTTAAAGACGTTATCAATCATAAAAAGAAATAGTTTAGCTAATAAAACTTGGAAGATAGTTTCAGTTTTTGTAACTTAAAATAGTTTATGGTTTTGAGAGGCCACAATGTTGCCCGTTTTCAAGTCTTTCAGTTACATTTCTTTTACTTTTTGGAAATGTTAACAAGTTTGTATGCTTGCCGAAATACAAGTTCACCCACGACGTTATGCACGGAAGTGGTAATTTCGACCCATGTATTACTAATCAGCTCCACTTTGGTTATGTATACCTCTAATGGACAAATTGGTAAACTCTGAAGACTTAACTAAAAAATGAAATTGAATTCAGAATATTTCAGAATGTATAAGATCTCAGGAGTCACTTTATTAATATACATTAGATAGTAGTTGTAATTGGATAGATTTCATCATGAAGATTAACATGTTAATTATTTACAGAAGTCAATACAGAAAAGATCAAGTGTTTGTAGATCGGCCCAACCGTTTTGCCCTGTTTAATCAATAATAGAAAATCGGTGTTCGGGTCAAAGCCCTCTATGACTTGCTATCCTGCCTGTTCATTTTGCAAGCTCAAGGTATTCTGTATCTATCTACCGGAAACCATATGCGTAAAGCTTTTATCTATAAATAAAAGGATTCGACATCACATTAGGTATTATAAAATCCTGGTTTGGTAGAACCGGCCCAGTGTCGAGTCTGACATGACAGATTGACAGACCCTAACAAGTTCTGATTATGACGATCTAACAGATTCATTTTTATTGGTTGGTGGGGAAAATGTGACAAAGGAATGATGAGCAAAAATTCTCTTCAAGTTTACCTGTCAAAAACTACTGTAAAATCCAAAATGTTGTACAAATAGCTCTACATGAATTGCAATAATCTTGTAATGGAATATTATCAAGCGCCCTCCACAATTTCGGATACTATTTATGGTTCTACCTTTTTCTTAGCAACTGGCTTTCATGTGATTATAGGTACTCTTTTCGAATTACATACTATGTTCATGTATTTGTTGTAAGCTCATTTGTTGTTACATCTGCTGGAGCTTGTCCAACAGAGCAATCATGCAACCTTGTCAAAAATCGTCTTCAGAGGCCCATCCTTTCTTCTCCAATGCTAGCCGCAATGCCTAGCAAGAGAAAGTAAAAAACGATTAGTACAGCAATCGAGGGGTCAGAAGGCAAGTCACATTGCTTAAATGAGTCATGAATTGATATGGCAAAATGGGCATTTTAGGTAGCATGTCAGATAACACTATCACCGGTCAATTTAGTTAGGAATGGCAGTGAGGCGGATTCTGGACGGGAGTACCATTCCCAAACCGCCAACTGTAACCCATTTCTTGTAGGGGATCTTAACAAGGTACCCGAACTGGGGTGCAGGTAAACCCGGCCCAATCCTTGAACCCTACCAGATTTTAGGTATATATGGTTGTAACAGTAAACTAAAAACTTGATCTCATGAATGAAAATATGTTTTTTTCATTAACCAACTTATACATACTAATAATAATTAACAGAGTACACTCAAAATATTTGAGCATGTTCATGGTTAACAAATCACCAACATGCTATACAATCTTGATTTAAACAAAAATAAACACTTTATCATGAAACTTTCAACAAAACATGAGCAATGTACCATGCACTTAAGTAATATTTTAGGCAGCATTAGAAATTTTAAAAGAAAGAAACGTTATCTTTTAACAGTCTCATACTCATAGGTGAAACCTCATCATAAAAATTTGCAATTTGTTAAATACCCCATAGGCTTAAGCAATGATAGAATAAGTAACCTTGGATGTTGACACCAATAACAGCTGTAATTTGCTGATATGATGTTGAGGTGAATCATGGTCTAGATCTGATTTAATCGGAACATTATACAAATTAATCTTTATTAGCTACATGTATATATGTCACAAATGCCGGAACATTTATATAGAGTTATGGACAAATCTCTAAAGCATACTACCATGAATTTCTGAACAAACTCTTATTATTGTGAGAACTGTACAATAGTGCTGTCATATAAGATTGTATAAATGATATCACAAAATGATAGGAATACCAAGTATATCTTACATTCTAACATGCTTGCAAAAGCAGCATAGTACAGATCTAGCTGGTCTATGATTTTAAATTTAAATGTCACAAAATCAAATCCAGGACTAACTAGTCTTCACAAAGTTGTCATAATAGATAAATCGGTTAGCATCTCTTAGAGGTGGGGACATAGGCAGGTCAGATAGGGTTGGAAAACTAGTTCAATGCAAAATAGGTACCATTCCTAGTATGGGTCAAACAAGGCGACATCAAGGACATAATAATAACACAAAAAACCAAATACCAAAACGAAAAGGATCTATAAATCAATGCTTATTACCTTGACTCTCTTTTTATTGGCATCAAAACCAAGCCCAATGCGAGATGCTGATCGATATTGTACAAGTGGTTTCTTCCCAGGAGGGAACCAGAACTCAACATCATCCACAAACTGAGAAAAACAAAGCAACTGATCAACACATGATTCGTGTCCTTGTATTAATAGAAAAAACAAGACTTTTGTAAACATTACCCCTAAAATCGGGCTTTCATACTCCACACGTATATAATCGTCTTTCTTTTCTACAATTCTTGGTGTGAAGTTGTCCTGTTTTGTTGCTTTTATCTGTGATAAAATCAGAGAGGGACATTGAATTGAACCAAATAAAGAGCACAAAATACACATATTGATTTGTGATCTTGTGTGCTTTGAAGCAATGTCAACCCATGAACTAATAAAAACTGATAACTAACCACTTCAAGAAGCTCCTCGACTGCTACTTCTTTGCTCACAGGTTTGTTACTCCCACGCCCTTCGTTTGGATTATAATTCCTTCAGAAAACGAATTAAAAACAAAGAATCATTAGCTAGTAAATATTTAAACAAACAAGATCAAACTACCAGTGTCAAACTTGTTTCTGTGAGATGTACATTATTACGATCATTCTATATTGTTTAACATTTATAGGACCAACGGCTTTCATTTTATAGTAGTTTGATCAAAACTAAAAGTGAGAGTAATTGAATATATGATATCTTACCAAGGTGGTACGTAGTGGACAAGGTCGCTGATATTCTCGGACGTTGAGACACATTTGTTTGTTGCAGGGCATAAAGCTAAAGCAGGAGGATTCTTCTGCACACCAAGGTAATCGGGTTTATTTCCACTGTATCAAACACACAGAATATTGAATTGTTCATTAGAATTGTCACATTTTAAAATTTCCAGCTTTGAGAACCTTCCAAACAGGCTGTGTTAGCAAAAGTTTCAAAATTGGCAATAATTCAAGTTCCCTATACTTAAATACACACCATCACTTATAAGATTGCCATGAAAGTTGAAACAAGTAACAACTGATTTTGCATAAGTTGAGTCACGGCGACGAGTGAAATGTCTAAATTGGCATCAAGAATATCAGATATTTTGAAAAAATGATCGGTATGCCTAAAATGAATGTCAAAGATATGCCTGAACAAAGGGGTTGCGACAGATGTCAAAAACTAAAGGCGGATATTCAGAGGTATACGGTATGTGTTCAAAGTTGATCGCAAAAAACTTGCATTATGTTATGACCCGGTGTAGACAATGTAGGGCAAATATCACATAATACCAAATATACTTAAGCCATTGTCTGTTTTAGGTATAACATTTTTCAATCTGTTTTCATAATTACATTTTTATTAACTGGCTATCTTTGATAATTATAGAATAAAAGTTACCAAGGATTTACTGCTCCAATGTGCTTCTTTTTTTCTTTTTTTCTTTTTTCTTTTTGTCTCTTCCACGTCATTAAAACTTTAAAATATGTCCTACTAGCCTATTTTCTTAACATTGTTTTGGTAAAGGGGGTATTTATCACAAGCACAACAACTTTTCCAATTAATTGATTGATAATAAACACAACAAAATGTGACTAAAAACATTATTAAATACAATAAGGTTGTTGAATAGGAACCTGAAGTGAAAAATGGCACCTAAAACAGCAAACTCACTGCTCCTCAATATAACCTCCCTGCCAAATTTAACAAAAACAACATTAATTTATTTTTAATATAAGTGGTTGGTATTAATTAATACAGTATTACCTTCGAGTTACTACTACTTGTTGTTTTTGTTTATCTTTATTATTATTATTATTATTATTATTATTAGATGAAGATGATGATTTGAAGAAGAAGGAAAGATGAGAGGAATTGATGTTGGGTATCGTTTTTTTTATGATGATGTCATTTCTTACTCTGTTGTTGTTGTTGTACATGTTTGGCAATGACGTCATTGTAGACGACATTTTAGTTGACTACTTTTCAGCCTGGTGTGTGTGTGTGTGAACCAGGGATGATGCAAGTCAGGTAAGGTAAGGAGTGTTGCTATTTCCACCAACCACCCCCCTTTGTTGGAAATAGACAAGCATTACCCGCTTGTACTGTCTGCATTGTTTATTATACGGTACAATAAACAATGCAGACGGTACAAGCCGTTAATGCTTGTCTATTTTCACCAAGGGGTGGAAATAGCAAGGTACTAAAACATAAATTAAAAGGAAATGGGGTGTGCTATTTCCACCTCCTTTATACGCATTAACCGCTTGTACCGTACAATAAATAATGCGTACTGTATAAGTATTTAAAGCTGTCTATTTCCACCTTGGGGGTGGAAATAGCAAGGCAGAAATTAAAATTGATTTATTTAAAATATTACTATATTATTAGTTTAAAAAAAAATAAAAAAAAATCTCGTACTTAGTGTAGACTGTAGAAGGATACTAATCTAGTGTAAGTTTTGGTACATAAAATGGAAATGCATACAACAAGATTTTTTTTAGGGTGTTAATGTGTTATGTTAAAAGTTTGTTTAACAACCATTTATTTATATTGTCATGTCAAACATCATACTCATCTTACTCAAACAGTTAAACTTTTTAAAATATATAAGGCCGTCTCCAATGGCTTTTACAAAATGTCCCAACATACTGGCCACCTCAGCAACACGTCAGCAAACTGTTCCAGCATACTGAACCAAAAACTGAACTTATTTTGCCTCCAACCCAGCATACTGAAACTCAGTTTGCCCATTTCACATCATCATCCATATTAAATTAAATAATACACTATTATCTATACTCCTTTATAAAGATTATCCACCCCCCTTCTTTTAGAAATAGTTACACAAATGTTACTTTGGAAAT
>JAOXNX010000026.1:9015969-9027797 GCA_028566075.1 Solidago caesia | reverse complement strand
TATATATATATAAGATAGATGTAAATATATAGATGTAGTAGATAGATGATATAGTATAATACATGTATTTGTGTAAACAAAAAAAAATTAAAAATAATTGAAGGATGCCCCAAATAAAAATGCCTTACACCAAAAAAAAAAAGGAGGAACATCCTTAAGAGAGGCACCGCCACATGGCTGGCGGAAGACGCCCATGTGGGGTGCCTTATGCTCAATAGTCTAAATTCCCATTAAATCCACCCTCTCTCCCTCCCGGCTCCCGCCCCTTCTCTTAAAGAAAATATATTAAAAAAAAAAAAAAAACATCTTAATAAAAAGAACACCTTGCATTCATTCTTCTCTTGCACGATTCTCTCCTTTCCATCTTCTTCCTCCTCCTCTTCATCTCTAAACCAAATTTTACATGGCTCGAAACAAGGTCAAACTTCATTTCTTCTTTTCCCTTATTATTATTATTATTATTTATTTATTTATTTATATATATTTGCTAGGGCAAACAAATGAAGTTAAGATGCTAAATTAGACTAGTAATGCTTATTATTATTAGCTTTTAATTATCTAAATATAATTGTGTTAATTGCTTGAAAGTGGTTATGTGATCGTATTTTACTTTTTCAAAGACTATATATATAACTAGAACTGTGTGTCTGCGACATATATGTAGTTTTAGCAGGTAGTTAAAAGGAATAAAGTCTGGAAATGGCAACCGGGTGATGTGTCACTTTTCTATTGCTGTTACTTAATATGATGTTCGTATAATACAAGTATAGATATGGATAGATAGATGATTAAAGAAGCAAATTTGTTGTGAATCAAGAAAGAGTCAAAACAAGTAGCATTGAGTGTCGAGCTACTTTTTTCTGATTTCTAGAATCTTGGAACGTTGCCTAATGTTGTTGGTGAATCTATCCCAATTAGTGGTTCTTCGAGGGAAAACAGTTAGAATTAAAGATTAGTCAAAGCAAGTCTGTTGGAATCAACCGAAATTGAGTCAATGTTTTGCTGCTAAGCTCTCTATTTTTTTCTGTATCAAACATTGATCATATGCTAATATCTCGAAGCCTCAAATGTACTTCATGTTTTATATGATTTACTAGTTCATGGCTGTTGGTAGAATCCACAAACATAGTTCATGTCTCTATCGTTTTCTACAAGGTTGGGGAACTCGCAACTCGGACTCTGCTCGGATGGGGTCCAAGGTAAGAGTACTCGGCGACTCAGGGAGTATTCCGATTGGAATTTTCTTTATAAAAATAATATAATTTGAAATTATATGTATAAAAATAAAAAATCTTCTGAAATATTTTGAAAAAGTAGTTAAAATCTCTACAAAGAACTTTCATCGGGGTAGTTTGTGTAATATTTAAGAGATCTAGCAATGGTTTCACCTATCTTGACCAATTTTCACGGATCTTGACTGTTTTTTTCTGATGTTGACTCTGTTAACTGATTTCCTACTCGGATTATGCCTGACTTGGATTGGCCGACCTCCAAGGTAAGAGTACTCGCCGAGGAATCGGTCGAGTTGGCCGACGCTGACTTTTACAACCATGGGTTTCTATGCTTTCCATAATATCTAAGCAATTTTCTTTTCTTTTGCTTGTTGATTGTACTTGTTAGATCCCATCAGATGATTTTGAGTTACTTTTTAGTTTTCTTGGATACTTTATAGAGTGATCATTTGTTTCATTGCATGATATTGGTCCATCATACTCTGAACGAAATCTTGAAATACATTACTCACCGCGCTGTAAAATTCTATAGAATTGCTGATTGATGTTTTGTTTTACTGCAAAGAAGAAAAAATAGTAATTAATCAGAATGAACAACAGATAAAGGTAAGCAAGTGTGTCATTCATAACTATTCTAGTTGATTCAATGTTCTGCTACTAACTTCCTTAATAAGTTTATCATGTTCTGATCATGCAAATTGCTAAAACTGTATTATTTGACCTCTCATAGTTTCTAAGTTTGCTATGAATTTAATACAAAGTTTGTATAGGGCAGGAAATCAAAATTTCGGAACTGATGATAGTAGAACTTAGCTTATGTTTTTTGCTTGCTGTATCTGTTAACACTCATCAACTGATTTAGTCCTCGAAGTTTCTTCAAAGAGTTACATTGAAAGGATTTACTTTGTACCTTTGGTTGAAACAAAAGGGGGGCGGGAAGGCAAGTGAATTGAAGTGATATAATAAGACTTCATTCTTCACTTGCACGATTCTTTCTTTCATTCTTCCTCTTCATCTCTAAACAAACAAATAAACAAAATATATATGACTCGAAACAAGGTCAATCTTCATTTCTTTGATTTTTATTATTATTATTATTATATTGTATATCTTTGCCAGGGCAAAAAAAAATGAAGTTAAGATGTTAAATTATACTGGTAAGGACTTAGTATGGCTGCTCCCACCCCTAGCCAAGAGGCTACTCCAATGAAACATGAAAACTCAAATTTGGGTTTATAAAAAGATCCGACATTTAGGTAGTAAAAATATAGAATAGGAAAATATAGAATAGGAATCTTTCTTAGCTAGCTAATAACTGGTTATGAAATTCTTGTTAATAAAGCTTATATACTGCACGCATATGTTACAAGTAAACAAGTTGTTAAGGCGACGTGTGTGTGTGTTAGGTTTCTGTGGAGCAGCCAACATATTCCCATATATATATACACACTATAATATTTATGCAACTCTTGTTTTCTTTTCCTTTTGCTTGTTGATTGTACTTGTTAGATCCCATCAGATGGTTTTGAATAACTCTTAGTTTTGTTGGATACTTAATAGACCCTAAGCAGTTGTTTCATTACATGATATTGGTCCATCATACTTTATAACGTTTTCCACCTTGCTGTAAAATTCTATATTTTTATGAAATTACTGATTGGTGTTTTGTTTTACTGCAAAGAAGAAAAAATAGTAATTAATCAGAATGAACAACAAATGAAGGCAATTAAATGTTTGTATAGGGCAGGAAATCAAATTTCAGAACTAATAGTAATATAACTTAGCTTATGTTTTGTGCTTGCTGTATATGTTAACACTCATCGGCTGATTTAGCTCTCGAAGTTTCTTCAAAGAGTTGCATTGAAAGGATTGACTTTGCACTCTTTTTTTCTAATGTCCATCCATCACAAGCCGCTGAAACTTTGCAATATAGTTTTACCGATTGTTGCCTAATTTTCCATTACTGCAATATTAGGTTTCAAAGCAAACGGGTTTCCTCTGTTTATATCTAATATCAAGAAAAATGAACTTTGAAAACAGAAACTTCGATTTCATACACTTTTAACTGTTATCGGAAATGTATGCAGGAAGGATTGATTCTATTGATTGATGTTAGTCCATCAATGCACAGTGTTTTGCCAGAGATTCAGAAAGTTTGCTCTTTGCTAATACAGAAGAAGGTAATTCCCTTGCTTATTCAGCTTTCTTGTTCATCTGTGGTGTTAGTTGGTTGGGGCTGTTATTCTTTTATTTTGTGCCTCTGTTAAAAATATCGATCGACGGTAATATAGGTTTTTGATCAGTTAACTTGTTCTATTGGTCCAAATTTGTATTTATGCAGCTGGTTTTTAACAAATATGACGAAGTAGGAGTTGTTGTATTTGGAACAGAAGGTAATATTGGTTTGGTTAGCCACTCATTTATTTCTTATTAAAATCATTTCAAGTCCATGAATTTTGCTCTAAATATGTCCATATCTAAGGTTTTTAAATATACAGATACCAAAAATGATCTGACAAAAGAAGTGGGTGGATATGAACATGTCACGGTTTTGCAGCCAATCAGAGTTGTCGATGGAAATCTTGTTGAAGTTGTACAACAACTTCCTCATGGAACCGTTCCTGGAGATTGTATCCTATGTTTATGTTACATTATGCTTCATTTTCTCGCATATTGCATTTTTTATCCAACAGTTTTATCATACACAAGTAAGGTTTGATGTCATATCTGGGACCCAATGTTATCTTCTTCATGACATGGAAGTCGTCATTGATGTTTGATTGTGCTTATCGGCTTCAAAGCTGAGCAGTTTGTACCTTGACTTAAAATGATAGTTATGGATGCCATTGTTGTCGGGATGGATATGCTAATTAAGAAATATCAAGAAACAATCAAGGGTAAAAAACGTATATGCCTCATTACTAATGCTATGCATCCTATCAAAGATCCATATGAAGGTACAAAAGAAGATCAGGTCTACACCATTGCTGAGCAGATGGCTGCACATGGAATGAAAATTGATTGTATTGTGTTTAGGGGAAACCAGGAACGGGATGCACATGATAATAGTATTATTGAAGAAAATGATACGCTGCTAAGTATATTTTCAAAGAAGACTAAAGCAAAGGCAGTGCATGTTGAGAGTTCAACTTCGTTATTGGGTGCTCTTAGGACTCGTAATATAACTCCTGTAACTATATACAGGGGTGATCTTGAAATAAGCTCTGCATTGAAGATAAAGGTGGTTCCATTAACAATTCCTGTCCATCTTTTATTCGTATTTATTTAATATATTCTATAGTAGTATACTGGACCAGTTTGATTGTTGATTTCCTTAAGCAGAACCTGAGCTTCATGCTCTTGCTAAATTGTCAGGTTTGGGTCTACAAGAAAACATCCGAAGAGAAGTTCCCTACTCTCAAAAAGTATTCTGATAAAGCACCTTCGACAGATAAATATGCTACTCGTGAAATTAAAGTGGACTACGAGTATAAAAGTGTTCAAGATTCTAGTAAAGTTGTGCCCCCTGAACAGAGGATAAAAGGTTATAGATATGGACCTCAAGTGATTCCAATATCATCTGCTGAACTTGAAACAGCAAAATTTAGACCAGAGAAAAGCGTGAAACTTTTAGGATTCACAAATGCTTCAAATATTATGCGGTACAGTTTAGTTTTTGCCAATTGGAATACATAGTTATAAACATGCATGCATGCATACTAAAGTAATTGGACTGCTGACTTTGACTTACATTTTTTTATTTTTGTGCTACATGTATCCAAAGACATTACTATATGAAAGATGTCAACATATTGATTGCTGATCCGGGCAACAAAAAGGCTATTATTGCAGTTTCTGCATTAGCAAGAGCAATGAAGGAAATGAACAAGGTTGCGATTTTACGATGCGTATGGAGACAAGGACAATCAAATGTTGTTATAGGAGTCCTAACTCCTAATGTATCTGACAAGGATAATATAGTGAGTCCTCAATTGCAATATTATTGTTTGACTTTTGTCTTTGACTTTTGTTCATTTGTCGTTGTTGACATTGTTTGTTAAATGACAGGCAGATTCGTTTTACTTCAATGTTCTCCCTTTTGCTGAAGACCTTCGAGAGTTTCAGTTTCCATCTTTCAGCAACCTTCCAGCATCACTTCAGCCTAATGCAGAACAGCAAGAAGCTGCTGATAAGCTGGTAATGATGCTGGATCTAGCACCGGCAGGTAAGGAGGAAGCGTTGAGGCCAGAATTCACCCCGAATCCTGTTTTGGAGGTATGTAGTTGTTACTTATTTCTCTAAGTTTGTAATAAAGAAATTCAATACAAATTTGATTCTACTACCTGTACTACTGGGGTGGCAGGATGGGCTAGTTAGGTTGCGGGTCACAATGATTTGGGTTGAAAAAGGTTATTTCAAGTACAAGTAGAAACCGGCCGAACTGGGTTAAGTTGACCTGCGAACACTTTTTAGTCCAAGTTTATATAATCTTACAAGGGTTTAATTACTCGTGGGTCATTGTACTATGCAAGAATTTCCACATCATTCTACTACAAAAATTTATATTAAGCTACTTGTACTATTGTATTTCAATGTTAAATTGAACATTTTTCGTAAAGTACAGTGACCTCAAGTGCTTTGAATCATTAGTAAAAGTAGCTAAATGTAAGTTTTTTTATAACTATAGTAATATGTATGCAAAGTTTCATGAATAAAATCATCTTAATATAATTTTTTGTAGTAGAATGACTTATCTGGAAACTCCCGTATAGTATTAAACCCATCTTACAAAAAGTTAATGTGTTATTTACCACAATAAGATTATTACTATAATAATCTATTGCCTATGAATAAACTTTTTAGCAGGTATATATAGACTTTGGGTGAATTTTAACCCGTTTGACTTGTTCCCCTTTCAGCTACTTTATTTATAGACCCATTTTATATAAAACATAAACCAAATTCCCAAATCGACTCATTCATAAGTAAATGGATGAAAATTGCCACCTCCAATCTCTACCTTGAATTTATTTTTTTATTTTATTTTGTGCAGAATGTATGGTCACTTGGCTAGATATTCTCTTTAGTAGTATGGAAATTTCTATTTAGTATGATATAGATTTCCCTTTGTACCAAAATAAGTACATTGTTGAAGTTCACACGTACTTGAATGAAGTTGATTGGTTAGCTAATAGCTAGATATCTAGATGCATGTTACTAAGACAAAAGAATGCAACCTTGGTTACTTTTAATGCCTCAGTGGTTTGTAATGATCACTAATAGACAAGAAGGTAATCTTGGATTGGGACGTTGGCATGATGGATTGGGGCATTCAGAGAAGATATTGTTGTGCCTTTATGGAATAGAGTCTGTCATTTCAGGCTCTGTTATGTCGGTTGTCGGTGGGATAGAAAAACTGAAATTCATTTTTTATTATCTCCAAAGTTTATTGCATGGATACAATGTCAGATGGAGGATACCTTCCCTAGTTTTTACAAATTTTTGACATGCGTTAGTTCCTTTACCCGTTTCTGACTTTTCACTGCTATTTGTTCAGCGTTTTTACCACCATCTTGAACTGAAATCGAAGCATTCAGATGCAGCTGTGCCGCCACTTGATGCAACTCTCAAAAGAATAACAGAGCCTGATCCTGAAGTAATATCTCAAAACAAGCCTGTGATTGATGAATTTCGCAGACATTTCGAACTTAAAGAGAATCCTAAGGTTATTTCACCGACTCTACCTTGACTTGATCTAAAACAAGATGAAAAAATTTAACCGTCCATTTTTCCACTCTTTTTTCTTTATAACACGATGAAAATTTTAGTGCTAAACAGTCCTGCAAATAACATCTAGACATTCATTTTCAGTTGAAGAAGTCGGCTAGGCGCTTGATAAGGGACAAAACATCTGGATTAACTGAAGAGAAAGTTGGTAAGATCGAAGGCCAGTCCACTGACTTAGTGGCCTCTACCTCTAAAGTGAAGGTGGAGACAATTGGGGACTTGACTCCTGTATCAGATTTTGAAACTATGATATCTCGTAGAGATAGTTCTGAATGGGTTAGTAAAGCCATTTTTGGTATGAAAAATAAAGTATTTGATGTGGTGGAGAATTCCTATGAAGGGGACACTTATCCGAAGGCTTTAGAATGTTTAGTTGCTCTCCGAAGAGGTTGTGTCATTGAGCAAGTAAGCATTCTTTTATCTCGTATTCGTCATATTTATTCTGAAATCTTGGATGAATATTCACATTTAGCATCATGAAGCAAAATCATTTTTTTCATGTGATCCTTAATTTCATTTCAGCAAATACATTAAGATCTTGACTCTAGCTCTATGAAACCTATTTGGAGATGACAATTTTGACCTGTTTACCTCTCTACGTATTGATTCATGATATGTTGTATTCTCTAACGGGTTAAACGAGTAAAGTCAAAAAGAAGCTGCCAAATCTGAAAGTGGTTGAACATATTCGAAAGTCCCTGAAAAACTCTGTAGTTATACCGGTCCAAAATCAAATATCGGTCAAGGATTGACCGATATTTGAGATATCGGTCATCTAGGTGGGATATCGGTAATTTTAATACTATGCAATAGCTATATATATAATTATAATAATAATAATAATAATAATTAAATTTAAAGCTTAATACTTGATAAAAATATCAAAAATCAAGCTTAAAAGTGTCTATTTGATAGTGTTAATACTTGCAAAAATTAGTGTTTATTATGTTATGTTTAAGTTTGGATCAAAAAAATAAAAATTTAAAAATAAAAAAAGTTGGAAAGTATCACCGATTATTTGGGGACCGAAATTCTAGAAGAGGACTGAAAACCGAGATCCTACCGAAATTGACTACACTGCTGAAAAACATTTTTTAAAGAACAAAACCTCTTTAATCCACTTTTGTATGTAATAATATAATTAAAACAATACAGTATAACTTTGAAAGCGCCAGTTTTTTTTTTTATTTAAATAAATAATCCAAAATATTTGGACAAGAAATGTTTTGTGGTAACCCAACCCGTATTGCGAGCTTCAAGCTGTTACCCAGTCTGCCTGTTTTGCTAACGCTTTTTTTTTAGAGACAACTGCTCTTGGTTTGGGTACTATTTTAGTGAACAGAGCACTTTATCCTACTACTAACTTTATATGTCAATCTGATATCCCAATGATACCGTTGTTAAATTTCTCTATATAATGGCATACTGCAATATTCATGAGATGCTGAGTAGGTTCAACATATGTAGTTGTCTCTATCATGTCCTTGTGTTCACTTTGCTCCATCAAAATTGCAGCATTTGACTAGGAAAAAATGGTTATGCAAGTAATTGACTCCTTATGACCTTGTACTACGTAAAATGGTAATAGTGATGTCCGCACACAACTTGTGACACCTAGATTTGGACTTTTTTCTGTCTTGTCTAGGAACCGCAACAGTTCAACAACTTTCTGCGCCATCTTTATAGATTTTGTCAGGAGAAAGACCTATCGAGTTTCTGTGAGTTTCTTGCTTCCAAAGATGTCACATTCATCACCAAAACAGAAGCTGAAGACAGGTACCGAGTTTTTTCTGTTTTATTTCATTGTCTCAAATCCAGTCTTGCTTTGTATTTATCTGATTGTTCTTCTAGTAGTCCCCAACTCATGCCAACTTGTATCGTGTGTGTTCATTTGATCAGTGAAATTGAAGAAAAGGATGCTAGAAGCTTGTTTGTGAAAAAAGAGCAAAATTCACTAGCAGTGTAAAGGCTGCTTCAGTCTTGGTGTAGGCGGTAGGCCATTATGATGCTACGCTTTTGCGTTAGAGGATTTAGAGTATCCAATCGTTTGTAATGGAGCTTTGCCCACTCTGTAATTATACTGGATGACTGGATGTTAAATGGATAGAGCTGAACACTTTTTGTGGGCTTTTTGGAGTCAAATTACAGTTCAATGTTTGTCAAGGGTAGCAGCAATAGTAGGAACATAAATAGTTGCAAACTCTGACAAACATTAAACCAAACTATAAGCAAACAACAAGAATCAGTAGCTTGCTAAGCATCTACACTGAATCTAAATTTGCATGAAGCTAAAACTCATTTTTACAGCAGGCTGTTAAACTTGCATCTCATTTTTTTAAGGCAAATATTTCACACAAATCCAATTTCGCTGTTCATTTGTTAGCTTTTGACATGATCCGACAGAATTAGAGACCCGTCATTAGTCTTTGCAAGAGTAATCTCATCATCGAGATTTACCGATCAGACCGATCAGTATTCTTTTTGGTATTCTCCGGTGTTACAATCCAAGTAGAAGTGAGAAAGAACTTCATAATCAATCTGCTTCTAGTAACTCGACTAACTGTGTTAAGGGCAGTTCATCTCAATTTTTTTGCACCAAGTCATTGTTCATTAGTACTATAGATGACAAAGTGTTTTATAATCATCAATATTAATATTAAGATAAGTTTTCGCAAATCCTAAATTACGATTAGGAAACTTAAGTTGATTATACACATTTTGTCTATGAAACTGGGGATGTTTGGTAGGGTGGAATGGGAAGGGTAGAATGAAATTAAAAAGACTTTATTTGTTTGGTTGCATTAGAGAATAAAAATGCATAAAAGAAAAGTGAGAATGATTTTCATTTTTTACATTCTCTATAAATTGGACAAAATGGTTGAGAATGAAATTTTTTTAAATTTTTTTTTGTAGTTTTAATGGGGTTTATATATTAAATTTAGTTATTTATTAAAGGATAAAGTAGTTAAGTTGTGTATTTTTTGTTTATTTTTTTCTTATTAATGTAGTTTATTTTTTGTATTTCCTTTATGTTCATTCTTTGTTTTTACAAACAACAGAATTTATACTCTTTCCAAATACACTTGTCATTTGTTTTTATCATAATGTAATATGATCAAGTTCACTAAACTTCTTTTCTTATTCTTTTTTTTTTGTATGTGTGTAGAAGATATACAGATTAGGCATGAGCACGGGGCGAAACCCAGCCCGAACCGGCTTGACTCGTGACCCGTGAATGCAAGAAACTCCAACCCGCAACCCGGCCCGTTAAGGTTCGGTTCGGGTCGGTTTCGGGCGGGTCTCGAGTTTTCTTCGCATTTTCACAGTTTTTGGCCAAACCCGACCCGGCCTGGCCCGGCCAACCCGTGACCCGGAAATGCAACAAAAGCTTGACCCGGGTTGGTCGGTTCGGGCGGGTCACTGGTTTTCGGTTAAAATGCTCATGCCTAATATAGATTACATAACAAAAAAATAGTTAACATAATTATTTCAAGGCAATAAAATTAAACCAACTTTATATTGATGGTGATGATGCCAAAGTGTAGCACTTTACACACCGAATATTATCAAGGTAAAAGTCAAAGATAAACACTTTTCACACCGAATATCAATGTGAAACCATTGGATGCTAAGGTGAATGCCAAAGTGAAAAATTCAAGGTTATTGGATTAAAATTAAAGAAAACAAAGTGAATGAATATTTAATTATTTTTTATGTATCTATCAGAGAAAAAAAAAATTAAGGGAAAAAAAAGAAGTTTAAAATCTTTTTAAATAATACAACAATTTCAAACTTTATGATTTATCTTAATATTTAATTGCAAGCATATAGTTTTGATATTTTTCAAAAACTATTAACCTTTAAAGGATATATTGTGTTTTTTTTTTTCATTCTGTAAAACTCTATAGATACCATCACATTTTAATTCTTGTAATCACATAATCAACATATCTTTTATTTATAAAATAATTTTACAATTCTATTTTAAACACAACAAAAATATTCATCTTCTTCATTCATCAAATCATCATCATAAACAACCAAGAATTCAACCGATTTTACTCATTCGATTCACCAACATCTTCTTCAAACCAATCTTCCACCGCTTCATATCTTCTCGCATTGGGTACGAACTACAACCTATCTACACAATCACAACTATTTCAACCACAATTAGAAAATCCATTTTATGGTTGCTATTATGTAACACCCCAACAAGGCGGAATAATGGGAATGCCACATAAAGTACAACTCGACGTGGAATTACATAGGTACTGCTAAATGCAACAAGATTTCCATTGAAAACCGACATAAACATCCAGTATAAAACAAGAAATCATTAAAAGTATACGGTTTACAACACAAATCTAATGCGTGATTTCAAACGCTAAACCCCTCAGGAAGGGTGCCTTCGAGTCATGTGCTCGTGGTAATGATTGGTCAATCAAGGAACGCTATCCTACAAAAAGTTTCATCGTTCACTTGATTCAAAAGTTCCTGCTTCTACTCCAAACATCAACGTCTGGCCTGATCACCTGAAAAGCATACTAAAACGAGTCAACACATGGTTGGTGAGTTCGTAGGTTTTAGTAAAAAGTACTTCGATAATGGTTGTGAAAACCTGTTGAAAAACGTTATGAACATGATCAAGAACATGAGCAAGAACAAGTACAAGTACAAGAACAAGTACATGGTCAAGGACATGATCAAGAACATGAGCAAGTACATATTAGTCGTACAATATACATTGAGCTAGAGTTACTTACCAGATGGCTCACAATCACACACAATCACACAATCACACATAAT
>JAOXNX010000026.1:9001857-9012350 GCA_028566075.1 Solidago caesia | reverse complement strand
AAAACTAAATCAATTCATATAACTTTCATCAAGTATTATATAACACAAACAAAAGTATTTAAGGTCAAAGTTGAAAAGTAAAGACTTTGAAAATTCAAAGTATGACACTTTTAGTGGGACGGAGGGAGTAATAATTTAATCCCACCATATGCCTTTTTTTTTTTCTTTTCAAACAACAGTCTGGCACTTTCATCCACAAGAAAAAAAATTGTTTTTTTTTATTTATTTTCTTTTCTTTTTCTTTACCAATAGAAAACTTCAGAGAAAAAACATCTTTAATTTGTTGTTTTGGCAATGGCAAAGAATATCCAGACAAGAAAAGAACAAATAAAAAAGAAATGATTTGTTCAATCGTTTCTTCTGCCGAAACCTTAGGCGATGGTGACGACGCCTTGACTCCGGGTTGTGGTCGGATTTCAGACGGCGGTGGAGTTGTGTAAGACGACAGGGGTTAGGTGTCGGCAACCGGATGTCTATGGTTGTAAGGTATATGATGGTGATTCGGGTTGGGTTTGTGGTGATCGTGGTAATCAGTAAGTTTCAATCGTTTCTTTTCATTTGTAGCTTTGGTTTTTGATTGTTTCGAGGTTTGAGAGTTTTTGATTTTTTTTGTTTTGATGATTTTGATTTGATTTGGTTTGAACTAATTTTTTTTTGTGTGGAGATTTTGGGTTTGATTGAAAATTTTTGTATAGGTCGTAGATGATGAGCAGATGTTCTAAGGATCAGAAACACTGCTCTGATACCATGTTAACTATTGAAAGGTTTTGTTTTATTTCATTCTTGCTTGTCGATTACAATGAACAAAAAACCTTGATTTATAGGCTTTACAATGAACAAAAATAAGGAAATGATTGAGCGGTGATTGAGCTGTGAAACCGTGGCAAGATCTTTTAATTCGGGAATGTTGATCCCGGAATTACCGAGTTTCCTTTCTTGTTTAACACTCCTCCTCAAGTTGAATAGTAGGGTCTCTAATGTTCAACTTGACCAAACATTCGTTGAAGACTTTTCCATTCACGGCTTTCGTCAATATGTCTGCTAACTGATCTTCTGATCGGACAAACGGAAGTTCAATGATCTTGCCCTCCAGCTTTTCCTTAATGAAGTGTCTATCTACTTCTACATGCTTTGTTCGATCATGTTGCACTGGGTTCTCTGAGATTTGAATTGCTGCTTTATTATCACACAAAATCTTGCTAGGTCTTGCTGGGGGGAAACCAATTTCTGTTAAGAGCTTTTGTATCCATAAAACTTCTGCCAAGCCTCGAGCAATACCTTTGAACTCTGCCTCTGCACTCGAAAGAGCAACTACCTTCTGTTTTTTGCTTCTCCATGTAACAAGGTTCCCACCAACTAAAGTGAAGTACCCTGATGTTGATCTTCCATCTCCTTTATCTCCTGCCCAATCGGCATCAGTATATGCTTCGATCTCTAGGTTTCCATTTGATTTAAATAATACTCCATGACCTGATGTCCCTTTGAGGTACCTAATAATTCTCCAAACAGCTTCCATGTGGGAAACTTGGGGTTGATGCATGAATCGACTTACCACCCCTACAGCGTAGGCTATATCTGGACGGGTGTGTGAGAGATAAATCAACTTTCCCACCATTCGTTGGTATCTTTCTTTGTCTGCTAATTGTGCTCCTTCTTCCATATGAAGTTTATGGTTTACCACCATAGGAGTATCCACTGGTTTACAATCGATCATTCCTGTCTCCGCCAACAGATCCAAAACATATTTCTTCTGGCAGATAAAAATCCCTTGTTTTGACCTTAGTACTTCAATCCCGAGAAAGTACTTAAGTCTGCCTAGATCTTTCATCTCAAACTCCTGAAATAAATTCTTCCTTAGCTTTGCCATCTCTTCCTCATCGTTTCCTGTAATTATCATGTCATCAACATAGATAATTAGACAGGTTATTAGTTCATTTCTTTGTTTTAGGAACAGGGTGTGATCAGAGTTGCTTTGTTTGAAACCATATGTCTTCATAGCTAGAGTGAATCTCCCAAACCAAGCTCGGGGGGACTGTTTTAATCCGTAGAGAGATTTTTTAAGACGACATACTTCTCCAGGTTTAAAATTATTCGTGAAACCAGGTGGAGCTTCCATATACACTTCTTCCTTCAGTTCTCCATGTAGGAATGCATTTTTTACATCAAATTGATGAAGTGGCCATTCTTTGTTTGCAGCTACAGAAAAAAGGACTCTGATTGTATCAATCTTTGCAACTGGAGAAAAAGTCTCTTCATAATCAATGCCATACGTTTGAGTGTAGCCTTTAGCTACTAACCGAGCCTTATATCTTTCAATTGTGCCGTCTGGTTTATGCTTTACTGTAAAAACCCAACGACATCCTACAGGTTTTTTATCCGATGGAAGAACACACTTTTCCCATGTATCATTTTTCTTCAACGCATCCATCTCTGTTTTCATTGCTTCTTTCCAATTCTCTGATCCTAGAGCTTGCTCTACAGTGGTTGGAATTTCTTCAGAATATAACGAAGAAGTGAAGGCCTTGGCTTCTTTTGATAAGTTTCCTTTGGCAATGTTTGCCATCGGATACTTGGAACTTCGAGTTTCTTTTTCTGGAGAGTATCTTTTTGGAGGAACCCCGCTGTTTGCTCTTGGTGGAAGAACATATCTTCCTGGTGCTTCTTGTGTTGACTGTTCCTGCAAAGGCTCAGTTTGCTCTGTTGTGGTGTCATGATTAGAAGCAATAGTATCTTCAGACTCAATATGTTCTAGAGAATCAGAAGAGTGAGATGGTTGAGTATCACTTACCTCAGACGTCAAGTTGGGAGGAACATCTTTGGTGGCACTGGAACTGGGATCCTCAGATAGTGTGGATGTTTGGAATGACTTGTCTTGAGTACTGTGATTAACTTCTTCAGAAGATGGCATCCACTTTAACCAACTAAGTGTGTCAAACTCTCTCTCCCCCTGACCACTGTGTTGGGAGGTATAGTAGTACTCCGTTTCAAGAAAATCACAGTTCATAGTAGTATACATGTTATGAGTTTTGGGGTTATAACATCTGTACCCTTTCTGATTCACTCCATATCCAACAAAAACACATTTTTCAGCGCAAGGGTCGAGCTTACTTCTATGAGACTTGGGTATGTGGACGAACACAGAACAACCAAAGACCCGTGGTTCTAGGGTGAGAATTGGAGGGATTTCAGTAAACTCTGACAGGGTTTGAAGGGGAGTTTTGAGTTTAAGAGCATAAGTAGGTAGTCGATTAATGAGGTAAGTAGCAGTGGCAACAGCCTCAGGCCAGAATGACTTAGGAGCTTGGGATTCAATTAAAAGAGCCCGAGTTATTTCAAGAAGGATACGGTTTTTTCTTTCAACAACACCATTTTGTTCGGGTTTATGTGTGCATGAAGTTTGGTGAATCATTCCTTTTTCTTGAAAAAATTGTTTCATGGAATTATTTACAAACTCACTTCCATTATCGGATCGTAAAATCTGGATAGATCTTTTGTATTGTGTTTTAACCATGGCATAAAACCAAACGAACTTTTCGAACACCTCAGATTTATGCCTCAAAAAATAGATCCAAGTCATACGGGTGCAATCATCCACAAAGAGTAGAAAATACTGAAAATTTTGTCCTCCAATAATTGGAGCCGGACCCCATACATCAGAGTAAATTAATGAGAAGGGTAAATCAACTTTTGTGTTGTTGGGTTTGAAAGTTGATCTATGGCTTTTGGCAAGCACACAAGTTTCACAATTTATTGGTTTATTTGAAGGGAAAAGCTTAGGAAATAAAAGGTGTAAATACCCAATAGACGGATGTCCCAGACGCCTATGCCACAACCAAGCTTCCCGACTTGTAGTTCCATGAGCAAGCATCACAGTACCTTGTTGAGTCACCTCATCCACATAATATAATCCTTGGTGCTCAGTGCCACGCCCAATGATCACTCCCGTCCTGATATCCTGTAAGATACAAAAAGTGGGATGCATTACTACCTTACAATTGAGTTCTTTTGTCACATGACTTATTGATAACAGCTTATGTGACAACGAAGGAACATAAAGACAATTAGATAGTTTCAGAGTTGGTGAGATCTCAATACTTCCCCCTCTTTTCACATCCATTATCCCTTTATTCGCTGCATGGATATGATTTTTTCTTGGTTTAGAAAAAATGCTGATGTCCGACAAATCATATGTCATGGTGTCGGTTGCCCCGCTATCAAATATCCATGATCTATCTTGTTTTCCAGTTTCAGCCATATTTGCCCTTCCAAAATCTTTGGGGACCATCTTGCAATTTTTAAATTATTATTATTATTATTATTATTATTATTTTTTTCCTTCTGCGTCCCACAAGACAAAAAAAGGGTACACCTCCCTTTCTTATTTCTTCTTCTTGTCAGCCTGTGCCTGTCCCCTCCTTTCTGCCTTTTTTTTTTCTTTTTTTTGCTTCTTGTTTCTTTCTTTTTTACCAAAAAAAAAAGATCTACAGTCACAAGATCACACGGTGATCCGACGAGGATGTGTAGCGACTGTGGCAGGAAAAAAACTGGCTGTTAGCGGCGGCGGTTGGTTGGAACGGCGGTGGTGATTGTTTAATCAAGATTGGATGCCGACGGTTCTGGTGTTGAAGAACATGGACAACGGAACGGAGATGGGTCGCGATTCAGGCGACCTGGGTGTGAGTTATGGGCGGCGGCAATCGATGGTTTGTGATTCCGGCGACAAGAACAATAGCCGCCGCGAAGAGTTTTAAACTGGTGTTGTGAAATTGAAATGAATGGCTGTATAAAAAATCGAGGTAAGATGGTTTTGTTGTTTCTTGATGGGTTGTTTTTAAAAAGAAATTTTGTTTCTTTTTTTTGCTTTTGTTTTTGGTTTGCTGTTGGTTTGGCTTTGTTTTCAGGAGGTAGATGATGAACAATTGTTTGATCCTAGAATCATTCAACCTGCCCTGATACCATGTTTTCAAGAGGTTTTTTTATTGATCGAATGAAATTGTTGTATTACAATGAAAAGACAGCCATAATTTATAGGCAATTACAATGATCTAAAAATAGAAAATAATAAATGGTTGCTGTCATCTTGGGGAGAAAGATACCAGAGATTTGCACTCCTAAATTAACGGGATATGATGTAATATTTTCTTTTCTAACAGATACAACTATCCGTTCAATTAATATTTTATGTGATAGAAAATACACCCACGCAAAGCGTGGAGTTGTATAGATTCAATGTTAACGACAAAATTAAAGGTGACAACGTTCGGTTCTACTGATCAATCATCGGTGACCAATGATGATGTAAAACAAGTGTCACACACCGCTAAAGCGGAAACCACGAGATGTGCAGATACATAGTACAATGCTCAACAGTTAAGATCACAACACACCATAGCATTTCAATATAATAACATTTGTTACAACGTTTGTTACAAAAGTTACATGACTATACACAGTCCATCATATTACAAGATTTATAAACATAGTTACAACTTTAGATACAAAAGAGAGCTTGACAGGTACGCTTCAGAAGTCATCCAAGCTTTGAAAACTAGAGAACCTGACTACTAAGCCTACTGCTGATTACCTGAAAAGCATGAAATCTAGTGTCAACTACGAAGGTAGTTGAGTGAGATACATGTTTTGAGTTTGAAAGAGTTACCATAATATGTTCATCGGTTTAGCTCTTAATTTATCTAGTCCAATAATAAGGTACAATAGTTACAACAAATATATAGTTCAGATATCAAATTCAATTAATATCAATATAGCACGGTTCAAGTAAGTGTACACTAAACTAATACACTAATAATATAACCATAAAGATGAGAGTTTCAATTTTCTAAGCCCTGACTGGTTCAGTTTCACAATACATTTGGTCCGACTACGTATGATCAGTACGCAGGCATAATCAGATACTATGCACTTGCCAGGTTCTGCAAGTGAGGACTGGCATGTCCTAAATAGCGCTATTCATAGATATCCTAGGCTCTAATAAAAAGAGTTAATAGCAATTGAGACTTTTCATAATTTCTGTTTTGAAGAAATTATGATCTCTTAGTGGCATTACGCAAATACACTGCAACCTGATGATCTCTTAGTGGCATTATGCAGATACACTGCAACCTTACAATAATCATGTATCATAACAACAAATATCGTTATAGCACAACAGGTACAGTTCAGTACAATTACGGTTCAGCTATTCAGTTCAGTTCAGTTACGCTTCCCAATTACTACTCATACGTATGCACTACTATATAATCCATTAGTAGCTTACTTTCGATATTTATATATAAGGTGTACCAACGTCTAACCTACCACATCTAAAGCATCCTACTAATCTATTATATTCATGTGTATGTAATAATAGTAATCATAATAACAACATTCAACGGTTCAGTTCAGATAATTGAGATGGTTCAGTTCAGCCCAGGTACAGTTCTAGTCACTCTTTAGTTACTATTTCTATATACGCACTACTTTATAACTTATTAGTAGTACACCTTCGATGTTTATCTATAAGGTGTACCAGCGACTAACCTACCACATCTAAGACACACTACTAACTAGTCATAGTCATGTGTATACTTAATAGTAACCAACATACATATCAAATACGGTTTAGTTCTACAGGTACATACATACATAGTACAGATACAAATATGGTTCCGTTCATAGTTCCGAAAACAGTTTAGTACATGCTTTTCAACCCGTTTATAAAACAGTTAAAGCAAAGGGGCTATACTCACCTGGATACGTCAGGAAGTTCAGAGATACAAGACACGAATGAAAGTTGGATCAATGTCCTAATTCGTCGAGACCTAAGATATACAAGAAGTCTCAGTGAGATTTCGTCTCGCAATAAAGTTCTATTGTTAAACGACTATGCCTATTGAAATGTCAATACTGAGTTATCATTATTTCTTTTAATAACGATTACGTTTAACATTCGTTCATTTTTGTTTAGTTTTGTCAGATAAATCTGAACCGAATCTGAATTTAATTTCAACCAAAATTAACAGTTGACCAAATTTGACCAAAATTAAGCTTTGACCGAAATTGACCAGTCTAGTCCAACCAAAACTAAATTTGGTCAAACCAAAAATAATATATTTGGTCCAACCAAAACTAAAGTTGGTCAAACTAAAAAAACTAAATTTGGTCAAACCAAAAATAACAGATTTGGTCCAACCAAAACTAAATTTGGTCAAACTAAAAAAACTAAATTTGGTCAAACCAAAAATAACAGGTTTACAAGACCGAAAATGACAACCGAAACCAGTAATTTCGGTCCCAAGAGCTGTTCGAAAATCATACTTTTTGAGACTACCAAATGGTGTTTTCCAACTTAATATGATAATTCTCAATATATTTTGATGTTGGTAATAAAATCTCATGGCTAGAACTTTTGTTGTAGTTGTGAAGTTTATGGACAAATCATGATTAGTTGTGCTAATATTAACACTTTTCTTAGAATTATAGCAAAGAACTATAATCTTTCTTGAGTTTCTTACCAAAAGAAATATGGTAACATTTTGTTTCTCTTAAAATTCTTGAAAAGACATGAGATTAAAAATGGTGATGACCACCATCAAAGTTTATGTTTACAAATAAAAATAGGGTAAATTATATTTTTCGTCCCTCAACTAGTCCAATTTTGCACTTTCAGGACCTAAAGTCGAAAAATTACAAATTAAGTCCTAAAGTTGGCTTTTTTTGCAATTGAAGTCCACGCCCTAACTTTGTTAGATATTCCGCCGTTAACCTCCCCTTATGGGGGTATTTTCGTCCAATAGAAAAAAAAAATTTTATTAAAAATAAATTTTAAAAAATCACATCAAACCCAGATGAGATCTATGTCATCAACCTAACTAAAACTTTTTTTTTTCTTCCTTAATTCTTTATTCTTTGTTCATATTCATCATCATCATCATCATCATACAACAAGAAATTTTTTTTCCTAATCGAACAAAGTTAACAAAATTAAACCCTCATGTATTATATATATTACTACTACATATATCCAAATAAAACACTAATAATAATAATAAATAAAATAATAAATATATAACTATACCAAATCAAAAAATTAGAACTAGCAATTTTAGGATTGCAAATCAAGAAAGAAAGAAAAAAAAACCTAAACTAAAAAGAAAAAAACCCAGTAAATTATATGATCATCACCTACAATCCCAAATTTCAATCACATTCATTATCAAATCTAA
This sequence comes from Solidago caesia, assembly GCA_028566075.1. Lineage (NCBI taxonomy): Eukaryota > Viridiplantae > Streptophyta > Magnoliopsida > Asterales > Asteraceae > Solidago > Solidago caesia. The sequence continues at coordinate 9,004,125 of JAOXNX010000026.1, read as the reverse complement.
ACCTATAGAATCAATCACACAATCTTATTTACAAACCTAAAAAATCAAATCAAGAAAGAAAGAAAAAAATAATAATAACAGAGTGTATTTGTGTGTTGCTACAAAAATAAAAACATCTTCACCTTCAAAAACTTCTTCTAGTACCCACCACCACTGTCTGTTGCTACTATGAATGTCATCCCCACTTTCCACACCTACACCACTTCCGCCCCCACTCACCTGCCGGAGCTACCACCACCAACCACCATCGGTCGCTACCAACACCCACCACCACTGCGTGTTGCTACCACCACCCACCACCATCGGCTATCGCTACCACCACATACCACCATCGGCTATCTATATACATGTAGATTTGTATAGACACACACACACACACACACACACACACATATATATATATATATATATATATATATCTACATACTATAACTAAAAATTTTATCTGAGATACGAAGATGCTACACAACTTTTTTGGCTTTTGATTTTGATTCAGAGTTAATATATATTTTCTGTGGGTTTGTGTGTTTAATTTTGTGGTTTAGATATATTGGTTGAATGAGATGAATATGTTATTGATGATGATGGTAAAAAAAAAAAAAGGAAGAAGAAGAAGACATGTAATTAACTCTTAGATCTGGTGCTGGGTTTGGGTATATGGTTGATGTTATTGTATAGATATAGATTTATGGATATGTATAAATATAGATTTATGGGGTGAAATCAAGTGTATGGACGATGGATTGTTATTTTGGTTTGATGTGTTTTTTAAAATTTAGTTTTAATTAATTTTTTTTCTATTGGACGAAAATACCCCCACGTGTTTCTCACGTGGGGAGGTTAACGGTGGAAAAGCTAACAGAGTTAGGGCGTGGACCAAAAGTGCAAAAAAAATGCCAACTTTAGGCCTAAAATTGTAATTTTTTGAGTTTAGTGTCTGAAAGTGCAAAACGGGCCAAGTTCAGGGACGAAAAATGTAATTTACCCTATTATATATTGTGTTTACATTCGTCTTAAAAAAAAGTGTAGATTGACGGGGAAACCCTTGACTCCGGATGTCATTTTGTAATCAAAATTCTCATTTCTCAGAGAAATTGATGAGCAATAGAATTTGTTTCATACTTTCAGCGATAAAACTGAATCACAATACGAATAAGTACAATTAATCCCCTTTTATACATCTATATACTTGCATCTTTCGGTAGCACATAGCATGCAGATGATCTAGACAAGATGGTTTACTTACATGAAATGCAATGAATTTAATTAAAAGGAGATTCAGGTTAAAAACCTCTATCATTGAGCCATTTATCGGGCTTGAAATCTTTGGCATCATCTCCCCAAACTATAGACATTCTTTTTCATGTCCGTTTTTCAACTTATAACCATCTGGAAGAATGTCACCCATTGCTGTAACTCTTCCATCCTTGGAAACACCCATATACAGTACAACCAAGAAACTTTCACATTTTATAGTTTAAACTGTATCAAACATATCAAACATATATCAAACATATATCATAACTGTTCTAACGTGCTTATTAAAAGTTTGAACTTTTGGGTAAGCAAACAACCCAAATTTACCTATTTTCCAACGAATGACCATTTCAAATACTGATAATATCGAACTTGTTACCAAACCCAACCCAAATTTACCTATTTTCCAATGAATGATCATATTTCAAATACTGATAATAAGGTTGTATATAACGGTCGGCGGTCACTCGGCGGCCGACCACCTTTAAGGATAAATCTCATTCGCGGGAGATATATCGGCGTCATAAAAGACTATAAATTGTAAAGAAATTTCTTTTTGAAAAAAATATATATTAACAATATCCCAACAAAATAAACCAATAACCATAAAAAACTAATATACCTAACTAAAAATGTTGGTAATGTTATTTAAACCAAGCCATCTTTTTGTTTCATTAGATATTTGTATTGGGCTCAAAACCAAAGTTGGCCTAATAAACACAAAATTATCTATCTATTTATTATCCATGGCCTTAGTCACACTTTTTACACAGCCACCCTAATTCCCACTTCACAAACCATATCACGTTCTCCTTCATCACACTCAGCCGCATCATCATTTGAAACCAACCATGGAATTCGTTCCTCTCCTCTCAGGTACCCCTCCTCGCCCCAGCCGCATCATCATTTGAAATACATACCTGAAGTAGAGCCGCCACCAGAGGTGGAGGCCCCGAAGGTGGATCTGCCGGAGGTGGAGTGGCCGGAGGTGGACTAATGGAGTGGTGGAGT
>JAOXNX010000026.1:8953272-8969720 GCA_028566075.1 Solidago caesia | reverse complement strand
TGTAAAATCCCATTTTAATTCATTCTAAATGGACAACACCATAATAAAGTAGACTCAATTACGAATCCATAGCCACTGGAATGAACTAAAACAGAGTTACGGTTTAAAAGTTACGCACGTTTGAATATTAATGAAGCTGTACGCACCAGAAACTGACCCTGCGAGCCACCACACCCCATCTCGCCGAGATGCTAGCCAATCTCGCCGAGATGCTAGCCCAATCTCGCCGAGATGTTAGCACAATCTCGCCGAGATGCTTTGTCCAAAATGCGTTTTTGTCCAGAACCGCTATTGACAGTATTTTTAAGCTAAAACGTTGCTTATAGCGTTTCTGTGAACAGCGTTTTAATTCCAAATCTCTTTAACAATAACGATAGCGTTTTCTATTCTAGGAATCAAGTGGACAGCGTTTTAACCCAAATAGCAAGATAGCGTTTTAAGTTTTAACCCAAAAATCTGAGAATTACAGTAACAGACACAGCAAACACCAAAAACGCTTTAAACACTTCTATTACCACTGATTTAGAACTCAATAAACATAAGGAAATCATCCATGAAAACATTTCTTACAAAACCCACTCATTTCCTCATCCAAAAACACCTCCTTTCATTATCAATTACCATAATCATTATTTTACTCTTTTGAGCTATAAATAGAGCAAAATAATGGAAAACACAACTAGTAAATCAAAGGGAAATTACCTATAATACTTGAAGATGATGAAAGGTTATTACTTCTTGCTCAAATCAATCACCAAATAGATTTTTCACTTGAATATGATATATAGCGTTTTTTGTTTCTTCGTGCCAAGGAAATTGTGAAATAAGGATATGTTTGAAATGATTTTTTTTAACAGAGGATAGGACTTAAATATCCAGCCCCTTTTTATGAAGTTTCATTTATTGGCAACTTTAGTCCCTCTAGTATATAACTCATCATATAAAGCTCTAATTTACTATCTAAAGCTCACACACCATCTTTAAGCTAACGGGAACACTAACACGGATTTTTCTACTAATTTGACACATTTTAATAAGTCACTTACTTATTACCACATAAAAACCACATAGCACATAATCACAAATTCTACTTAATATTAACTATTAACGGAAGGCACACGTTTGACTAACGGTCAAACTAACGACAAGGAAATAAAGAAATCGGGATGTTACAATATATATATGGCAAAAGTAAGGTTGTCTCATAACCTAAGCTTAGGTATGGAACCCCTCACATACTAATTTTTTAATATTTGTTGTATAATAAATAATTGACCTGGGCCCCATGAATTTTATGGATTAAAAAACAAAAATGTAATAGCCTTAGGTATGGAACAACCTTATATTCACCTCCCCCCCATATATATATATATATATATATATATAAACGTAAAATATATATACATATATATATAAATGTATATATAAAAAAAACGTACAAAGTTATACCTTCCCGAGGGTTCTCGGTAATCTCCAACCAAGCTTTGCATAGGCACATCTTTTCCTCCGGTATCCACGGAATACCCATGGTTCTCGTCCTCGGTTCGTCGGCGGATTTCCGTTTGTGTTGTCGTTTTTGTCTACGTTGTTTAGATCTGCCGGCTTCATCATCCGGTTGGGTTTCTTGGATGACTTCAACGTCCGGAAAAATTGGCGTCATTGGTGGAGTGTCAATAACTCGTTGACGATCTAGAATATATAAAAACAAATAGCTAGTAATTAAATATATATGAAATAAGTAAATATATATATATATATATATATATATATATATAAATGCCGAGATATATATAAGTATATATAAAATATAAATAAGTAAATAAAGATTAAAAATAGTATACCAAAATGGCCACCCGGTGTGTTTTGGGGAGTAGCCCCGGCGAAACCGTATCCCTCTTGTGGCGCATTCCAAGGACCGAAATCCGACATTTGTGGTGGAACATTCATTTGTTGTATATATTGAAAGAATGCCGGGTTATTAAGTAAATTTGGATCATTTATATCCGGTTGATTTTGGGTGTTTGGACGTGGAAAACGGTACCCAAACGGATTATTAAAGTTATTTGGAAACATGTTTTTTTTTTAAAGAAAGAAGTAGGATAGTAGTAGTAGTAGAAAAGAAGAAATAAGAATAAAGGTAGAAAAAAAGATGTAAAAAAAGTAGATGTAAGGAGTATATATATATAAAGGAAAAGGAAAAGTAAAAAAAAAAAAACATTTTTTTTTAAAAATTACTAGCCGTTGAACGGCTTAAAATTTTTTGAAAGTTGCAAATCGTCAGGAAATACAAGCGACCCGTGGGGATTGCCTAACCCCCTTATCGCCGCACCGGGCCGGTGTTCCCGGCGATCTGTAGGCGAAACAGGCCTGGGTCGCCGGATGAAACGCTACATACCGGTTAGCCTTACAACACCACATTTCATCATCTTTTGAAGGAATTATTTTCTGTAAATACAAATTCACCTTCAATGCAAAGATAGGAGGATTTCCAAATTTTTACTTTTCTCAATGCGTTGTTACTTTAAAATAGGTTGAGAAAAGTACCAAAATCTCAAAACCGAGCTGGCACAAGTATTGGTACCGAAATCTTGTACCAAACACAATTTGGTACCGGATTGGTTCTCGTATTAAGCAAATTTCAGTTTCGGTACTTTTGGGATCCGTACTGAACAATTAAGGGTTCGGTATATCGGAAAAGGTATCGAATTTTAGTTGTCGGTTTTATCAGAAATACCTTTACACAATTCAAAACGAGTGGGATTAAATACAATTATTTATTACATATTAATGAATATTTTATATTTTATGAAGAATTAATGTTAAATAAATCGAAGGTGGATGGTATTGTATTCTTTCAAAAAATATATATAAATAAATAAAAATACAAGGAAAAAAAATGGTAAAAGATAATTTCAATATGGAAACAAATCAATTAAAGAACTTATCTTTTATAATTATCAACATACACGCAAATAGGCCAAAACTTATATATAACTCTTTCTTGTACTAAAATTTAACACCCAGAAGCTTTGCTGCAACTCAAGAACAAAAACGGTATCAGTCGGTTTAATTCTGAAAATGCTGGTACCAAAACCGGTACCGGTACACCATTTTTGATATGGTATTCGGGTTTGGTTCAAGGGTAATTTTGCCATCGGGATTTAGCGGCATCTGTATGGTATGGTACCGAAACCACCCATACTTTAGAGCCTTGAGTTCTGATTCTCACTTAGGAGATGGATCACTTTATTTAAATTAGATCAAAATCGGAATAAAAATGAGTGTTACAAAGTCGCAACAATCAGTTTTACAATAGTCAGTAGATAAATTTAAAAGGTTAAGATACATATCTTTCTATGCTAAAGACTATAAAAAAATCTAAAACTCAAACCAACAGACTATATAATAATCTACAACTCAAACCACCAACATTTGGTAGGTTTCTAAACATTTGAAGATGAATACATTCAAATATTAGCATTTTAGAGCAAAGAAACCAAAAGGTGAAAGAATACGGACCCGGGCTAGTAGAGGTTATAAACATTGGTGTTGAGAAGCTTGGGTAAGTGAAGTAAGAGATGGATGGATACGAGCCGTTTTCAATGACCGAGCTACACTTTTTCCTCTACTGTATTCCTCCCCCAACGGCCACCTTGGCCTCAAATCAAGCTGTATTTTTAACATTCAAGTGTTACAAATTGTTGGAGAAGAGAAATATTTATCGAACAGAAATGTATATTGAGGATCATTGGAGATTTCATACAAGGGAACCATTTTGAATCACTTGCTCATCCAGAGCCTATCATGTGCACATTCATGAGTTCTTAAATATATATAAACCAAATAAAAAAAAAAATTGGTCAAAAGTTACACCTCTTAATCCATCCATATATCAAACACATTACTTCTGCGACAGCAGTCAGCAGATACCCCATCTTAAAGTGTATGATCCTTCACAAGCTTCAAAAAGGATAACTTTACAAAAAAGACGAATTCCAACAAAATTTTGGCAGGTCATTAACTGAAATTAGTAAGCATGCTAAACCTAGATAAGTACCACACTTATGGTTTTTCTTATTTGAAAGTTTACTAGATAGGACATTTATCCAAACTAGGTACCGAAATTGGTGGCCAGTCGCGATAGCAGGGAAGGAAAAAATGGAAACATTACAAACCTGACAGTCCTCAGGTTCAACGGTAGGTGGTGGAGGATCGTATCTTCCCAAACGGAAGTTCTCAATGCCTGTCCAGGCAATCATTACACCTAAAAGAAAAAACTACATTAGAATTAGGTCTAATACTATAATCCTTTTAGTAAAATCACATCTACATGGTTTGGGAAGATATAAAAGAAGGAAACAAAATACCATTGTCTGTGCAGAGACTTGGTGGAGGGCAGACAAGTTGAAGGGAGCTCCTTGCAACAACCTCATGGAGCCGAGCCCTCACATACTGATTCGATGCCACACCTCCCGAGACAACCTACAGAAAGCAAAACCAATGAAATGGATTAGGGGTATACAATACAACCAAAGTAGGCTTCATGCCAGAATACCAAAACTACTCGTGAATGGTTTCAGTCAAATAATCTGGAAACAACAGAGCTACAAAACTATACCAAGTGTTTAATTGAAGGCTCAATCTCTAATGCCCATTGAATAGCTCGTTCACACTTTTCCTCTAGATGCAATACAGCAGCCCTCTGTACAGCAGATATAGTAAGGAAAAAAAAAAGGGAAATCATGAGAAAATGAAAGCATGCAGATATATACTACCTACAATGATGTATGCGTCTTATTTGTCACCTGAAAACAGACGGCAATATCAGCTCGTAGGCTTTGATCTTCGATACTCGCAGAAGAATAGGGGATCCCAGCATCACTGAAAGAAAGATTACTAGAATGATAATTTATGGAAAGAAGATGGAGAAACATAGACAAGTATTTTTGGGTAAAAGGCTTTACACCTGGTAAATATAAACATAGACAAGTATTCGAACTTCAAGAAGATGATGTTTTTCACATGAAAGGTTGATGGTCAATGTTAGATTAGATTAGGTCACATATAAAGAAAATTCTTGACAATTTATGAGGATTTTATTCGAAATTCGTTTCTTACATATTTTTGGATTCAATTGCAAGCTTCACTTGAGTCTTTAGACCAGCATACGAGAAATTGCAATCTTTATGTTGTTTCATTGGTACCTGAACCACAGAAGAAACAACAGAATTATTCGTATAAATCAATGTACATATTCTACGTGCTCCACTCAGAAATAACTTACAGAAAATTTTATAGAATTAGCATCACCGCGTCGAGCAAGCTCCTCTATGGCGGGCCCACCACTTCTCCTCAAATCAAGTCCAAGCCACTTTGCAGACTTGTCATATGCCTCACCAATAGCATCATCAATAGTAGTCCCAAGTTGTAAGTAATGACCAAGATCACGTGCAAGAACTATGAGGTTATGTCCTCCTAAGAATGCAAGAGAAATTTAATCCTGATGAGTAATATGTTCTGCAATTTGGAACAAAAACTATTCAAATAAAAAACTCATGACATGATGTCTAAGTTCCTTATTGTGAACAGACATACTTCACCTTGGTTGACAGCTTTATCAAAATAAGTGATATATTTTAAATTTGGGAAAACCCTGAAACAACAACGCCATCATGATCCAAGAAAAGGAAAGATAATCCACCTTATTTTATTATAATAATTCCTTATGTGCAACATCTCGTAGTTGTTTACCAAGTTTAATAGTAGATATTATCGTGAAAATCTGAATATCGGTTTATGCAAGTGGCGAGTCCCATATTGTTTATATTTTCTAGCATAGTGGCAGACAAATCTTTCTCCCAATATTAAACTTATTTTTATGTTTCTCTTTGGTCTTGATACATAAGGATTTAAGATTACTGTGAATTTACTATGAGATCTGTTCCACTTCGTAATGGAGAATCATTAATCACACAAGATTTACTTTAAAATATAACCTTTACCAAGGAATTTTACTGCAATTCCACAACTGTTATAGTTTCAACTGAAATGGTGTTAGTTAACCGTCCCAACTTTAAGATAGTGTACGGCGGTGGGTACTTGATTATACCTGAGATAAGAAGTGCCATGAAAGGAAACTCCAAATCTTTGTCGCACAGCCTAAAAAGAGAAAAAAGATTATGACTCAAAGCACCTTTTGCACAGCCAACAAGAATGTCCAGGAAACACAAGCATGTTAAGTTCATAATTCTAATCTACAATGATTTGAATACACAAAAAGGGAACACCATCAATTGATGGGGCCTATTAGTCAACTAAAGAGGCTCGGCTAGCTTTCAAGAAAGAAGCAATACAGGAAATTGTGAAATGTTGGAGAAAAAATGATGAAGATATTTCACTTGTAAGAGTTTAAAATTATATAATTTAAAGATCTCCAGAAAGAGAACATACTATATGACTTGAAGCCAATAGAATTATCAAAGGGAATGGGGGATCTAGTGGTGAAAGTGAAGTGGAACAGCCAGAATCATTCGAGCAAAAAAGTTAATTCACTTTAAAAGTAGCAAACATGTAATTATTGGATCAGAAGACAATAAGGGTCATGTTGCATACCACTTTATCCAGGCATGTTTTTCTTTCTAAAGCAGGTGGATCCAGGTAACCCTTTAAACTATAACGATCATACTACCACCCACCGAATTCACCAAAAAGAAGCAAAGAAACATAGTGGAAAATGAAAAGATAAACAAAGTGACTCCTTAGTTTTACTTTCAGCCAAGTTACATATGCAATTAACAAACAAAAAATAGTCAAAATTCATATAAAGGAGATAAACAAAGAAACATACAAATTTAATGAATAAATATCAGAATCAGGTTCTTTGGAAAAGATTAAGCTGTCTGGGCTACATAATTACTAGATCTCGTCTTCCATTTATACTATACCTGGCTACTAAAGCATGAGCTTCCATGTGATGCACACCAACATATGGCAACTGGTAAGTAGCAGCAATTTTGCGGGCTTTCCGCACACCAACTACAATAACATTTCAAAAGGTATCAGGAGCTAGGCTTCTCATTAAGCCAGGCAACATAACTTCATTAGAAAAGGGCCGCAAAATAAAGAAACAAGCAACACATCAAAACCAAAGTTGCACCCTCCAATACTTTAAGCATAGATAATGCACAAACTATGATATAAGCATTATCACATTATGTCCCTCCATAAAGATGTGTACTCTGTAGTTAAAAGTTATAAGATAAGGCTTAGCAAAAATTACAAATTATCCATCAGGAGCACTAATTGCCACATTGTTATAAATTTAATCATGCAAGTGCAAGTGCGTTAGATGACGACAGCAGCAGAAAAAAATCACACGTACCTCGTAGGCACAGGCTTAGCCCAGGACCAATAGTAACTGCAACAGCAGAAAGATCTTTCTCGGTCAAGTTAGCCTTATCAAGTGCTTCCTGTACTACCTAAAAACATTACATAGGAGAACAGAGGTTACAATCATTTACATCAATGACGGTTCATGGTGCTAACATCTGAAACTGTTTCAGAAAGGAAAGACATTGATAATAAATTAAAGATTTCACTTATGTTAACACACTTACAAAACAAAATATATCTAAATAAACAATATATGGGAATTGGCGGATCTCTTACCTGATCAATCACTTGTGAATGAGCTTCTTCTGCCATTTTTGGAGCTACTCCACCATACTTGGCAAGAAGATCTGCCTTAATGAGCATACATTAGAATATTAGAAGTAGGTGAAAAATTGAAATACTTCGAATTTCATCTGAAGTATGTACATTTGCTCAAAAACATGTTGCAACGTATGTGGCACACATGATATGTAGCACAAAGAACCAAGAGTGTGCATTAGGGTCATGACACACACTTAGATGAGAAAGGGGACGAAATAACTTCCTGATCTCTCCCCTTGATTTCTTAAGGTTCAAGCATAAAAATTTCCATGTACGCTAATGATAATATTTGGTTCATTTTATTGCGTTGTTCTGCTTTCATTTGGTGACACTTCATGATTATTGGCATATAGGAAAGCATGTATCACTCATTTCTCATGTTCCATTGTATAACAACATATTATTAAACCATCCCCAGCTTTCACTGAGTTCAACAGATCACCTCAAGAGGTTCTAAAAATCAAAGAAGATGATAACTATCTCTTAAGTTACTAATAATCTAAGCCCTCAAGCTACTAACAACCTTTCAAATCCAAACAAGATTCTCCACCTTAATCAAGCAAATTTTAAAAGGTTGGCTCGGGGACTTTTATTTAATACAGACAGTATACTACATTAAGAGTGTCCCCAACGCAGGGCGTGGTAGCGCGCAATAGTGCCTATCACATCGGAAACCTGACAAGAACGGTTGGTGGCAAGGCACGAAGGTCAACGCGATGGCATCGGCACGGCAGGCCGCACGTGTGTTGTCCGAGTTTTTTATTCTCCATTTTGCATTATGGATATTATGTGGGTATAGTAGGGTATTATGTGAGGAATTGTGGGGTACTGTGGGGATCAGTTTCCTATGTGATGGTTGGGTAAAAAAAGCGGGTTCAATGTGATAAGAGAGCGATGCTGACATGACACCGCTTTTTGGAGTGATAACATCACATGGTTGGCGATGCTCTCATGATTTGAGAAAACAAAAACACAAATATTCCCAAGACAAGTGTCACTCTGATTCCCTTTATTATAGGGGTGTTCTATTCATGGTCATGTCTGGATTAAACGATAGTCCTCTTTCGATTTTTTTTTTTTTTTTTTGCAATCCAAGACCCTTACATATTTAGTTGCTAACTTCGAAGTATTTCTAATTGTAACAATAACACCCCAAACCCAAATTAACAAGCTAGCCCAATAACTTTGTATCTCTAGCATAAAATCATAGGGAAAGTTATTAGTAGCCAACAACTCAAAATTAATAAGGTCAAACTTCTCTTCTTCTATCCATTTTGGACGGGATTTACCGTTAAACTCCACTTGTAGTAGTTTAATGAACTTATCATATACTTTTTTTGTTTGTTCAATAACAAGTTAATTACAGAAAAACATAGCTTTATGAAATTGATACCAAAATAAAATCCAATTTCATTCATACTTGCAAAAAAGAACCTAGAAAAGATTTACCATAATTGAACTAAAAAACTAAAGGGTCTTTTGCTCAAGGCCACATGGGATATTAAAAGTTGGTCCCGATCAAACTTTTGGGCATTTTTTAGCCAGATAACCAGCAAACGTTCTCATTTGTGACGATGTGATATCTTTTGCTAATGTAGCACAAATATACCTGAATTTTCCTATTCGAAATAGTCTCATTATACATATCGAGCCTTATTTAATCCTATGGACTTGTACTACAGTAAATCTTAGGAACGGGCATCGTATTTCCGTGCAACATCGTCAATTAGCATCAAATTTACTCAGTCAGCATAATTACCGTAAAATGAATGCCCACAAGTTTATCTATAAAAATATATATATTTTTTACCTGAGAAGATACAACTTGGCTAAGGATTTCACCATCACTTCTAACCTATAACACAAAACAGCCCACCAAAACAACATTCTATGTCAACAACTTATTCAATTTCATTACAAAAACAGCTCCATACATATATGTATTATTATATATAAATAAATAGAAACTTACAACAGCAGCAGCAGTATCATCACAGCTAGTCTCAATTCCCAAAACAACCAAACTATCTTTAAAACCCATTTTTGATATTGAATTATTAGAGTTGAAATTAGTGGATGAAAATGAAGGTTTAAAAGGTAATTTTTGAGGTCTTGATTTTAAATTTGATGATAATAACGTTTTAAAGATTTTGATTGTGTGTTGATTATTATTATTATTATTATGTGATATATTTGTCAATAGATTTAGGCGGGAGATTGTAGCCGAAAGAGTCGGTGTCATCCAAACCATTTCTTTTGTTTATGTGATTTATTTGTGTCTGTCTGTATGTACAGGTTTGTGCGAGTGTGAGTGGGGGTGGGGGAGGAGATGATTTGGTAGGGGTTTTTGATGGGCCAAGCTCTTTAATCTATTGGGCTCTAACAGAGCTCGTAACTCGGACCCGACTCGGCGAGGGGAAGTCAGGAACTTTTGGAAACTCGGGCTTGACTCGGGAAGTATCCAGATCGGGATTTTATATATAAACATAATTATTTTTGAAATTATATGTAATAAAACTTTAAAAATATATTAGAAACTTTAAACTTAAACATAATTGTTTATAAATAATAACATAATATTTCAAAGCTCGAATATTAAACATAATATTAGTTGATAGATTCATACTTCATCATCATTTTGTCCGTACAAAGGTTGGAGAACTCGTGACTCGGACTCGACTCGGCGAGGTAGGGAGTCAGGAGATTATTTCGAGTGCTCGGCCGACTCGAAAGAGTTTTACAACCTTGGGTATATGGATGTATTTTATTTTATAATGCATTTGTATGTATGATCAATAGAAGTTGGACTTGGTAAACATCATCACATTCAATCCATGTGATATTATTTTTTATTTAATTTATATATATATATATATATATATATATATATATATTTTATTTTTTTTGGCAAAGGTCAAAAAAGAAATTATTAATCATAGACTTCAATTATTAATAAAGAAAAAAACACTTAAAAGTTCAAAGATTTATTAATATTCAAAGCATTTATATAGTGTTGCAAGAAATTGTGCCTTTAGTTTATTACAAAGAAAATGACCCAGAGAAGGAAACCTTTTTGAACTTTGGGCCTTGTTCAATATACGTACTAAATATACTATGGCTTCTCTTCTTTTAGCCCATTGATCATCTACTTCACCATACTAAGGCTATCTTCAAAATCATTCAATGACCCGAAGTCCCGAACACTCGGTTATAGCCAAAGGAGGCATTTTTTTAATTCCCATGCATGAGAATTAATAAACAAACCTACAGAGGCCGAAATGTACAAGTTGGAATTGTGTAACAATAATGTAGCAACACATCTGGTTCATGGCCAACTTATGAAGGGGGTTTAATATATAGGAAAGGAACCATCTCCTTTCACAGTTGTTGCTCCATTATATTATATTCATCATTATATGCGGATTACTTTAAAAGTAAGCATGCTTGGGAGATTGTCAAACCGAGATCTTTTTCGCATGTTAGACTTGGTTATGCTTGTTTTGTAGATCTTGTGTATTCAATCTTGTTGTGCCTACAGTTTTCGTCGTCTTTCTGCGACTATCAATTCAAGCACTTAGTTGCTCGGTGTGAGTGAGATGGCTGGATTCAAAATTTTCATACCCGCTTGTCAACAAGCAACATTTTTCAAGAATTCAAGGATTTTTTCGAGGTGCATTGCTATCAAAAGTAGAATTATCAGTTTTGCATCAAAGATGTCAAAGGTAAATACTGAAATGCTTTTTCTACCAATTGATACAAGGTGATATCATGATATCAATAATATCAGGATCATAAAATTGATCGATGTCATGTTTTAAATGAAAACAGAACTCAAATCAAGCCTATACGAGTAAACAATCTTGGTAAGTATACAACATTATATTCAAACAAACACTTGCTCAATCTCAATATTACATGACATAATCATAAAAATGTCATGTTTCAAACAAAAACAACACTCAGATCAACCTTAATACTCTCTAAGTAACATTTATTTCAGTTCAACACTCGTTCTATCTTAAGCAACCCTCACCTCCTACAAATGGCGCTAAAATCCACATGAGAAAGATATATGAGGGTCCAAAATCCAAATCCTAACATATTCGTTCTGTTTCAGATGAACTTTCGATTTGTTAGAACCTAAAAGATCATAACCGACATGGGTAATGGTCGATTTGGTATTTGAATCACCTTCCTTAGCACAAAGATTACTTTAAGAGAAAAATTATCGACAAAATATATATATACAAAAAAAGATGATGAACATGTCACAGTTTGATCCATTCAGAACCATCAATGAAGCTAAGTGAGATAAAAGGCTTAGCTTCCTCATCAGTGAGTTCTCTTGACCATGACACTCTCCCTGCAAATGTTGCCCCTGGTCCACTACATTTATATTGTCCATAATACACAGTCCTGCAATAAATATATCATAGGTTATAGTGGCGGCCATGAGATTTTAAGTACCCAGGCCGAGCTGAGAAAAAAATGCCCCTAATTCCTATCGAATTCGAATACATAAACAATTTTTTTTTATAAATGATAACTAACGTTATAACAAATAAATAAATACATAACAAAATCATAATATTACAAAAACATACTATCATAGGCGGACGTACATATTATGGGGGTGGTTCAAATGCACCCCCAATTTCAAAAAAAATTTAGAAGTTTAGTGTAAAATTGTAGGTTTTTTAGCGTGTGTACCCCCAATTTTTTATATTCCAAAAATTCTGAACCCCCCAAAAATATTTTCTGGTTCCGCCACTGCATATAAGCTTGCATGTTATTACGATTTGAAAGTAAAAACTTTAATTTATTCATTCGTTTGTTTTTCAGGTTGATTGTTTAATTCGTTGGATTTGCGTGTTTCATTGAGTTTTTGTTTGAACTCACACCATAAAGTAAAACGTTGTACGGTAATTTGTTAAACCAGCCAAATTTGTTATTTTGACGTTTGTTTGGACTCGGATTAATGTTGAAATACGGTAAAACACACATCCAAATGAGTCATATTTCGGTATAAATTAGGGTTTTCATAACGTAAAATTTATTTTCTATACTGGCCACAACATATATATGCATACTATTTGGATTCGATGACATACATAACAAAAAATACCTTCAAATAAGGAAGAGCTTAGGGGTGTTTGATAGGATGGAATGAAAAGAGTGAAAATGAAATGAGAATTATTTTCCTTGTTTGGTTGCATCAGTGAATGAAAATAAATAGATAGAAGGGAGAAACACTTTTATTCTCGTCATTCCTTAAAAAATGATGAGAAAAGATGACAATGGAATCTAGTTACTTCAATTTTTTGTATTTCTCATGGGTCTTATATATTAATTTTAGTTATTTACATTAGGACTGAGTAATTAAGCTATGTATTTTTTGTTTATTAATTTTGTTTATCATTTGTATTTCTTTTATACTTATTCTCTGTTTGTACCAAACAACGAAATCTATTCTTTTTCCAAATTTCTTTCCCATCATTTTTCATTCTCTATGATTTCTTCCTACCAAACACTCCCTTAGTTATCAATTTTTAACGGAATTCTATGTATGTAAGATCACCAAGCGTATTGGATCATGCATGGAGCATACGATACAAGCCAGCATACTAAATCACATATACCGATGATTTTAAATTCCATAAGATTCTACTATATATTGCAGATGAACCTTCTATTCAATGATAAGAACATTACAAAAAATGTCATTTGTACACTTTTAAAAAGTATCATTAAAAGTAAAAAAAGTGTCACGCTATAAGAAAAAACATTTTTTGCTACAATTGTCGTCGCAATAAGTCAAATTGTCGTAGCAATAACTCTTTGGCGACGAATATGTCGTCACAATAAAAATTTTGTATATATTATAAGCAATTTTTAATATGGAGTGAAAATGAAAAAATTCAAGTAATTACACGTAATTATTTAATAAACAAATAAATATTTAATATATATATATATATTCTTATTTGTTTTTTATATATATTACAAGTAATTATTTAATAAATAAATGGTTATTTAATGTATTTATTTTTAAAATATTTAACTTTGCATATATTACAAGTAAATATTTGATAAATAAATAATTATTTAATAATTTATCATTAAAATATTTAGTTTTATATTTAATATAAGCAATTTTTTTAACATGGAGGAGAATGAAATAAAATTCTAAATTAAAAATGTTTTTTAGCACGACGGGAAAATGAAATAAATCAAAAATATTTTCAAAACTTTTTGCGACGATATTGTTGTCGCAAAAGAGTTTTTCATTATTTTACAACAAAAAAGAAATACAAAAATAAAATGTTTTTGGAGTTACAAAAGTTTTAAACTAAAAAAACATTTTGCGACGACGATGCAAAAAGGTAGCGGGAAATTTTTTGCACGACGGGAAAATGAAACAAATTTAAAATATTTTCAAAACATACTGCAATGTCGTCGCAAAAAGGTTATTATTTTTTAAAAACAGAAAGAAATACAAAAATAAATTATTTTCAGATATTACGACGATATTGTCATCGCAAAATACTTTGTTTGACTAAAAAAGTGAGAAAGCAACTTTTTGTCGTTTAACGGTGCCTATTGCAACGACATGATGTCGTCGCAAAAAGTTTCTTTTCCAAAAATGTTTTTTGTTGTAGTGTCACTGAAAGCTATAAAAGTATCACTAATAGACTAGTAGTCAAAACATTGTCCTCCACAAAAGGTATAAGTAAGGTTTTACCTACATTTACAAGTGTTGGCGAAAAAGAACATTTATCCACACCTTTTAAAAAATATCACTATAAATATGAGTTAATGATACTTTTAGTGTCACTAAATGATATTCTTATAAACATTTGTCAAAAATGAGTACGTCAATTTATCGAAATTGAATTTTCATTTTAACTTTCAAGTTTGTTTAGAATAAACGCACTAAAATTTGACATTAATTTATCTTTTTTTTGAAAGGTGAATTTCTTTATCAGTGTTTCGTGTCGCGGTTCGACAGCGGGAGGTCTAGCATACGTTGTCTAAACCGGGTCAACGCTAGAGAGCTCCCTCGAAACAGAAATGTCTATTTCAAATACCCGATGGGGGGAAAAACCCCTACTAATCCGTCCGAAGGCACGACAATTAATAGGGGTAAACCCTTGCCTCCTCTAAGATTCAAACCTGGGGCTACCAGGCCCAAACCCCTTCATTGGGGGACTTCCTATGTCAAAGAATAAATAATGTAGTTATCAAGACTTGAACCTTAATCATTTGTACCGAAGCCCAAAGCCTTAACCAACTCTACCACACGTCTTTGACGATAAACTATCAACGTAGTTGAGGGGGAAAAAGAAAGATTGAAAATGGACATGAATGGATGGGTGGAAAGACATGTCAATGAACTCTGCCACTACCATGTACTCTATGGCCTATATGGATCACAAAAGCTCAACAACTCTTTTCAAGTTGAAAGTAAACGTGGATATGATGGGCATGGACACACGTTTATATATTAAAAAAAAACAAATTATTAATTACTACATGGTATTGTAAAGAGAGTTTCAAGAGAAAGAAACCAACATAGTTGTGGACGAACTATATATATACTAACCAGATATTGATCCCGCGTAAACGCGGGCTTTTTGAGTAAATTTTTTTTAAGTAGAAAACATTTTTTTGAGTTATATTTTTTGTTTTAAATTTGATTTATTTTACTGCATTGAATAATGATTGTCTTACATTTGATGCATATAATATAATGCTGTAAAGAAACTAATATTTGTGATGAAGTTATGTGTCTAGATTGTTATGTAATAGATTTTAAAAATAAGTAAAAATAAGTAGATGCCTTCAAATACGTTAAATCAGTAAGGATTTAAGAAAATCGGTATAAAATAATATTTGATAAGTAAAAGATATTATAGTTTAGAATTAAAAATAATTAAAAGAATTAATTAACTTTTGGGAAATATAGTTTTTAATAAAATGAGTAATAGAAAAAATTATCATGTGATAAAAACACCCAAGAATGCTTGAAAAATATAGTTAAGAGTAAAAATAAGTACTTAAATATAAATAGATATAGATCCAGCGTAAACGTGGATTTCTTGAGTAAAATTTTTTTAAGTGAATACATTTTTAAAAGTAGGGAGATACAAACACTTACAATGTTACAAAAAAAAAGAGTAAAACTACGATTTTTAAAAGTAGGGAGATACATTTTTAAAAATTTTGCTTAATTCAAATCACATGCTTACAAATCATACAGAAGTTACCAGTTTGCTTTGAAATAAGATAGACTACGATTGCTTTGAAAAGCTATTCTAAAGGGTTACCCTCCATGACGATAGAAAATTTATATAAGAAATCATATTAAATAATAATTCACTACAATTAATTGGTAAGAAAAAAATTATCAAATTGAGTATCTATTATGGAGTATCTAATTTAAAAGAGCTATTGGCTTAATTTTATATCATAAGTATCAAATTGAGAGACTCACATACTTCTTGTCGACTTTGCGTTAGATACAGGCTTAAACCACACTGGGGTATCGACCTCTGCCACCACTGCAAATGTAAAGGACATCATTAGACATGTTAGCAAAGTAATTTTATCACAGTAATGAATTTTTATATAACAAATGGGATCAGCTTCTTCATACTCCACATCTTGTTCTTCAAATTTCACTCCAACCAAAAACCTGATGCTTACCTGCAACAACCCAAAAGAACAATAAGCTT
>JAOXNX010000026.1:8922619-8953172 GCA_028566075.1 Solidago caesia | reverse complement strand
CGGTTTTCAAAACGCGTCTGATAGGGAAGGTATCCAGCCCCTTATAAGGAAGCCTTCGTTCTCCTTCCCAACCGATGCGGGATGTAACAATCCACCCCTCCTTGGGAACCAGCGTCCTCGCTGGCACACCTGCTTGGCCCTGGCTCTGATACCATATGTAACAGCCCTTAACCGTACCAGATACTGTCCGCTTTGAAAGCGCCCACGCCACAACGGACGCCACTGCCCTCACGGTTTTCAAAACGCGTCTTATAGAGAAGGTATCCAGCCCCTTATAAGGAAGCATTCGTTCTCCTTCCCAACCGATGTGGGATGTTACAGGATCCAAGAATCTCAAGTATTTCAGTTGTTCAAATAGCATTGAAGAGTTGAGCACCAACTTGTGAGTTCGATTATATCAGCCTACTTCCCAGCAGGAGGAAGGCAGAGGTTCAAGTCACTTACATGTAATGAATGCAACGACGTAATCTAGAAAGAGTGGGAAAAGGTGTTAACGATTAACAGTTCAACACAAACATGCCATCCTTGCTTCATGTCTTACACATAAGCGACCGGTGGTCATCAATTCTCATTTTTTTCCCTTCATCTCTTACTATACTTGCATTATGGGAATATAAGAAATTGGAATCACTTTCAAAGGGATTCCAACACCTCACCTCCCTCCAAGTATTTATCATATGGTTTTGCCCAAAGACAAAAGATTTACTAGTCTTCACTTTTGAGCTTGACTACCAGAGGATACACAAATGAAGAACTGCAAGAAAAGACAAGTAGAAGAGGCTCATATGGCCCCGTCTCTCCCATATCCCTTACATCAGCATAGACGGGCTGATCAGTTCTCAAGTGACATGAAGGTATTTCCCTCTCTCTGACTTTGACCTTTATTATATGTAGTATATGTATAAATTTTAAAAATAAATTGGTCTGGGCCTGTGTTGTTTAAGTCTTTTAAAGCACACAGTAAGCCAGGTTGATTGTATCAAACCCCGGTAATGCAGTAATGTGAGGTTTCTTCGTTTTGTAGTGTCAATTTCTGATTGTCTGTCTTGTCAAAGGCCCACGGTGAAAACTGGTTTTGAATTTTTAAAGTTTAGTTTAGTCGAAAAAGTAAATTTTTTGTTTTTTTAACACAAATGTTTATTTAAGTGCGTCACTTTAGTCATATAATACTTTATTACCTTGTTCCAACTATTGACATCATATAAAAAATGCAGGTCTAAACTGCAAGAACACCCCTTATTGCATTCGGTAACTCAAAGCTTGAAGTTGAAGAACTCAAATTTTCCAATGATCCAGGCTCAGTTACAGATACTTGTTTCCAAATGCCGAGATTCAGGGAAGCCATAACTTTCAAGCACTGGTGTGAAAAACATCTGTAACCATTTTATTTGATATTATTATTCACAATAAAACCATTTTAGTCGTATAGTTCGTTAAAAAATAAGCATAATAATTGTCTAAAATAAACCTATATAGCTATTACAATTGACGCTTTCCTCTCTCTGTCTCTGTAATTGCTTAACTTTGCTCTAGTAACTTTGCTCTGCCTGGAATGTTTGATCTTAAAGACGATTTGCCAAAGCCGTAAGTTACTAATAAAACAAACTTAACATCCAAGATTTACTGCAAAAACACCATATTGCTGTTCTGTTTGACCAGATGGAGACAGGGAAGCAAGTATAAGAAGAAAACATATTACTGAACTATTTTCGCATCAAACTTTCTGTGTAAACTAATCACAAATATTCAAGTCCAGCAATGTAACCTTAATGTATGATTTTCCCACAAACCTTACCTACAGCGCTTCAAACTGCGTATGATTTTCACAAATATTCAAGTTGGCTACTTTGTGGCAGCAAGTTGGTCCTCCGTTTTTGTGCTGGTTTAGGAAAGGAAACTTGCTCTTTTGCATTCTGAATAACTTCAGTAACGCACTTATCCTCTTCTTTCTTGTCGACAGCTTTACTCGAATGATTCTTTTGGATTTTTGGCTGGTAGCATGAAGCAATCAATGTGTCTCGATTTGGAGGGAGTGATGGCCATAGAGTTGGCTGTCTAGGAAGCCAATTTTGTTCAGTTTTAATGCTGCCTCTCTAACCTAATACACAATAAGCATGCTGCATGGGTTTCATTCACAACAACAACTAAGATTTTGAACGATTCTAAGAACAATATTATACTTAGCGTTCAGGAAAGCGAGTAGGATACCTCGGGCAGAGGAGGGTGGGTGAAGCTGAAATAGCTTTTGGACTCCATAGTAAGTCCAACATCAGCATAATCAATACAAGCTTTCCCAGCATGATTTGAGTAAGTTTTTGCATCCATTAGCGAATCCACTGCATTACGATAATACAGTTCTAGAAACTGTCGTACAACACTAGGTTCATAATTGTCGACCCCCATTGATGTCAGCAGTGCTTTAATCATCTTTGCATCCCTTGGTATGTTATCACCCGTCTCATCTCCCCAAGCCATTCTGCAATTACAGAACTACTAATTTACTCTAAAGAAATCAGCTTATATATGTATATAATCACAACATGGAAGTACCAAAAGGTTTGTATAAGCAAAAATTGTTAGCATATCTGATCATGATAAATATACAGTTAAGTATAAGAAGAATCATAACTTCCATTGGTAATCACTATTTACTGATACTGAATACTGCAAGTATGTTTATGCCCATCTCTTCCATATATATCGACGTACATGGAACATCAGCTTGCATATGTAAAAGCTATAACCATGCAGCAGACTTTGTTCTCCATAATAACAATCACAAAAGGTCTAATAGATGTACACATCCGCACTTGTACATGCATAAACATTTGCATATAGAGTTCTAGTACGAAATCAACCAACACTCATAAGTATGATCGCTTATAAAAGTCCAAAAAGAAACACACAAACTTCAGGCACCTGATCTTGGATTAAAACCAACATATAGGTGTCCACGATTAAAACATTACGGGTTGTCTTTTAATCCCATCAACACCTTATTATTGCTTCATACCTAAAGCTAATATACTCGAGTATAATCTCATCTTATTCAGTATAATAAACATATATATATATATATATATATATTTTGTTTCACCTATGAATAGGCTGATGAAAACCACTTTGAATTCTAAGCTCCTAATAGAGAACAGGATTATTTAAGGGGGCTCCTATTGCCATCCTTATTTTCCCAAAGACAACCCCCAATTGGGGCGACCCAGGGCAATTGGGGCGATTGGGTCGCCCTTTTGGGGGTGTGTCTTTCGGAAAATCAGGGTGGCAATAGAATAACACTTATTTAAAAATGACAATTATCATTCACATTGCCACACCCTTTCTGTTGTCCACCACAAGCAGACAACCAGATCAACAGAAGATAGCTGGATTTGACTTCAATATTGCAGTAAATGGACTATTCATGTTGATATCTTGCTCGAATCAAGTGTTTCTCAGAGTCAAATTTGATCATGTAATCCGACATGGTAACCATTGCACTCCACGAGTGCATGACATGGGTTAAATGTTCTGCACTTCTGCCTCTATTGGTTCCTTGGCATACAGTCTAAAAAAAAACCTCATTTGTGCAACCCGAAGGACATCAAAGTCCTTTCGGAACTATTCTTATGTGGCTCCTGCTAATCACCTCACAATGAGTTGCCTGACTACTGGTAATGCCTAATTAATCTATGTTTTTGGGCATTTTTAAACCATATTTAGTCGTATTCAGCATCACATAGTTTAGATGCTATTTTGATGGCTGCTAATCTGCTCTTGAAGTTCATACTTCCCGGTTCCTACTATATCTTGAGCAAAGACACACTCACACGTGTAAATCAACCTCATTAATATGGAAAGGAGAAAAAGGAGAAATATTAAACATACATACAGAAGCAGAATGCAGAACAACTTGTATTTCTATGACTAAAAATGGTCAAATATGCAGCTATCTCTGCAGAAAAGGCATAACGAGGGACCGTTTATGTTTTAGTAAAAAAGTTTGAGGGTATAAAGAGTAATACCTTTTTCATGTTTGGATTTTGGAATGAATAAAAGGGAAGCTCAGAAGGAAAATAACTACTTAGGCATCTTGTTTCCTAAAAGAAAGGTTTCAGGTTCTAAACCCCCTTAAGTAAACATCTTGGGGATTGCCATAAAAGTGGCCGGAAACGATCAAAGAGATATCCTGATTAAATCGTGTACATCTGAGTCAAAAAGACTCGCCATAGAATCTAAAAAAGGAAAATCTCCTTTTGTATAAAAAATAAGCATTGTTCACTATCAAATAAAAAATAATCAAGCTACAAAGTAATCACCACATATGTTCCGTACACTGATTGCTATGAGTTCCTTATTGAACAACATGAGGAAATTAGGAATCAAAAGATCAAAATGTCTCAATCCTATACAATATCGATAAATTCCCTAAGTTTATTTAATAACATAATATGATCAATAACACAAGTAACAAATATGTATCCATAATTCCATAATCCTAATTTGTAACTTACGATCAATATCGTGTAACATATAATAAAAAAGTAGGGTTAAACATCTACGACTTGCAGGTCCGAGCTATCTATTTAAAGGGGTACAACCGTACATGGCCTCAAAATTGTAGGGGCCTCAGAATTTTGTACTATCACATGTGTGTATATACATTTTTTTTTTAATAGAGATTAATGAATAAGTTTATTGTCTTTAAAAAAAAAAATGTTAACATTTAGTCACCAGATCAATGGACTTGAAATTGGCTAGAAAGTAGAAGATATTTCACATTTACTGTTAGTGCCCAATTTTTAATTTTCGTTCAAGCCTCCAAAAACTCTGATACCGCCCTGATGACTTGTCATGTTTTCTTTATAGGGTGTATCCAACTTCAACTTCAAACCGTTTATTGTTATGTAGACTTTTATTTGTTTGCACACCGCCTTGTACACATCGGATGCGACAAAGTTGGAATTACATTGTTAGTTGTCAATGTCATTGAAACTGGTGCCGAATTAGCAATGTATAATGATGTATACAAATTAAAAAATTGAAAATTTTATGCTCTATTAACTAAACGTGACGAAAAAATATATTACTTGGTAATTATATATGTTGTATGCTATATTACCCATAAAAAAAACAGAGAATGCAGTACTTGTATGTGTGTAGCCTATGTTTCCTCACCGGCACATGGAG
This sequence comes from Solidago caesia, assembly GCA_028566075.1. Taxonomy (NCBI): domain Eukaryota; kingdom Viridiplantae; phylum Streptophyta; class Magnoliopsida; order Asterales; family Asteraceae; genus Solidago; species Solidago caesia. Next base: position 8,947,988 of record JAOXNX010000026.1, on the reverse strand, counting down.
ATATATATAGAGTCGCGGAACGGAATGCACCGGGAAATAACTGGATTTCGGGAGGTCTTTATTTTATATATAATCTATACTACTTTATAAAGCAAATGGATAATGTCTTAAATTATGAATTTTTCAACATTTTCATATTTATATTATTTTTGTATTTTATTTACTTAATCATTTATATAATTAAATGTTTTGAAACTAAATAATAAACACAATTATATACATATGTTTTGGACAACCCAAAGTAGGAATAAGCGGTCTGCAAAGCTGTCCATCGTCACATCTTGTGGAGTGTCGTAACTAAAATTTACAAATATTATCAAAATTAAGAAATCATCTAACGCCGCACATTGTGCGGGTATGATTTCTAGTATTATATAGAGCATTTAACCCAACCCCTAATAATAATAAGTTGATATCCCTAAAATACCCTCTTAAATTATTAATAATTCTAATCAACATCCACTTAAAACCCAATAATACATCTCCATAAGCCAAATAATCTACTAAAATAACTACACTACCCATTTACATCAATTAACTACACTACTCGCCGTCGCCGCCGCCATCACTATCGCTGCATTGCGCAGATATCCCTCTAGTAAAAAATCAACTATTTTAATATAATATATAATTATAACTCACTTTCTAACACAGCCACCACGGATCACCATACAAAGCCTACGGTCGGCAAAACTGGATACTGTCACCTTCAATTTTTTAGCCACAAAGACGAGCTCGATAGTGTCGATTACTTACCGAAGCTCGAGCTTTAAAATAAAGGCTCGATTGAGCTTGAGTCGAGTTTCGAGCTTCAAATTTGGTAACCGAGTCGAGCTCCTGCTTGGCAGTATATCAACTAAACTCGGCTCGATTACGCCCTTCTCTTCTTCACCAATTTCGACTTTTGTGCTTCTTTCAAAACCTTTCATCCATCGGTTTATGTTTCTAATTCTTAACATAACTCCCCACTTCCCTTTTTCGATAGTCATTTTGCTTTCATTAATTGTTCAGATTTGCAAACAAATTAAAGTTCGGATTTTTGATGTACCTAGATATCAAACTCATCACATCTCAAACCAATATTAGTATGTTCTAATCTCTTTTGAGTCTCCATCATATCCTTTTTATTTGGTATGATTCTTGCAGCTTATAAAAACAAACACACACAAATATAATTAGCAATAAGAGATGAGCTAGAAAATGAACATTTGATGGGTGGCCAACTTTTGTTACTTTATGCTTGGTTTTAAAGCAAACATCATAAACGTAATAAGCTTAAAATCCTCCAAACACAAATATAATTAATTAGCCATAAGAGATGAGCTAGAGATGTCTGGCAAGTGGCAAGCTAGAGCCTAGAGGAGGCCATACTGTTCCAATCAAAATAAGAAGAAAAGGTGTTGGGGTGATGTTCATACAATCATTGAATCATACAAGACCAAATTAAGGCCTTTTTTCTGGTCATTAATCATAAATGAACCCTTGTCAAATCAAACCTATTAACCTAATACAACCCAAATTACCGATCCCATGCTGCAGTACATCAAGTCATTCTTCCCACTTGTACATTTGTACTAGGAGAAAGCAAAATTTTTCATTATTCTAATATTATATTGGGTTTAGGGTGTCGGAATGTAATTAATGAACTATACACGAATATTTATGTTGTGTAATGAACTACACGGGTGTTCATTGTATGTAATGAACTTTCAAATCCCGGTTATTGGATGTACCATATGTGACAACCATATAAGCTGTCACGTTGTCAATTTTTGATTGGCGGTCGAGTACATCCAATAACCGGGATTTGAAAGTTCATTACATACAATGAACACCCGAGTAGTTCATTATACAACATAAACATTCATATATAGTTCATTACATTCCGAGATCCTAAAGCCTGTTATATTGTATGTATGATACATTTGTATCTCCTCCATACATATAAATGAGGTGAGACAGTGAGTTCCCATAAACCTTTTGGTTCTCCTTTCACAAAGGACACACAATATAACACACACACACACACACTCACTAAAATGGAGTCAAGAAAAGAATCCAGTCAACCTTCAACAGCAGATCACACTTCAATGTTATGCAACAATGATTTCCAGGTACTTACGTACTTATAATTCTCTCTTTTGTTTTCTAAGAAAGAGTTGATAAATCATGTTATATTTTGGATTTCTAAACCATTCAAATAAGCAAATCCAAGCATTTTTAATCGATATATATATATATATATATATATTCAAAACAAGGACATATATTCGTCTTGTGTACGTTGTTTAAAAGTGTGATTTTGTTGCAAATGCTAGATATTAAAGAACACGTGTGTTTCTTGTTTTTGTTTTTATTGAAAAAAGACATAAAACCATATTCTGTGGTAATTAATGAAGTAAACATACAATAATCTTCCCATTAAATGAAAAACTGTAATAATAATCCAATAACTATATATTTACCGCACACAATGACTGTATCTCAAAAATGATAGTTGTTGAAAGGTAACATAATATTTTCTGAAAAATATATTCATGATTTCATTTTTAGTTAAAAAAAGAAAACTACAACTTAATTATGGCTAAACAGCTTTATTAATTATACACTAAATAAAACTGAACTTAATAAAAGGATGGTTTATTACATTAAACTTGCTCTTACTAATGCAATCAGTAGATGTGACAACTTAATTATGGTTATAACTATGCAATCCACCGAAATATTGTATTCAAGTATTAAAAACCTTATAAATTTCTTTTTGTTAAATTAGATAACAGTTAATATTGTTATTCTTATTATACTACTATCATTATTATTATTTTACATTCTTATTTTAAGATTTAGAAAACAATTAATATACGAGTATAAAAGTAGTTCATGCATCAACGAAACCGTACGGGCATGCATGTTTGGACTTACTTGTATTAACTTTTTTTTTTAATCTTTTTTTTAATGTTAGACTTACTGATTAACCACTATATATCTATTTTATTTGTTTTATCTTTTTTTTTACATGAAACATATATGATGAATTTGGCTGGTTATTAAAATTGTTGTAATACACACGAATCATGATTATGTTTGTAAGAATAATTAGTAGCTTTATCCTAGAGACAGAGACATCTTGTGGATAATAAAGACAGTTGTTTTCATGAAGATTTTGATATGTAATCTATATCTATATCTATATCTATATTTTTTTTTTAATAAGTGGTAATATTCCGTGTTGTTGGATGCACATGCATTTAGAAAGTTGTAAATGTTGTGGGCATAAGGGTTGATTGTGATTTTTGCCGTTAAAAAAAAAAGAGAGTTAAAGCAGTAACTTTTATGGGAATTGATATAAAAAAAAAACCATTTATCTTAATATATTTACTAAAAATGTGCATAATATATATATATAAAATATATATAAAATATACAATATGTTATAAAAGTTCATACAGTATATTAAAGTTATCAAAATTGATGGTACCAATATGAACTCCCAAATTTTATGTAGTTGATTGCACATATGTTATCTCTATTAATAAATAATAAAAGGTAATGATATTAGATATATCCTCGCCTAAAATTACTTTCTAACAACAAAATTATTATAATACATGACAAAATCAAAAGATATAATTAATGGATTACATATGTCATGATATTATGATTTTAAAAAAATTATTAAAAAGAAGTTTTAAAAGGAAATTATCACTTTCCTTTAACAGAATATAGAAATTCAAAAAGTTACCTCAATATAACAACCATAAAAAAGTTTAAACAATGCTATATTTGCCACCTTTTGACCTATTTTCAAACTCTACCTCTGGTCTTTACCGAAACGAAATGAACAATAATGCCTAGCTAAAATGTTCTAACTTAATTACTTGTAGGTACTTTTGATATGTACTAATAAGAAGATAAGAATAAGAAAAGATGATGTTTGTTTCTTAGTTGAATTGAATTCCATGTTTTTTTGAACACATGAAACATGATGAAGGTTTGCAAGTCCTGAATTATATTGTATACCCAAAATGGAAACACAATAATAACTCTAGTTATTTGAACGCCATAAAGCTAATCCTAAAAAGATATACGGCTTAGGAATTTTGATTGATTATATAATATAAAAATAATCCAAATGGTGATTGTGTTTTGAGCTAATTATCTGATTATCTATATTCCTTAATAAATGAGCAACCCTCCCCCCATTTCTCAAAAAAGCCTACTGAACTTCCCAAATTACCCTTATCATTTATTAAATAATTTAAATATCTCCACATAATATACCTATAATACCCTTAATGAAATTATTTACAATATATATCCTTCAACCTTTAAAATAACTATTATTTACAACATGCATCTCTCAACCCTTAAAATAACTACACTACCCTTTTTACTTCAATTATTTTTACATTAATAACCACACTGCTACCGCTGCCACCGCCTGTCGCCGCCGCCACCACCCATCGCCGCCATTACCACACCGTCGCCGCTACCACCACCACTGTTACCATCATCACCGCCGCATCGTGCGGGCTTCCGTTTAGTTGCTTTAATATAAGACATATAATGAAAAAGTGTTTGACAAAATAATTGATTAATAGAGATAAAACGCAATTTTAAAAAAACATGTTGGGACATGTTTTTTCAAAATGTAATTTTAAAAGCATAATTTATTTTACAAACGCAATCCTAAACACCCCTAAACTCAAGCCACCTCATCATTTTCACTTGTATAAAATAGAAAATTTAAACTTTTTTTTTTTGAAAGATAGAAAATTTAAACTATTATTTATAGATAGGAACTAGAATTCAAATAAGAATTGCCCTTAATTTTTGAACTTTTAAACTCCAAAATGGATAAGAATATATAAGATTTCTATCACATAGACAATTTTATGTATGGAACTTAGGTTTAACATCTTAAACTCCAAGAGACAAGACCAAAACAAAAAAAAAACAATAAATACATAAGATTGGTCCTGATGCACACATAAACAAATAATTTGTATCATTAATTAATTTTAAACATAAGTTTCATAATCTCAGAGAGTTTAAGATCAATTCTAAAAATAAATATTAAAATACATTTACATATATGTATCATCAATTATTATGAATATCTAGTAGAAAACATTTCTTCAAGTGTATATTTGACCCAATAAAAAGAAATTCAAAAGAAAGTGAGGAAAAGTGAACAAAAATTATATCTTGAGTTTCACACCAAAAAAGATATTTACTTTCAACCAACACCATCATCATCGTTTGTATTTGTTTAACATATTTTCAAGATTTCTTTAACATAATAAAATGTCAGTAGAGCTTCATGACTCGTAAAAGTAATCATACACAATTATTCACATGAAGAATATCAATTATGTCTTTACAATATATATTATTCTCTCTCTAAATATATATATATATAGAAAGTATTTATAATATTTTATAACAAAAATGATAAGTTAATCCGAAACCACTAAAAAAACAAAGACTTCAAAAGTCCACTTTGATTCTCTAGATATGTGTGATTAGTCGATCTTAGATATTTTAAATATTATAATATGATTACATGAAATTTAGTTGGTTTCAAGTGTTTTAAAAAAACGTCACAATTTAAAACAAAATACATAAAAACATTATTTAAACTTCGAAACCCCTATATCATGTGTAAGCACAAAAATATATTTCAAACACAAATACAATGTTATCTTTACCAAAAGTTATATAAAAAGAAAGTAGACTCACTCAGTGGAGGCCTGGAGAGGGGTAAACCTGACTCCGGCCTGAGCCTATTTTTTTTAGGACACAAAATTTTTAAAAATTTATAACATTAGTCATCATTTATAAAAAAATTTGTTTATATATTTGAATTGGTTAAAGGCTAGGGACCTTTTTTTCCCGGCTCGTCCTGTGCACTTAAATCCTCAGGTTCGGCTCCAGGTTCACTCTTTTAGAAGTCACGTTTTAATCAACTATGCTATGCAGAACCCCAAGGACAGACTTTTAGATGAATGCACTAGAGACGGCTCATTGGATTGGAACGGAAAACCAGCAAGAAAAGGAAAAACCGGAGGATGGAAATCCGGCATGCTCTTGCTTGGTACGTTCGTGAGTTTCTTTTAAGGTGAAAAAAAGGTCTAGTAAAACTTGGATTCAAATAAATGAATGAATGAATGGTTGGTTTCATGCAGTGAATGAAGGATTAGCAACACTTGCATTCACAGGAGTGGAAGTGAATATGGTCTTGTTTTCAAAATCTGTGTTGAGACAATCAAACGCAGAATCAGCCAGCATGTTTAGCAATTGGATGGGCAGTGTTTATTTGTTCTCTCTTTTGGGTGCCTTTTTTAGTGACTCATATTTTGGAAGATATCTCACTTGTGTCATATTTCAAGTTATTTTGACCATTGTAAGTCAAAGTTTACCTTCTTTACCATTTTTCTACATAATATTTCTTAAATTGATCAAGATCATTATTTGGGTCTATTAGTTTAACAATATAATAATTATTTGGGTCTAAAGTTAACAATGCAGCGATTTATACATAAGAACTTGATCATCTTTCAAACCAAATACCCTAAAAAAAGGCGATAATCACGACCAAGTAATCCATGTTTGGGTCGACTTGGGTTGTAGTTGGTTCCGTAGTGAAATGGGATCAAGTCGTATGGGTTAAAAATTTCTTAGTCTACTTTCAAATTTCAATACATGCAACCTTCTAAATCATTTCTATTTTCTTGTTGCAGGGTTTGGTTGCATTGTCATTAACAACTCAATCTTTTATGTTACAACCCAAAGGTTGTGGTAGAATAGGAGAACTGTGTGAGCCTCATTCACCATACCAAGTAGCAATCTTCTATGTTTCGATTTACTTAATTGCCCTTGGAAACGGCGGTGCAGAGCCAGCGCTTGCTACATTTGGTGCTGATCAATTTGATGAAGAAGATCCTGAAGAAAAACAAGCGAAAACAGCATTCTTGAGCTATTTCTATGTTGCCTTAAATCTCGGTTCTTTGATCTCAGAAACGGTATTGGTTTACATTGAAACCATGGGACAGTATGTGGTGGCTTTCTGGATATCTACTGCATGTGGTTTTATTGCTTTGGTGGCTATAATGAGCGGAACTTTCAGATACAGACATTTCAAGCCTTCAGGTAACCCTATCTCGAGATTCTCTCAAGTCATCGTTGCTTCCGTGAGGAAACTTAAGCTTCAAATGCCTTCCAATGGAGATGGGCTCTATGAAGACTATTCCAAAGATGACAGTGGGTCAAGGAGGATATATCACACTAAAGACTTCAAGTAAGTTCTACTTTATCTATACTTGTGTTAAAGATAGATTGTGACATTTTTGACACAAGGTTATTATTATTATAATTATTATTATTTATATATAGAGCTGGAAAAAAAAAGAGCAATAAAGTGTTTGTGGGTCGTCTAAGCCAAACATTTTCCACTTTGACCTCTATTAAAAAGTATTTGTATCGACATGTTACCCGACCCACCCAACTAGTCCATTATGCCACCTTTCTTATACTCCTAACTTCCAAGACTTTTGTTTTACAGGTTTCTTGATCGTGCTTCTATCATGACCCCTGATGATGGTGAAAACCCACATCCATGGAGGCTATGTACCGTCACTCAAGTTGAAGAAGTAAAATGTGTACTAAGACTGCTCCCGATATGGTTATGTACCATATTATCGTCAGTTGTATTCATACAGATGATTTCACTTTTTGTGGAACAAGGTGCTGCTATGAATAGAAAAATGTCAAACTTCCAAATCCCACCAGCAAGCATGACCATCTTTGACATAATAAGCACATCAGCATTCATTATTTGCTATGACAAGCTCATCCTCCCTCTATATGTCAAAATAACAAAAAGAAAACCGAAACTGCCAAGTGAGCTACAAAGAATGGGGATTGGTCTCGCTATAGCTACAGTGGCGATCATCACAGCGGGTGTAGTGGAACATCACAGGCTAAGATATGCAAGTGCAGGACCGAAAGAAACGAGCTCGTTGAGTATATTTTGGCAAACTCCACAATATGTGTTGGTGGGAGTAGCCGAAGCATTTACTTACGTTGCCCAGTGGGAATTTTTTGCAGCACAAGTTCCTGATAAGTTGAAAAGTATTGGGCTGGGGTTGTCTATGTGTTCTTCAGCAATGGGAAGTTATACTAGCAGCATTATATTGTCCGTGGTAATGAAGATTACTTCAAAAAACGGGAAGCCAGGGTGGGTCCCAGCGAACTTAAATGACGGGCATTTGGATCGTTTTTTCTTTCTTTGTGCAACGTTGACTGCACTTAATCTTGTATTGTTCGTTTCGTGTGCTAAGAAGTATAAGAATATAGTTGTGGAGAGAAGAGATGAAGCACGTGAAATGGATTAAAAATGGCCGAGCAAAATGAAGCTTAATGGTCATGGTTAATGTTGCAATAAGAAACGAAGTCATAGAAATACAACTTATATTATATGATACCTTATATTCGATCAAATTTAACTTTTGAAATTAACCCAATTAGACGGAATTAATATTTCTATCCAACTGTTTCCGACGATCGTGAGTTATCAAAGATGGCTACCTTTTGCTGTTCTTGTGCATGTAACTCTCTCTAAAGTACCTACCATTTATACTCTATATTAGAGTGGTTGCATAAAAACATAATCAACTTTAGTCTTATTTGTGTTTTGGTTAACCAACTTCTTTTGCACACAAAAAAACATAGACAAAAGTTTCGAATAAAATCCCTCAAAACTTCCAAAACTTTTAATTTAAGGTAATTTGTACGGGTTACAAGAGGTCAAAAAGAGCAGATGATGTGTTGGTAAGTTTGATCATCTTTACTTCCCAGTTCTTGCTGACATGGTGCTTAAAAACCAAGTAAGATTACCTTAAATCCAAAAGTTTGGAAGTTTGAGTGTTTTTACCAGTAATAAAACCAAAGATCGTTAACCAAATCAGAATCGGACTAAAGTCTATGACCTTTTATTCAAACCTGGGCAAGCATAATTAATTATAAAGATAGTTTGAATTATATCAATCAATCAGAGTTCTTCGGATATATTCCAACAAGAAATAAACCGACAGAATGATTTTGATCAAGTTACAATTGAATTATTGAAAAGCTCTAGACTACGAAAGATTTGGTTAACCAAGTTGATAATAGACAAACAAAACTCACCTTTCAGATGTCGGCATGTCGCAAAGATCAAACATGAAAACTGGTTCCATGCCTTGTGAAAGTATCTATTTTGATATTTTTGCAGTCAACTCTCTGACCAATTTTGCAGCAACCATGGCAGTCATCCCATCAACAGTATCACGTTGTGGATTGAACTCGACCACATCTGCAGCAACAACATCAGCTTGAAGATTGTGGAGAATATTGAGAACGTCTCGAAAAGAGAGACCTCCGGGCTCGATATGGGAAACACCAGGAGCAAATGCAGGGTCAAGACAATCCACGTCTATTGAAATATACACTCCCTTAACACCCTCTCCAAGTTTCTGTAATAATAACAAAACAAAAAAAACTTAACTCCGTAATATATTTCGCAAAAACATATCCATCTGTTTTTTTCTTGGTTTGTCCAGTCCTTATTACATCAACAAATCATACTTTGGATTTCTTTTTTCCTTTAGAAGTTATATTAATAGAGGTGTTACTCAACTCTTTTTAAATTTTGAATGGATCAACTCACGTGTTTTATCTAAAAACATAACTAAAAGAAGAATGAATCAGACAGGTTGAAAGTTGACCAAAGTCTAATTTTAATGTATGCAAACTCCTGAATCACATTTATTCAGAGAATTAGATCATTGTTGTAATCATAATTAACAATTTAACTTATTATATAGATAACAATAAATGGACAAAAAGGTGTTTTTGGGTCAACCTGACGCACCCTGTTTTGGCGCATACTAAGAAATTGTTAGTTTTAACCTGAACCTGTGTCAACCTGCCTGACCTGCCCATCTTGCCTCATCTACATATGAAGTTCTAAATTAATGATTCCGATATAGTTAGAACCGTAAAAATCAAACAGAACCTAGGTGTTGTCACAGTATTCTGTTCAAAAGTGGACTATATTTTGGCAGAATATTTGCAAAACATAGTGCCATTAAAGGTAATGTGAACACACAGTGACAGCTACAAATACACCCACTCATAAGATAAAGGAGAGAAAGATACCAGATTCTCCAAGAAATGCCGATCTTTAGAAAATGTGCGCATTTCATATTGCTCAACTCCAAATCTTTTCCCTTGTTCACGTCCTTCACTTGTTATCGACCGAATGCCAACCTGAAAAAGAATGAATTATATAATAACGATCAAGAACAGTCACATGAATAGCTGATATCAGCTCGAAAAACAGAAACAAAGGAAACAGTATAAAGAACCAACTTTTCATACTAATCTATCAGCTGAATCTTCTATTTTAAACATTTGAAATTCAATGAATAAGCATGTGCTTACTTTCTATTATTGTTTATTTAACTTTGGTTAGGTATCACCCTTTCACATTAACATCCAAGTCCAAAGCTAGAGGTGGCAAGATATGGACACATGAGCAGTTGGGTAATGAACCCAAATGCGTCGGTATGGGTTGAATTGGAACAAAACACTGGTTTGTACGCTTCCCAATAAAATATTTAGGGAGCCGCATATGATTACAAAATTTTATTATGTCACCAGCTATTTTATTTTTTGATAAATTAATTTACAAGTGTTATGGATTAAAAATGCATTTTGGGGGACTTTTGGTCTAATTAACCCGTTAAAGAAAAACATAACCTGAATCATCTCATTCTATTAAAATGTTAACCAGAATAAAACACTAAAACCCTTTACCCAAAAACAATACAGATAAAATGAATAGGGAAAAAGGAGAACCTGCAAGAGACGGCGAGCATAACCACCCTCCATAATTCGGGCAAAAGAAGATGCATGTGAATACTTGTTTCCTTCAAAACAATCATAGATATCGGGATGTGCATCAAGGTGAAGGACATCCACAGGCCCTCCAAGCTTCTCAGACACCGCTCTAATTACAGGATATGATATTGAATGGTCACCTCCTAAAACTAAAGGGCGCAATGGACTCTGTGGAAGAAACCATATAGTTTAGGCAACTAGGCAAAATTCCAGACGAACACCTCATGCTTGCATCATAGTAATAGATTCAGATTATTTTGAACTCAATTTTGGTGGATGGAACATACATTTCTATATTTTCTATTTTGGAGACAGGCAAAGAAGCGACAAAACAGATTTTTATGGCACTTAGAACTACAGAAGGCCTAAATAAAAGGTTAGGATTTCATTTATGCACCAAAAATTCGTGTGAGAATCAGACAAGTAAACTAATATCTAACAATTTAGTTGATATCTTCATAATTACAGTAAACTTACTTCTTCCATCACTAGTTTGACAGACTCACTGATAATATTCATCAATCTGTCATCATCTATTCCACAATCTCGAAGCTCTTGAACAGGAACATCACCAACGTCTGTTAAGACTTTAGGGTCAGCTAACTCCTGACCTGCATCCACAACATAATTAAATTTATGTTTCAAATACATAATAGCCCAGTCGCGACAATAAGTACGGTGTAAGTATGTCTGTTCCATTTTAAGATGAACATTAACACTGCATGCTTCTTAGTAGCAAGTAAAATCTTCAACCCTGAAATTTAATTAGATGGAGGGTCGGGCGGACTGAGTAACGGATTGAAATGATGGTACAGGTCAAACGTTTGGTTGACCCAAAACACCTGGTATCTTCTACTCCACCAGGAGCCTAACCCCTTTCTCATTCATAAAAACACTATCCCTGAAAGTTTTGAGCAAAAAACTTGTTGAAGCTAAGGACCTGCTTTCCCAGCTACTGAGGTAAGGGAACCTTTTTTGTAAAATAATTGTTAGATGTGATTACAAAAACCATAGTACAACAATTTTTTACTAAATATTTGGATTAAACAATTTAAAAGGTTGCAAGCATTAAAATACATTTTCAGAAACTTTTGTCATGTTTGACCCATTTGACCCGTTGCCTTTTAACAAATTTGTATTTTATTAGGTCTAATTGACATGTTTGACAAAACAGAACTATAAATGGGTTGAAAGTTCAAACGCCTAATCTCTAATTTACACCTAAGGATCCAAAGAATGAGCAATGAAACTTATTGGTAAGGGACTAAGGGCCATATAGAAGCCATAGATCTAAAGAATAGTGTCAAAAAATTAGATAATACCCTTGATGAAAAATATTTAAGCATTTCCTTCAAAAGTTGTGGACAATGATGAGACATTTATCTCCAAAAGGAAAACCTATGGATAACAAATTCTCTCATCTATTTCATACTTGAAATTTTTTGGAAGTACCAAGATCAATATGCTTACCTTCCTCTGTACTCGAATTTGTGCTTCCACACCAGATAGCCTCTCGAATCCTTGGTGGAGCGAATGCTGGACCTTGTAAAAATGATGAATTATGCCCAAGAGGAACTCCAAGAAGAGTCGCCGAAGCTTTAGCACCACCCAATGCCCGGACTAGCTCTCCCTTGAAAAAAAAAAATATCAAATACACAATGTCAATATTCCCTTATATAATACTCTGTAAGTAGTATAAACAAGAAATTGCTGTGGCAGTGAAAAGTTTGTCTAGGTTTCAACTGAAGTTTAAAGCAAAATACCTTAAAGAAAATGATAGAATTCTCGCCTTCGTATAAGAAAACTATTCATGGAATTTATCTTAATATCAGCTACAACTTTCAATAGTTTGAAGAGCTGTGAGTTGTGAGTCTGGATTAAATGTTCTAAAACTCTTTTTCTCCACTAAACAAATTACTTAAGATGCTGGTATTCAATGTTTATACGCAAACGACGGAAATCAATCCGCTACTAAATATAGCATGACATACATGTAAGGGATGACTACTAAACAAACAAGTGAACGAGAAAAATATGCGTAATGAAATCAGGATTTAGGACATACTTTAAGTTTTGCTCTCTCGCGAATAAGAGTAAGAGATGCCTCAATGACTCGACTCTGGCCCTTCTCTATCAAATTCTTAGGGACATTAGTCTGTAAATAATGAAGTCCTCTTTTCCCAATGTTCATCATGTTTGTTAGATAGATGCTGCAGCTATGAAAGCAGGAGGTCAAAAAAAAGCTTTTCAAGCCAACAAAAGAGCATACAATTCGATGGTGTAAAGTCACTGGCAACTTTCTATGCTTGACTAGAACCCATAAACCGATAAAAAAAAACTTTGAAAAAACAATAACAGTCAGGGTTGTGACCATATAGGTGATCACATAACTCAAAAAACTATCATATACATGGTAAGTAAGCTGTAACAATTACAATTTTCTTAAATTGTGTGCTTTTGTTTACCCAACAATTGTTGTGGGACGGAATGATTAGCCACTATACTGTTAAATTATGCATTTATCGACTGACTTTGGTCACAAAAAAATAAATTTGAGCTGACCCGTTAGCGCTTACTCTCTAACAAACTAGTGAAATGATCAAGGCCCTTCCTTTATTGAAATAATTAAACCGTTATCAAAAAACGGTCCCATCATGAATCATAAATCATGAAGATGGGTATCAAAATAGAATTGCAGGCCAAATAAATAGTTGTCTCCAAAAAAAAAAAACATAAAAAATGTGGAGCAAATTTAGCTGCAACCACAATTCCAAATCAAACACCATCTTAACAAAAGTTTATACAAAACCCAAATAAAATATTTTCTTTTTTTTGTTTGTTTAAAGAATAAAAACAAAAAAAACCATATATAATTTTTTTAAGCAATTTCTGTATAACCATTTGAAAAAAATAGTAACATGCCAATTATAGGTAAACGGATGAGGTTCTCGCTATTCAGGTTACCCAGGGATGCGACTCATATTATCATATATACTGGGTGGGCCTAACTGACCGGTTCTGGCCACCCCAGTTTGCTGTTCGAACCCGAAACCTCTTGTGATGAGGAGGACTGGCCCCTTGGAGGTGGTTTGTAAGATACTAATTAATTAATCAAAAACCACAAAAATCATGCACTAGATAATAATAATTTGACACTGGGTTATACTATCAATTATCAAATCAAACCTCAATTCAAAAGAATTATTATGAAAACTTTACACTTAAAAAGAAGATTGATAAAAGAAGAGTTACCTGTTAAATAAAAAGGAAATGAGATAAGAATAGCAGCACGTAGTAAATTATCGTGAAGAAAGATTAAACTATTACTATTTTTTTATCATACAAAACAAATAAAAGATGACATATGAAAGAAACATGGCAATTATGGTTTGCAATTTGTATTGTATTATTATATATTATATTATATTTTAGATAAATAGATAGATATGGATATATATTTATTATATATTATATATTTATATATTTATATATTTAGATACAGATATAGATATGTGACGATGATGATTGGGATTGTTGTGGAGATATATTTAATTGATTAAGATTAGGATAATGGAATGTTTGTGAATCTTTTAATTAATCAAACAATTAAATCTTTCTTTCTCATGTTAGTGAGCACACTCAGCTTGTCATTAAAAATTAGATTTCATAAATATAATATCTAGTTCTAACCTTTATGATTAATCTACTAGACGGTCCGCACGATATGACGGCAGTGTGGTAGCGACGGCGACGGGTGGTAGCGACGGCAACAGTATGGAGGTGGCGACGTTGGATGGTAACGGTGGCGGCGGTGGTAATTTTTTCTTGAGATAAGGAGTAATATTTTTATAAATAATACGGAGTAATGTTTATAAAAATATTACATAATCAATTTATTTGAAGTTGTCAAATACTTATGTTATCTATCGTGTCATGCAAACGACATAAATGTAAACTTTTCTCCTTATTTTTTGTTAGTGTTTGTGAGTCTAAACTCTAAACATGTAACGATAAAATACACAATAGGGGCCCTTTGTAACGCTATATTCATCCAAGACATAAGAGAGAAAACCTTTTAAGGCTATCAAGATTCGAATTCGGGGTGGCCACACCAATTCCAGGGAGCATTGTCAGTTCTTGTGCCGTTCAAAAAAAGTAAATAAAATGAAAGCAGTAAATAACGGAAAAGTTAGCTAATTTGGAAAAAATATATACGATGTTATATAGTAGATTTTTAAAAAGCTACCTACACAGATTTTAATCGCAGTGCTAATTATATTGATATATTGTTATTCACACCAAAAACTTACATAAACCTGGCAAGTATATTTTTTTTTTTTTGGTTTATCATATTAATAATGCAATAACAAACAGTGTAGGATCAATTAGAATAACCTTTAACCTTTGGAGACAGGGGTTAAAGGTTTGATCTCCACTTCATGTAAAATGGTTAGAGGCCTTCCTAGAAGTAGCATCCTTACCTTCATGTAAGGATAAGACTATCTATATTTTCCTTAAACACAGTGAGTACCTTTTAATAGACGGGGGAATGGTAACATAGAGCAACATGATGAGGGGTTCTTATCTTCAACATGGTTAGCTACACCATACCTTGTGTGAGGCATTACAGCTTTTTTAATTTTTCTTAATGTCGTCACAACAAGTGTTTTCGTTTTATTTTTCGATCAATCAAATAAAATGAAAACGCTGAAAATGTGCAGGGGTGAAATGATGGATATTGTGGCTATGATGAGAAAAAAAAATTAAGTAATAACACTATTATGTTACAAAAAAATATAAAATATGCAGTGTTGTAAAAATTGGCAATTCAGCTGATTCATCGTCGGTTAATTTGAAATCGAAGGGTGGCGGATCTGATTATGGCCAAATTGAGCAGCTAAATCGATTTGAATTTTTGTGACATAATTAGATATGATTGTTATATATAGTGTATTATAAAGTATTTAACTTGTGTTTTGAAATTTGAAGTATTTAATATAAGAAAATTACCATATTAAATTTTTACCTTACCATTTTTATATTAACATATTATATATATATGTTATACATAATCATTTTTATCTTAAAATATTATACCAACAAATAATAAACATAATTTTCATATACCCATCTTAGACAATTCAAAATAGACCATCGACCACTGTCACCCTATGTACTAATTGAAATTTACGAATTTGATTTACACAAAAATCAAAATTTTTGAAAACTATCCACCAAGCATATACATATTATGATGGATTACTTCTCTTCTATGAGATAGGTTGGTTGCCGGTTGGGGCTAACCAACCATTAATAAATGAATTGGTATTTGGGGGATTTGAGACTTTAATGTCTTAGGTTCAAATATGGGTGCGAGTAAAATGCTTCACGGGTGGGAGACATTCATTTTTCGTAAATAACCGGATTTTCTCTAAAATTAGAATTGGGTCTGAATCTAAATTTGCCATACAAAGAAAAGGCTTAGTTGGGCCTAAAAAATGAAGGAATAGATTACACCCAGCCCAATCAATTTGAATATTTAATTTTTTTAAGAATAAAATAAACAAAAACATCTTCTAATAAAAAGCAACAAAGATTCTTCTTCAATCTATCTCTCTCCTAGGGTTCCATTTCCTCTCTCACACATACATACATACAAACTCATATACCAAATCTCGTATCATTGTTCATTATATAAACGTGCAAATTATACTGGCATGTATGTACCCATCACTTGTCTTTCATATTTCCGGAAAACTATCCTGTTAGGTATCTTCTGTTCATAATTACCTCATTTTTAGTCTAGATATTCTTGATTTGAATTAAAGATCGAAACTTTTGAATACCCTGATCAAAGATTCATAAAAAGTTACCTGCTTTATATACATACATATATATATAATTTTTATATTATATTTATATATTAGTACTATGGTTTGTGTTTATGTATCAGAGTTGGATCTAGTTACAGTCTATAGTGGGTATTGTCTTTTCGTAATAAAAAGTACTTAAATTATTTGAATATAAAAAAAATGTTACTTAATACATTATTGGTTAATCTAAGTTTGTAAGTTGAAAAAAAAAAATGTGAAATGACATGTTTACATGATGGCACTTTAAAAGTTCACCTTTTTTTTTTGGTTTCCCATAAAATTGGATAAGTTTGACCTGTAGTGATTTCGATCTATCGAGAAAGATACCTGTTTCTATGGGCATTATGCTAAGATTTTTATCTAAAGAGTGTAACACGTTACTAGCCGATTTTATATTTGATTTATGGTTTGAACTTGCACCTTGTGATATAGATTGGCCGTGTTTTTGGGTTAGTGGTTTTTGTGCAGAACTTTTTAAGTGTTGAGATGTTTTGTTTGATATTACTCCCAAAGTTGCTAACTAGGTTTGGTTTCACCTTTTTATATGTATTGATGACATTTTATATCTGTAATGTAATTTTGAGGTTGATTTTGTTTGAAGGGTAACTCTTGTTTTTTGGCTTGAAGTATTTATTGTTATGTTTGATGTACTCATTATGTTTTCATATCTGCCAACATAGCTGAACCTTAAAGTTGGAAAGTAGTTGAATGTGAAGATCAGAGAGACCATCTTAATTTGAAACAAAAAAGGGGGCGGGGATAATATTTTTCTTTGGTTGCATTAAAATGTTACATGTGCTGTGTTTTAACTAAGGGATCTCCCCTGGTACAGCATTCGGCAGTTGTTTCTTGGTGCGGGTAATAAATATAACGGGTTTTTTTTTATATAATCTTAAACAAGTAATTGTTTCGTTTCAGTGCCCGTAGTGGACTTTATTCCAAGCTCTTTGTTGAGAAGTTGATATTTTTATTGATTTAGCGTAATTTGTTTTCGGAAAGTGCTGCAATTAATTGTTGTTTTTGTATTCAGGTTGAAAAGTATTATGTTTGCTGGGCGAATCCAGTTACCAGTTTCTGGATTTTTTAGGTACATTACAGCTTCTGATATCTTTATTCTTACTTACAGTTAGATTATATATTTAACTTAAGCTACCTCCATTTGAACTTGGATGAGACCCTGTGTTTAGCTTTTTGAAAGACAAGACTCGTTTATTTCAAGATGTAGAATCACTCGATAAATATGGCCGTTATATTTTGCAACTAGGGGCCATGAATAGAAACAGTTACTTTAAAATTCAACCCTTTCTTTCTATCATGTATTATTATGCACATATGCTCAGTTAACATTTGTTGATGTTTCAATCTTTACATGTCACTAATCAATAATCATTAGTCTTGGTTGTGTAAGTTCCAACTTTACTCTATAGTCTAGCCCATAAGTTTTAAGCCTGCTCTTTCATTAGTCTTTTGTTCGTTGGTTCCTGTTATCATGTACTCTATTTCCATGCATATGTTTCAGCCCGTCTCAATCCTTTATCGGGTGGGGGACCTACCTTACATCCCGTTCTTAGGAAGTAGCTATGCAACTGGGTGGAGCAAAAGACTCCCAAAACCGAGACAGCAGTAACCAGAAGGTCCACCCACAACCTATGGAAGAGGCTGCAAACCAAAATCCTGAAGCTGTTGAAGCTTTAGTCTCAAAAATATTCACAAACATTTCTTCCTTAAAATCAGCTTACATCCGTCTCCAGGCCGCACATACTCCTTACGACCCTGACAAAATCCAAGCTGCCGATAAGCTCGTAATTTCTGAGCTTAAGAATCTCTCTGAACTCAAGCATTTTTACCGAGAGAATAATCCAAGACCCACGTACATATCTCCTCAAGATTCTCGTTTGGCTGCTGAAATTCAAGAACAACAAAGTCTTTTGAAGACATATGAAGTGATGGTAAAGAAATTTCAATCAGAAATCCACAATAAAGATTCTGAAATTGTTCAGTTACAGCAGCATATTCAAGAGGCAACTCTAAAACGTGCTAAACTTGAAAAGAATTTAAAACTGCGGGGTCTATCATCATCTTCTAAAGCGTCTGAGGGCTCTGTTGATGAAAATGAAGCATGTTCTACAGATTTGACACCTGAACTCTTCAAGTCAGCCGTCGAAGTTGCTTCTAGAGCCATTCATGATTTTTCCAAACCGTTGATAAACATGATGAAGGCTGCTGGTTGGGACCTTGATGCAGCTGCTAACTCAATCGAACCGGATATTGTTTATGCAAAACGGGCCCACAAGAAATATGCATTCGAATACCATATCTGCCAAAAGATGTTTAGTGGGTTCCAACAAGAATACTTTGGTCTGAAATCAGAAGACGATGCCAAAACAAGTAAAGAAAGCTTCTTTCAGCAGTATCTTTCTCTACGGGAAATGGATCCACTTGATTCTGTCGGGCAAAACCCCGATTCAGATTTTGGAAAATTTTGCAGGAGCAAGTACATACTTGTGGTACATCCAAAAATGGAAGCTTCGTTTTTTGGTAATTTGGATCACAGAAACTACATAATGGGAGGTGGACATCCAAGAACACCGTTTTACCAGGCTTTTCTAAAATTAGCAAAAGCAATCTGGCTTTTGCACCGTTTGGCTCATTCATTTGAACCCGAAATTAAGGTTTTTCAAGTGAGCAAAGGAACAGAGTTTTCCGAGGTTTACATGGATAGTGTGGTGAAGAATTTCGCTGTGGATGAAAATGTTGAGAAGCCGAAGGTTGGCCTAATGGTGATGCCTGGTTTTGGAATCGGAGGAAGTGTGATTCAGTGTCGGGTTTACCTGACTGGAATTAAGGAAATTGAATAACCCCTTTGCAGTTATCACGGAATTTGTAGCAAGATGAAATGTATAATGTGTTTTTCGTGTGCTACTATGTCTGCCTTTAATCATGTGGTGTATTTGGTTTATATAAATACCAACTAGTTATGAATGAAAATGTTGTGTTGTATTTGCCTACAACTTCGTTTCAGGTTATCTGTATTGTAAAATTGGATTAAAGCACGAGTAAAGAAACAAACAGGCCGTAACTGTTATATACAATTGTAACGTTTTGTTATTTTGTGTATTAAATTTTTTAACTGTTTTATACAATTGTAAAGTTTTAATCTATTGGCATTGTTTATCTTACTTGATAGTTATCATGTTACTACCATTGAAATACGTTACTCAGTTTATATAATATGCATTCAAGAATTTTTTTTTTCCCCAGGGTTTTATGAGTTTATTTTCCACCTCAGCTATGCCATATCAATAAAAAAAAAAAAGGTGAGAAGTTCAAATCATAGTGTTACGTGATTTACTTCTCTCATGTTGATTGTAAGACCGGTCAGTGAAAGGCTACTACTGAATCGATTATCCAATTTAATGGGAAATAAAAAAAAAAAAGTGTGAGGCCACAAGACAAAAACTAATCTATTTACAAACCTTTCAGAATACATTAAACTTCTAAATAACTTGATGGATTCGCATTATCATCACATTCAAACCACTTATCATATATATTACATATAAATTAATTTGTCTTTTTATATTTCCTTTTTGTAAGAAGATGATATAACAAGTAGTTTACTTAATTTATAGATAAACTGAAGCTAAAATAATAATAAATAAATAAAAACATGTGTTTCTAATAAAATAAAATAAAAAACATGTACAGAAACACACACTATTTAACAGCTCAGATGACATGGGTATTTCACAATGAATTGGCCTTAGTTTGGATGCTTTATTAAGAGCTTACCACTGTGGCTGCTCTTAAACATAAACCATGACCTAAATCAACTTATTCGTTAGTAAATGGACTGAAATTGCAAAATTTAACTCTTCCAGGTTTCAAAGCTAATATAACTGCCAATATAGATTTGAAGCTAGAACTTTATATTCAGCGCAAGAGTGTGCGCTAGACACTTGCACAGTTGCAACCATCAAACCTACAGTTGAACTTGATGAAGACCACTAAACAGTGTTGCATATTAGGTGAGCGGCAGTCATCCGAAAACATCAAAAATATCAAATGAACAATCATTCAAAAGAGTCGATCCATGAGGAACTTTACTTGTCAAATGCCAACTCATTTTGTTCAAAAGAGTAAATCCGTGACAAACTGTACTCGTCAAATATTAACGCTCATTATGTTCAAAAGAGTCGATCCAAGAGGAACCGTACTTATCAACCATCATTCTGTCAAGCATTTACAATTCCACCAAAGAGATATAGCTAACCTCTTTAGTTGAAGTATTTGTTTCTAAGTCGAGAAATTTACCAAATTTCTATGTTTCTGAGATCCTAGCCAACATGCCACCATGCTTCTTGATAATCCCAGCAGATTGGAGAATAAGATCCTGCTGTGCAGAGAATACCTTGTTTTTGCTCTGCAATGAGGATAATCAAAGGTGGGTCAGGTAACGTGTTTTGGACTTCCGGTCAAATGAGGTAAATAATGTGCAGGTAAATAAGCTGGTAAAATGGGTCAGGTCGGGTTGCCTTGGAACACCCTTTTTTGTCTAAAACTTTGATTTAGTATTAGTTTGTAAAACAAGATTTCAGATATAAAATAACTTTTTAAAGAAATTGGTTTGAGAGGTTTTATGCATTGAAAATAAATTTTCGGCAACTTTTGACATGTTTAACACATTTGGCCTTTTTTCCTTTGAGCATTTTTTGTTTCTATTTTACCCATTTGACCTGTTAGAGATAAAATATAAACCCAATCAACTTATTCCTAGTAAACTAAAAGTGCTACCGGTGACTAAGTTATCATGTTAACGGCTGTGCAACTGGACAGCTCTTTTGCATTTGAGATATCGCATCCAAAGATGCGAAATAGTAAGTCGTTACAGCAGATAGCATATAAATTATAAATATGGATACAAGTGAATGGTTCAAATTAAAGCACATACACATTACTGGGGGTCCAACTGTATATTTCGAAAGGTTTGAGAAACTAAACATACCATCTGTTTTAGGTTGTATCCAAGACTAAGCTCTACAAACGATCTTTCCACTTGTGAGAGGTAGCAATAAGGCTGCTCTTTTTCCAAGAAAACATTGGCATTAGCTTTCATCATGTTCTCTATTTCCTCAGATATTTGGGGGATCTTATCAAAGTCATCGATCTGAAAAGGAATTTTGGATACCATGGCACGCCATCCAACACGTGATTTGTTCACAATAGCCTATGAATAAAACATTCAAGGACATCATTATACAGAAAATTTTCAACCTATCAATGACAAATAAATCTAGGATGTTGTAGAGGTGATCTATCAAGTAACAAAACAGATGATTCACGAACTTAACATTTGTTACCATGAGATTCATAACAATAATATCCATTAGAGTGTGATAACCGGTTTAAACAATATCATCCTGAAGGGTAGAATGGTAGATATGAATGAATTAATGCCCACCTGACCAGAGAACAAAGAATTTGGAACTACTATAAGATGTTGTTCTGCACTAAGCAATGAGGTAGTTGTGAGTCCCATCTCTTTAACTTGACCTTCCACAGCTCCAGCCTGCAAGGAAAAGAGTTGTGCAAGTCAGGAAATGCCTGAAAGCAATTGAACAATTCAATGCAATACAGATAGTGAACTCGAAAATTTATTTATGTGACGCACTCTACATTGCCTAGATGCCTCGAAAGTGTTCTTTATCTATGCATACAAAATCAACAAGGGAAGAACAAAATGCAGATAACGCCTGAAAATGATAAGAATCAAAGCATACCAAAAGTTACACCTCAAGGTATCCTGAACAACAGCATATGAACTGTGTCAGATGAGTTTCTAAATGGTGGAAATTCTGTTTCCAAATTTGCCACCAAACTTCCATATTAGTCAATTCGCTCCAAAATCCACATCTATCATCTAGAGATCACCTTGTCCAAAAGATTAGCATTTGTTTCTAACACAGTCAATTCTCTCCAAAAGTCACATGCCTACTTCTAAAAGTAGCAATCACCTTGTCCCAAAAAAAAGATGCATATGTCTCTAATAGACAAATACATTATACAGATTGAAAGGCATGTGTTTATACTTTATAACATGACACAAACACTAAACGATACTTATTAAGAGTTGCATTTTAGATCATCTGAATTCATATATTTTATCACTCTTTCCAATATCCCCTCATATCCTTCTCAAATTTTATAAGAAGAGCTCTTAAATTTATGTTTTTGCCAATAAAATGTTCCTTTAGAACGCGATTCATTTGTCCACAACCTGTAACAATGCTTACTTCCGTGCTGGCCACTACTGCTGGGGACAAATATATTTTTAAGGAAAGCATTTTCCTCTAAGTTTTCAATGTTCAGGGTGACTGCTGCATTCCCATCAACAATAGAATCCTTGAATAATGACTACTTATGGTAAAAATATATGAATTCAGATGATCTAAAATGCATTCCCATCAACATAGTCAGGTACTCAGGTTTATCAAAAAAATCTTCTGCTAATTGGGACAGAAACAAAGACCAATACTGACAACCTCATTCTATAATTACAAAAGGGACTTAACAAAATAAATATCTTAACAAGAGGAGAAGACAGGTGATGCATTAGCATCTATAGATATTTATAGAACGCAAGCTTGAAGCCTTGAACGTTGAAAGTTGAAATAGCAACAAAACAAAATATAAAGACAACATAACTTCATTTACATACTTTGATTGTGTCTCCAATTGAAAAGGGTTGTGAAGCTTGGATAGATAACCCACTCAGGACATTGCCGAGGACATCTTTAGCAGCATAAGCAGTTGCAATCCCTAGAAAGATAAGGTAACGATCATTAGATTTCAAAATTCCTAAAACGTGTCTCCATGTGTAAAAAAAATTTGCCTCAAAGAGAAGTGTTCCTTCTAATCCATACAATATGCTAATTTATCCATATTCAAACTCCCATTTTTTCCAGTCAATAAGTAATGACAAATGCTTTGTGTTTTAAGAAATAAGCAATTTATTACTCCTAAAACTTACCATATTAAGCAAAAGAGCATATGAAAGTATAACAGAAGTTACCTCCAATCCCTCCAACAGTCCATACAGTTTGCACAGCCACCCCAGAGGCTTCAGCTAACGCCATGCCACTAAGAACAAACAAACCAACAGAAGAAAAATTGTCCAAAGCCAACAACTTATCACGGTCAGCACCAGACTTCACAACCAAAGCACGACTCACGACATTTGTTTTCCATCGATGCAAGAACCACACAAACGAAAGTATTACAGCAGCTCTCCAGACAGGTCCAAGAGACTGCAATGCAATCGTTGTTGGAGCTACCATCGCACCTCTATTTAGCACAGAACATATATTACAATTTACTTGACGTTAAAAGTAAATCTATAACAGTAAGTTATAAAAAAAAGATTACTTACATTTGCGAAAATGCTATGAAAGTTATGAGATACTTCACCGGAACTTCCAAAGCACCCCAAAAGCTTTTCTCATAAGGCACTGCTCCCCAGATTGATCCCGCTGGTAAAAGAGAACCCGGCCCTTGTTCCGAGTACTTATGGAACCTTCTAAAAATTGTCGGCAAGATAGCCCAAGCTGCTATAGTTCCAGCTAGAGTTCCGCTAACCGGAACAATCACATCACGAAGATACGGATGTGTCTCAAGTAACTGTTCCACATGAGGAGACGCTTCACCTAAAGCTTCTTTCGCCTTTTCCCCAATCTGCGAAACAAAAGTCACACCAGACTCCCAAACCTCCTTCACTTTATGCATCAAATCATTTCCGTCAACTCCGTTAGTACTAGCGCCAACATCAGACCCACTAGCACCCGAACTCACCACATTTTCTCCACGACTACCACCAGCAGGCGACGAATACAAACGACGGTTCAACAAACACGTCGTTCCTAATCCTAAAAACAGATGACTACTCTTAAGGTTTAGGTTCGACATTCTAGGTGGAACTACATTCACATTGTTACTTCGGTTAGTCGAACATTCACGACCTACACTACTAAAACACGGTCTCGATTTCGCATCAACTTGATTTACATTGTTCGGTTTCGGAATAGTGTTGCAAATCATCATCCTACTACGCAACGCTTTCGCTGTCGAGAATAAAAGCCTAATTCCACTAGTCATGATGCATCCAAATGTAAAACCCTAACTGTACGGACAATCCTATATTTCAATCAAATAAAAAAATATATATAAAATATATAGAATTTATAATCAAAATTTGGTCCTAATTTGCGGTTATATCAACATTTCAATATAAAAAAATGAAGAAGATAGATATATAAATATAGATATAGATATATACTGACCTAGTGTATATTATGTTGACAAAGATTGACTCTCAGGGGATGAGAGATGCTGACAACGGCGAAAATGAAGGGAGAGAAATCTTGACTCGGACTTAGACTCGAGTTTTTGAAAACTCGGACTCGATTCGGGAAGTATTTGGATTGAGATTTTATATATAAACATAATTATTTTTGAAATTATATGTAATAGAACTTTAAAAATATATTAGAAACTTC
>JAOXNX010000026.1:8872688-8884293 GCA_028566075.1 Solidago caesia | reverse complement strand
GTAATTTATGAAAGGTAGGGACGAAACCTGCAAGCGGGGTATCACGACAGGGACGATTTCTGTAATTTACTCTAAAAGTTATTTCCCCCTCTTTCCGAAAACAACACTCAAAACCCCCCCTTTTTATTCTTGGCGGGAATACTTCCTATTTTTTAATTACACTCTCACAAACACCTACACAAACACACACAATCTCTAAAAAATCTGCAAGAAAAAATGGCTCCCAGAAAGAAATCCACCACCACCGGCAGCGGAACCAAAAAACAAAACCAAACTCACCAACAAAACTCGTCGCAAAAACCCACCAAATTCGGCATCCAACATTTCTTCGAACGCCACACACAAAACTCACAAAAACCCGATATCCCGAAAAAATTATCTGCCCAATCCAATCCTGGGTCGGATCCTAAAATACCCATCAACTCAGTTGCCAGAAAAAGTATTGAAAGTGTTTCACTTTGTAATAATCAAGATAATAGTAGTAGTTCTAATTTGGGGGTAAATGTAAACCCTAAAAATAGAAGTAATTCGGGTTCCGGGAATGCGAAAAGTGATTTTAAAAATGATGGAAATAAAAGTGGGTCTGAAAGTACACCTATTGAGGATTTGATTCCAGTGGAGATGGATTGTGGGAATGTTTTAGAGGTTTCGCCGGAGTTCTGCAAGTCGGTTTCGCGTAAACGGATAAAGTTTTCGCCTGGGATGGTATGGTATTAGTACATTTTGAATTCAAGGTTTTTGATTTTTGCCGTGTATGTAGTTTTGAGTTTCAAGATTTTAGCTTTTTTGGGGCTGTTTGAAATTTTGTTTAATTAGCTTGTATTGAAAATTTTTTATATCGGCATAAAGGTAAGCTTTTGTAATGTTGAAATAAGAAATTTTTATGTTGCTTCTTATTGAAAACAGCTTCTTTTATCCAAAAATGAATGGATAAACTATTTTGAGTAAGTTCCTAAACACCCACTTGGATGTATGTTTTTTAGTTTCAATTCGGTCTTTTCAAGAGCCACGTTTATAGCCCCCATCAGTTTGTATGCGTTTGATAAAAATTGGTCTTTTCACGAGCCACATTTATAGTCCGATTCTGTTTGTATTCATTTGAAGTTAGAAAAGCAACCATTTCGAACCCAAGAGTTAAATAGCGACATTGTTGGCTATGTGTGAACGAACAACATAATGAGTCTGGACTTTTGATATATACTTTACATACCTGTTAGATTAGCACTTGTGTTACATTGCATTTTTCTACTAATGCTGTTTTTAATATACATATATGTTTTGGAAGTGAATGAACTGAATAATCAAATATGTTGCTTTTCTAAATTTGCATTGGCAGAATTTAGAAATTTGGAAAAGTAGCAACATTGATAATGCGTAAAGAGTATATTCCTTTTCTTTTTTTTCATTTTGTAACTTGAGATGACTTGTTATCTTTGGATGTGTCATATTATGGTAGCTGATAGATCAAAGCCAGGATGATGGAGGTGATGAGGTTACATGGAGGATTTCTCCCATAAATGAGAAGCTTAATGCATTAACAAAGAATTTATTGGAAGTTCAAGTGCGAAAAGTTTTAGGAGAATCTTCGCGGTTCAACATTATGAAATCCAAACAAAACTCTGATAACAAGGCATGTGGCAGGAACTATAGTTTTAGCATTTGTTTTTTTTACATCAGCTTTAAACAACCTTCTGATACAGTGAAATTTTTGATATACAGATCTCACCTCCTGTGAATTCTACTGAAAATTCTTTCAAATTCTTAAAGGCGGTTAATTTGGAAAAACGCAACCTTGAACAAGATTTGTTGCTGTATGGTAATAATGAGAAAGCAACTGATGATAATAATATAGATTTCAGGAGTCCTTTTAAGACTCCACCATCATGTCACGATAAGGTTTGTTCTTTTTTATGAAACCAACCCTATCTTTCAAAATTGTCTTTTAACCAACTCTCATGAATAAAATACAGACTTCTGATAGTGGTGATGTTAATGAAGAATCAACTCAGCTGGGTTCAAGGCAACACAAAAAGGTTTCAACTTTCAACTGTTTCAAGCTACTATCTTACTGAAAAAACTAGAGGTGGCAAAATTGGTTGTTCGGATGGATCAAAGTCGGCTGGGTTGGTGTGACCTGAAACATTACTTATATAAAAAACAGTGTGTGTCAAATATTATTAGAATATATTTTAAGAATAGTTTATATGCATTTTCTTAAATGAAATCATAAAGGTTTTGTGCATTAAAAAAGTATTTTGGTGTTTTTTGACTAGTCCGACGCATTTCTATTCTAGGTCTATATTAGTATAGGCATGCAATTTTACCCCGCCTTTTACGGGATTGAGTATTGTTGCTGTTGTTATGCAACCTTGTTCAGATTTCTTATCTCATTATACGCTCATTTTTTTAAATTTTTTTTAGGCATTGCTTGAACTTCTAGATCAAGTAGAAAATGTAATCGTTGAAGATACAGATACCAAAAGCTCATTAACTCCATGTAAAAATAAACGCTCTATTGAAATACTAGGCGAGTCTGATGTTTCCGTGGAAGGGCCATCAGTGGGTTCCACCGAAAAGGTCAAGGCGGAACCTCCAAATGTAAAATTTCTTGTGTTTGAGGTATGCATCAAAATTTATTTACTTATTATTCTTAATATAAGCTCAATGCCAATGGTGATCCATTACACTGTATCATTCTCTTCGTTAGGTATCCGAAAAGCAGTTTGTTGGTTCAAATGGTTCTCAGTGCTCATCTAAGGTGCGTTTCTGAAATAATTTACGTACCAATTTTACTCCGGTGTAGATGTGCCGAGATTGGCGGTTTGGGTAATTGGTCACAAGTCACAACTAACTCCCTCAGTTGAAGTGGGTTAGTTTTCAGTACAGTCAATACGGATATGGTTGAATTAGTTTTCAGTACAGTGAAAACTGGTTGTTTTAATCTATTTAAACTATATAGTTATGTGCCATATTTGTTTACAAAAATAATATCATCAGAATATTGATCTAAAGCTTTGAATAACATAATTAGGAGGTTTTATGCATTAACTATTTCTCCTGGTGGCTTTCAACTCGTTTGACACATTCACATTTAAGCCATGTACTTTATTTGATCTGCTGAAGGCATAACACAAACCAAATTGACCCATTCATTAGTAAATTGGCCACAATTACCATCTCTGCGCAGGTTTTAAGGTTATTGAATGAGCAATGTGGAGAGGAGCGGTCTGTGTATTTGTCGGATGAGTGGTATGTAGCTAAGATTGCCCATTTCTTCAACATTCTTAATGCTGATTATATCCAAGTTCAAAATTTACAAACATTAAGAAAATTTATTTACTTCTGCCAATTTTTAATCTATGTTTGTGGATAAAAGTTCCATATATTTTTATCCAGGTTTTATAGTGTCATAGCACCTGGAGATACTGTACATGTCATTGGTGAATTTAATGAGGGAAAATGCGATGTGAATCGTGACAAAAATTTTCTTATTGTTCACCCGGATATATTGGTGTCTGGAACTAGGGTAATCTTTCTCTCAGCATCTTATTTTATCTTATTAATGAATACTTTGGCATAGTCTTTTTTAAATAGTCGATCATAAATTCCATTTTTGATTTCTCATCAACAATTTGAAATGCTGACAGGTTGCTGGTAGTTTCAGCTGCCCTCGTCGCACTGTACTGGATGAGAGATTAAAGAATAATGAGCAGTCAGCTTCAGCACTAGTTGGCACCTTGTTGCACCAACTCTTTCAGGTTGTTAGCTTAAACTACTCGTATTCCTTCTTCGGTTTAAACTAGAGTTGGAAAAATGGGCTGGTCAGGCAAGGTGGATAAAATTTTAAAACAAGTAGGCTTTGGTATGGTTGGGTCCTCTCTCTCTTTTCTGTATGGTTAATTTACTGACAAGTATTATTATAGAAACTGTAATATATCAGCAGCAGTTATACCTTTTGAATTTAATGATTAGGAGGTTTTATGCACTAAAACTACATGTTGCCAAGTTTCGACCTCTGATCTGTTAGAGATAAAACGTTACCTGAATCTATTTGTTCATTAGTAAATTTAAAATTGTCTTTTCTAGTTTAACCTACCACATTATCCTCGATCAGAGCATTGTTATGCTCATTGCAATTATATTATAAGCTGGATGGTCTTTTATCTTTATTTTAGGCTGGACTTATTAGGGAAAATCCAACCAAAGAGTTTCTGGAGGAGTATGCAAGAGTCTTGCTTCAGAAGAATTATGAGAGCCTGTACGCCTGTGGAGGTGAATAAAATCTATCATTCGCTTCTTAGAAAGTAGCAAAAATGAATGGTTCAAATAGTAACAAAATGTATACGAAACTAACTTATCATTTTGATGGTGATTTCAGTACATGAAGGTGATATTCACAAGACCATGATTGAGGCAATCCCACGGTTATTAAGTTGGATTTTGCGCTTCCGAGATTCAAAGGTGTCAAAACTGTGAACAATTTCTATAAGATCTGAATTTGTTTTTAGGGCTCAAGTTGCAATTGTAATTTTGCCATTCATGTCAAGAACCTTTTCTTGGAGCTATTAGTGGCAGCAAAAGTTATTTTCTTTTTATGTAAATCGGACCTATGTTTGATTGGAAGGTTTAGAATCCGGTTAACATTTTTCATATCGGTACATACTTTGTACTAATGATGTATATGGTCTGGCACTGTCAATTTGTGTAGGTTCCTTCTTCTAGTGTTGATTTTGGCTCTAGTGATGGAGTTAAAAAGGTGAAAATATCTGAGGTAGGCATCTCATGTTGTCTCATTCGTTTTATATGTGACCTCCCTCATATCCCACTTATGTGTGATTGGTATTGTTGTTTTATAAC
The DNA here is from genome assembly GCA_028566075.1 of Solidago caesia. Classification (NCBI taxonomy): domain Eukaryota; kingdom Viridiplantae; phylum Streptophyta; class Magnoliopsida; order Asterales; family Asteraceae; genus Solidago; species Solidago caesia. The sequence continues at coordinate 8,879,436 of JAOXNX010000026.1, read as the reverse complement.
TTAGATAGTATGCTCAGTTTTCCAATCATCACTGCATCAAGTAGGTCAGTATGGTTTTGCTTCTGACGAGATTTACTCTTTAAATTAGGTTATTGATATTGAGGAGATGGCATGGGCTCCAAAATATGGGCTGAAAGGAGTTATTGATGCATCTTTGCATGTAAAAGCTGCTTCTGATGCTTATCAAACCAATGATTTTATCATGCCCCTAGAGTTCAAGACCGGAAAAGCAACCAATGGACAGGTCCTTTATGTTCCATTTACATTCTTTCATGGATTTTTCACACTGCTTTTCTTAAATCACTTCTATCTTGTTGTAATGCAGGCAGCCATGGAACATAATGCCCAAGTGATGTTGTACACCCTTCTTATGTCTGAAAGGTGTTCTATAATCATATTTTACCACGAATGCAACCCCATGAACATCTCATTTGTTTTTCTTGCTTACATTTCCCTTTCCTTTTTATGTTATTTTTTTTTCTTTTTTTTTCTTTAGGTACAAAAAGAATATAGATTATGGTCTGCTATATTATCTCCACACAGATCAGACACAAGGAATTGCGGTTCGACGGTCTGACTTGGTCGGGCTAATTATGCGGCGTAATGAACTTGCAAGTGATATTCTGAAGGCGTCAGTGACACAACAACTTCCACCAATGCTGCAGGTTTTTGGTTATACATGTTCTCCTATTAATAAATAGATATTCTGTATAGGTGGCGATTTCGAATATGCCGTTTTGTCTTATGTTTCACCTCTAATGGGACATATGGATGAAATTGAAAAGATTAGCTTTAAAAGGAATGTGTAGAATGGTCCCAAAGTGTACTTTTTTAATGCATAATATCTTTTTATTCATTTTATATAAAGAATAAAAGTTATATTGAAATAGATAACTTTTGTATACATTTTGACACACCAGTTATTTATAACAAGCTCTAATTTTTGGTCTTAAAGTATTTTGAGTCAACCTAACCATTGCAAAAGTTAACCATTTTTATCCGATCAAATTTGCATCCTATACCCAATCGGCCTGACCTGTGAATATACCACCTTCATAATTTACTAATGCTGTACTTTTCAAGTAAATACATGGTTTAACTGTTCCAGGTTCCCAACATGTGCAAAAGTTGCCGCCACCTTAATGCTTGTACAGTTTACCATAAGGTACATTTATGTTCTTTGGAAAACATTGCGCCAACATAAAACCTTGAATTACACCATTAGTTAAAAATTGTAACTATTCATTGGTTCTGTAATTAAGCTGTTACTTAGAAATTACAGCTAGTAATGTAACTATTGGAATGTAGGTGATCATATCCAAGTTTTTGTAATTAAGTGTTTGGGTAATGTGTCATATTGACTAGAAACACTTTTTGTCCAAGTTTTTTAATATTTTTACACACAAGTTTATCAAGTATGATTTGAAATTTTTATTATTTCAATACTAATATTTTTATGCTACTGTTATGTTGTAGGTCTTATGTAATTTACGCTTTAGGCGACTTTCAACCCTTTGATGAGCTCAACCTGTTTCTTTTTAAAGTTATTTTAAAGTTTTTCTTGCTTGGCCTGTTATAGATAAAGCATACCCCAAATTAACCTATTAATAAGTATGCGGCTTTAAACTGTAACGGCAGTTGTGTTTTATACTGTGAAGGTACACAACGGTAGCATAGAGGGAAGTGGATTAGGTGATGTCTACAGCTCACTTGTGAACCACTTAACAAATGCTCATTGTAGCTTTCAGAAGAAATGGGAAAGGTTGATCGACTTAGAAGCAAATGAATTGGAGGTATATATATGAGCTAGACCCATAACTAACTCAATTATTTGTTTTTTTATATTTTAATCTTTATTTGGAAGCAGTCTCTACCCCCGGGTAGAGGTATGACTGTCCACATCTCACCTCCCCCATAGCTCGCCTATGACAAGATTGGGTATTGTTGTTATCTTTTAATCTTTATCTCTTCTCTGTGTTTTTGCAATCTCCAGACTGTGAAGAAAGAAATGTGGAGCTCAAATAGTTGGAACAGTACAAATTCGAATACTTGTTTATCCTCCATTGTCCTCGACCCTTCGAATCAAATTTCACATAAAAAAGTTACTCAAAGTAACCGGTTTGTTTATCGTTTTGTTCGCCAAGTCCATGATGAGGAGGATTTAAATCCTTCATCTTCGGGAAAGGATCTGGAAAGTTCACTAAAAACTGGGGACTATGTGGTAATTTCGTGACTATATGTTTAGTTGATTAAGGTTATAAAATTAGACATTAGTGGGTTCTTTTTATTTCAAGTTCATAACTTGATAATCTGATTTCACTTCTTAGATCTTGAGCACTGACCCTGATCGTCTTGTGGCTGGAAGAGGTGTCATAATGGATTTAACTCGTATCAATGTCACGGTATCATTATTCTTCTTGTCGTTTCTAGTTTTCGTTCTTATAAAAAAGTAGATGCAACACTTTTGACCTTACTAATGAATCTGGTATTTATGGCTAATGGTTCAATGGTTAAAGTACAACATTAGCTTAAAATGAATTGCGCCAAATGGGTCAAACGAGTTGGAGTCACCCTAAGTTTACTTATTTGTGCCTAAAACATTCTATTATTGTTTTACTCAAAATTATGGAATATTATTGAAATATGCAGTAAAAGCTAATCACGTTGATGTAAATTTTTTTCATAAAAGGAAACGGACAGGAAGTGCTTTAGGTTACCCTAAATTGCTTTGACCCCAGAAAGTTACCCATTTTGAACTGCTACCCAACACATCCATTTTACGACCTCTAAGGAAACTAGCAACTTGCTAGTGCACCTAGCGAACAGTTAATAAAATTGTTCATGGGAAGTTTGTTTATGTTTGCTTATTTAATAAATGAACGAACACAAACAAAATTTCCCGTTTGTTTAGATAAAGGAACAACATATGTTTGTTCGTTCGTTTATGTTCGTGAGAGTTTGCTTAGTTGTTTGTGAATGTTCGTTTATATATTCTAGTATAGTTTGTATACATACATATATATTAACTATTAGGATTTAGTTGTAATAATTAACGAATAGCATAAATGAAAAATTGAAAAGGAAGATAATATATATTTTAAACATTGTATGCTCATGTATTTCTGAGTTCTTATGTTCATTTACCATTTTAAAAGGACGAAATGAAAAAAAGATTGATTTTCTAATAAACAAGTATCTGTTCGTTTAATGTTCGGGTTTGTTCGCTTAAACGTAAACAAACGAATGTTCATTTGTTTGTTTGGCTAAACCTAAACGAACGAACATGAACAACCTTTGTTCGTGTTCGTTGGGTTCGTTTACAGCCCTATGCACAACCTTTATTCAAGGCACACTCCTAACCAATAATGGATGGACTGCTACCAAGTATTGTTTTTTGGTATCAAAAACTGCAATTATTTTTGTACAGGTTTCTTTCTCAAAGCGCTTAAGGCTTCCACGGAGCAGTCCTTCTAAAATTATCCATGATCTTTATCAAGAGGTTTGGCGGATTGATAAAGATGAATTCACAGCATCATTTGCAACAATGAGGTAGGTAGAGGTTCTCACTGTTATTTTTACTTACAGCTCTCTATGTCATCTTATGGGTCGTGTATTGTGTAAGTTCTAACAAATGTCTATCTTCAAAGGTTCAACCTCATTCAAATGTTTCTACAAGATGATAGAAGCTCCCACCTTCGAAGTATGATTGTAGACCTTCATGTGAGTCTTCAATTAGCATGTACAAATCTTTCACATAAAGTGGGCAATAAGGGTGGGTTTTGTAAGAGGTTCAAAATGGGATCAGGTTGGAATTAACACCAAACAATTTTTGTCCTTTTCTATAAGTTAATAAAATTAATATTTTGTGTGCCATATATGAGTTGGACTTATTTCCTTATAAGCTATTTTTCATGTTACCCATCTGATCCGTTAAAGATACAATATAGCCTGAATTAATCCGTTCATATGAAGGCTCCTCGGTATGATGGTGGCGGTATATTCAGTCAAGATCCTGCTGTATCATACATTTGGTCAGAAAAGACTTTAAATAATGATCAGCGCAAAGCAATACTGAAGGTTGGTATAGTAATTTCCGTTCCAGATTTAATTATTTTTGGTTGGTTTATTTATCGAGATCATTTGCTAATTTTCAGATACTTACTGCCAAGGATTACACACTTATTCTAGGAATGCCGGGTACTGGCAAGACTTCCACGATGGTCCATGCCGTGAAGGCATTATTAATGAGAGGTGCTTCCATATTGCTTACGTCCTACACAAACTCCGCTGTTGATAATTTGCTTATCAAGTTGAAATCTCAGGTCTTTTTATCTCTCTTTCATGCTGCAGTATTAATACTTCTCTCTGTGACATTACTGTGTTTTTGAATGTCACTAGAGGTGGTACGATGGCCGTTGGGCAGGTTGGCTAATGGGTACAGGGTGAAACGGTTCGTTTTCAGTCTAGGCAAAATGAGCCAAGTTCGGTTCTTATGCAAATACCTGTTGATCTATATATTTAATATAGTTAACGTGTTTATGATGATTACAAAAAAAAACTATTCATGCATTAGTAATCTGTATTTTTGATCTAAATCATTTAAAAGTTTGTATGCATTAAAACAGACTTTGGTGGACTTTCTACCTGTTTGACCCCTTTCCTTTGGCTGAACTTTGAATGGATCCACTTGAGATAAAGTACAACCCAAATTAACCCATTCATGAGTAATGGGAAACTGCCGCCGCTAATTTTCACATTCTTTTAATTAAAAATGATTTATAGGACACTGTTTCTCATTTTCTTTAGATTAAACTACTACGAATATCATATGATCTGAAATGAGTCATGAACCACTTCAGGGAATTGATTTTATACGTATCGGTAGAGAGGAAGCCGTGCATGAGGAAATTCGTGGGCATTGTATTAATGGTTAGATCTATACACCTTATATTCGTATTTAGTTGAATCATAGATATTGAGTTATTTTTTCTTCACAGCTGTTGATATGCAAAGCACCAAAGATATTAAGCAGAGACTAGATGAAGCCAAAGTTGTTGCAGTGACATGCTTAGGGATAACCAGCCCTTTGCTTTCTGACAAGAAATTTGATGTTTGCATTATGGATGAAGCTGGACAGATCACACTCCCCGTATGCAGTAATTTCTTTTCATTTTCCGAAAACTTTGTTCAAACGTGAATTACCTGAAATAAGATCCTTTTCTAGGTCTCGTTAGGACCTTTGATGTTTGCATCAAAGTTTGTACTCGTGGGAGATCATTATCAATTACCTCCACTTGTGCAGGTAGCTTTATATATATGTATATATTGTCATTGTAACTTCCTGGCTATAGATATACAACTGATTCAGCTTTGACACTCTCCTATCTTAGAGTACCGAAGCTAGGGAAAACGGAATGGCTGTAAGTCTCTTCTGCAGACTTTCAGAAGCACATCCCCAGGCAATTTCAGCTTTACAGAGCCAGGTGTATATTATATACTTTATTATGTTCGAAAAATATTTTATGTATGTTTGACAATATTGTTAAAATTTTCCAACTGTAAATTACAGTACCGTATGTGTGCACCAGTTATGGAGCTATCCAATGCCTTGATATATGGTAATAGGTTACGTTGTGGTTCTCTTGATGTGGCAAATGCAAAACTCGAGTATACAAGTTCAACATCTTGTTCATCATGGCTAAAGAAGGTAATTATAGATCATCCACCTCAATAAACTTGACTATTTAATATATAATTTTTTTATAACCCTCTCGTTCTGTACTTTATAATTTTTATGGTGGTTTTCACCGTCATTTCCTGCTCTAACCAATATTATAGATCTTTGTTTCAAATATAACTGTATAACCTCGAAGTTATTCTTAATCTTCAGGTATTGGATCCACTCAATCAAGTATTATTCATCAATACAGGTTTGTCTGCTATCCTATCTTTCTTTAGCTGCTAAGTTGTACATGTTGCTTACAAATATTTCATGTTCACAGATCTTGTGCCTGGTTTAGAGGTTAAAGATTGCAAGACCGTAAATAATCCACTTGAAGCATACATAATCACAGAGGTATACACTGCTTTCTCAAGTACTCCAGCCATCTCATGAAAATTTCAACTTTTGTACTCAATGTGCTCCAGCAATACCAAAATGATACTTGGGACTAAAATTTTAAACCTAAAAACAAGCCTAAAAATCTCTTTGTGAGACATAGAAAAATGAATGACTAACACTCGGAGAGAAAAGTTTGCCATGCGGGTTTTTTACGGCTGTTGTGCAGTTGTGTATAAACCAAAAAGTTCGCTGGCATCTTACGGTCTAAACCATTTAAATTTATAGTTGTGACTTGAAACCGCAATAATCAGGTTATAATGTTTGGATAAACAAAGTTGTGTCTGATTATCTAATTTACATACATGTTGCAACAAAACTAATTATCTAAGGCTAAATTCAATCTATCTATTTAAATCTTCTTTTAAGTTTTAACCATTTTTAGAAGACTTTCATGCAATATTTCCAAGGTTGTGAAAATCGGCCGATACAACCGATTTCCCGGACTCGGATCGTGTATCGGCAGGCTGGCGATTCGAGTTTGCTATACTCGGACTAAAAATCGGTCAGGAGCTTGGTTTTAAAAAGCGCGCCTTAGGCGCGCTTAAGCGCCAGGCGCAAAGGAAAACGCCTCATAGTACATTAGGCGCAGGGTGTACAGAAAGCGCTCGCTTTTTGAGCTTTTTAGCG
>JAOXNX010000026.1:8859694-8872588 GCA_028566075.1 Solidago caesia | reverse complement strand
AAATAACAAGTTACTTACATACAATGCACAAGATTAAAGTTGCATACCCACAATGACAAAACGAGATAAGTTGCTTATATTTTGAAGTACTAAACCCTTTAGTTTATATGAGGAGAACTAGTCTTTTTATCTCTCATGTACGCGGCATAACCGGGATATCTCGTGGCTATATCAATCCCTACCTTGACCATCCCGACCTTTTAACTTACAAAATTCGAACTTGATACCTCCTAAGATAACTTAGAGATTATGGTTCGAGAGAAAATAACAGTATCTAATCGAACATTACAGTGGAAGTTTACATACAAGATATAGGATGGAGATAATTTGTCATACAACTAGTCGTCAATTTTGTACTCACAATTAATAAAATAATAATAATAATAATAATAATAACATATTGGTTCCTTAATTTATATGGAAAGGGAGCCCATATTGGTACCATTTTTTTTTTTATTATCTACCACACGGTATAACTCTTATTGCAGATAGTACAAGTATATAATGCATAGTAATAGTAAATTTATAAAAAGATATGATACTATTATCAATTCCAATATAAAAATAGAACATCACACAGAGGTGGGGAGCATTTAAGCAAACAAGTGAAAAAACACTAAACCACCAACCATATACTTATAGATGTATGTACCCAAGTTTTACTTTTTCACGTTTAATTTTTATTGATATGAATTAAAGAATTACAAGATTCTGGTGGAAATAGAATACAAAAAAACCTAAATGATCTAGTTGAATGACAAAGTATAACAGTCACAGAGGATTGATCACAAACTATCCGGAAGCACACTAATATCCACTCATGATAGACACTTAGTCTATTAGGAGCAGGGCTTCCCCCAAACTCACCATCATTCGACATATGACGCCTAGTCATCAATGGGCATTTCTTCACTTTTTTCTGGAGCAAGGCTTCCTTGGAACGCCCCTCTAGGACCCACCATTTTATTTACTTTATACCCTTATTTAAATAAAACTTTAATATATTAATAATATAAAATAAAATAATAATAGTAAAGTGAGTGGGGGACTGACATTTGCAGAGGGGGCCCACCAAAAAATTGATCAAAGAATTTGACGTTAAATCTAGAACAGGAACCAAATTTTTTTGCCTGGAACGCCCCCAGGGGCACTGTGTTCGACATTCTAAGACGTTCCCCAGGCATTATGGACGAAAAAGTGTAAAGGGAACGCCTTGTTCCGTACAACCTAATGGTTGAAGGATTACTCACTAGTGTGTGAGTTGATGTCTCTGAAAATTAGAACCATCACGTGACATCAACTTTGGTAATTGAAAAACGAACTTCATCTTTTAACATATATTCTATCTATACAAGAAAAGTGGTTTAAATAATGTATATATTGCTTTCATAATTTATAATTTTATATACCGCTTTTCATTTATATTACAAGAGGCTACCCATTTTGACCCGGGTTCATTTTGACGAAGACCCGATTTGACCTAAATCCAATTGATACAATTTTTAAAAGTGCTCGTTTTCATTCAAACTTATTTTAACCCGGACCCATTTTGACCCATTACTCAACTCGATTCAACCAGAACATTTTGTCACCTCTAATTTTTAATAATAAATTTAATATTTAAAGTTAAAAATTCAGTATTGGTTATATGGCTTTGAATCGAAATAAAACTTAAATTCAAACTTGACATTAATATTTGAAATAATCAAATTTAAACAATTAATGTTTTAATTCAGAATCAGTTTAAATTTCGCCCAGTGTAAACCGACCAGAGAATATTTAGTAATCCGACCAGGTTACCTTCAGCAGCGACGTTGCTGCTGAAGGTGTGGTAAGAACGACCAACCACTGACAAGCATTAAATGGGCGCCAAAATTCAAAATACACTTTCAGCAACGACGTCGCTGCTGAAAGTGTAGTACGACCCAACCGTTTGACTGACCCGCATTAAATGCTCTGACTGTTTGACCATACTTTCAGCAACGACGTCGCTGCTGAAAGTGGCCTCGGATTTTGTTATATAATGCACCCATCATTGTCCCTACACACACATTCCTTTTCTTTTCTTTTCTTCTTTCTTTGTCTTCTTCTTCCACACAACATCGGGAAAAAAGAGATAGATAATAAGAGGTGGATAATAAGCTAATATTAAAAGATAGATAATAAGAGATAGATAATAAGCTAATATTAGTCTACATAGGACCACTTATTTTTTATGACATGACATACCTAGTTAAATTCCAACTAAGAAAGAGAAATTCTCACTTAGTTATAGTAGAAGATAGAAGATTGTTTATAAGTATAATATTCCTCTTCCCAATTTATAAGAAAGAAATAATTTGTAAAAGTTCGCTCATTAAGTGAAACCTTTATATATAAAAAAAGTAATTAAAAAAAGACTTGATAATTGAACCGTCCACCTGAATACACCATATGCTAATTCACACCATATTTTTATAATTTTAATGCGAAGTGATGTAGCTTAGGTTGTAATGTGATGTAGCATAAAAAAATTTCTATTCTTCTTTTAAGAAAATTCTCACGGGAACTTTCATATATATTTAATATTCTAATATATAATTAAAACAGGATATTGGAAAAACATCTAAAGCCACCAAAACCTTTTTGATTCCCGCCTCTCTCTCTTATTTAATGACATTTCTTTTTTTAAAGATTAAAATCTTATGATTATGCATGATCTTTATGTGTTCAGTTATCCTATGATCACTATATATCATATCCAAAAATATAGATTATTAACAAGTTTGGGAAAATCAGCCGATTTCTCAGAATCGGATTGTGTATCGGCAGGCTGGCGATTCGAGTTTGCTATACTCGGACTAAAAATCGGTTAGGAGTCAAGACTCGGATCAACTTGGTCAAAAATCGGGTGTATCGGTCAAGAATCGGGTGTATCGAGTATTGGATTGGGTCAACGTAAAGTCAAACATTTTTTTTATTAGTTTTGATGAATTATGTTATTGTTTCTAGTCAATTATTTATAAGATGAAGAATTATATTATGTTTAAGTTTGAAGTTTTATATATATTTTTAATTTTTTATTACATATAATTTCAAAAATTATTATTTTATACATAAAAAACCCAATCCGATTTTTCCTCCGATCCGATTTTTAAAAAATCTTGACTCCCCCCCTCGCGGCCTCGCCGATCCGATCATGATTTCCGAGTTCCGCAACCTTGAATATCTCACAAGGCATATCTTTTTTCTTCAAAATTCAAAAGATGTATTTTTTCTTCATTTTATCTAGTAATTTGTTAAATAATCAGAACTTTATAACACTGATGTATTTGACTTTTTGATCAGCCAATCTCAAACATCAGAACCACATTTAAATATATCTATATCAGATGCGGTTTGTTTTAATTTCTTACCATTTTCTGTGGCCATCCTTGCAGATAACTGATAAATTAACTTGCCAAGGTATTCGTGGTGAAGATATTGGTGTTATAACCCCTTACAACGCTCAGGCTAACCTCATTAAACAATACGTGTCAAACTCAGTGGAGATACATACCATTGACAAATACCAGGTAATGTAACACTCTCACTGCGTTAACATTTGATAGCTTTGAAGAAAAGTCCCGAGTTTCAAACTTTTTTAAATCGTGAAAACATTTTCTTGAAGGAGTTAATTTGAGGCCCAAATTATGTGTTTGATTAAATGATATAAATTTACCCCAGATGTATAAGATTTTCAAGAAGGCTTTAGCTGTTATTTGTTCCAGTCACAAATTATGTGTTTGATTAGTATTATCCCTCAAACCTTCCTATGTTGTTATCTTCAAAATGAGTTTTGAGTGGTCTTATATAAAATGCATTTCGTCATATGCTGCAAAGATTAATGTGCTTTAGCATGCAGGGAAGGGACAAGGATTGCATCCTGGTATCATTTGTAAGGTCAAGCAACAATCCAAAGAACTGCAAATCTTCACTGCTTGGGGACTGGCATAGGATCAATGTGGCCCTCACCCGTGCCAAGGTTAGCAATGTACATGTCATTGTGTGCTCAATAATAACTTTGTTACAACTCTTGACTCTGTATGTATTGTAATGAAATGGTTAAACAGAGAGTTGAATTTATAAAATACATTACACAATCACAATTATGGATATCTTGTGATCAAATTAGTCTAGCACTGAAATGGGCAGCCAAAAGGAAATTCTGTGGCCTTTCTTTATTGCAATGTTCTTGACAAGGAGTTGTACAAGACATTATTGCTTTTTAAAAGTTTATATCTTTCAGTACTAGGCTACTAGCTGCTAGGTTTACTGTTTAAATTAACGTGATTCGAAGTGTATATTATAAAGATAATTAGACCATTCGAGTCATCTTTTTTGGAGTAAACTTGCCTTGTTTTCCTATTGTACGTATCCAACTCTGAACATCATGTATCAAACTTTTAGTTCGTTGCTTTTGTATTTATCTGGTACCTCTTCATCTGGTTACAACCTTTTTTTGCCGACGTTGAAGCCGGATAAGTTGCCACGTCAAGGTTTACTATAAGAGGTTACATCAATACATTAGCAAAATTTGAAAGTATGATGCATATTAGTAGATGTTGAGAGTTTGATAAATACAGTAGCAAAAAAACAAGTCTAATACATATCTATGCACTGGTTCCATTTGCTTGATTTTTTATTTCCTGCAGCCATTATTTTGTTTTTATCACTTAACCAATGGATTAAACTGGAACAAGGGGGTTCCATTCTGATTGTTTGTTTCGTGGGTGCAGAAAAAGCTGGTTATGGTCGGGTCACTGAGAACACTGTCGTATGTTCCAATACTGAAGCTTCTTATAGAGAAAGTAGAAGAAGGATCTTCCATATTGAATATAAATAAAGACAGTATTGATATTAACAAATACCACAAAGGGGAGCTTAAGAGATGCTCACAGTTAAAAAATGATTGTTGATTGTAATCTTGTACCGATTAATCTTTTGTACAACTGAAAATGGTCAATACAAAATAAGTTATCTCAAACGACTTTTGGTTCAATGTGTATCAATCCAGTCCCTGCAACTGTTAGTTTGGGTATGTCTGGAGTTTCTTTTCTCTAAAGAAATCTTTATTGGGATCTTGTCTTTAAAGTGAAACAGTATATAAGCAGTTAATGTTGGTCAACTATCATTATGCAGGAGCCTTTCCAAAGAAGTTAGTTTTGTTGAAGTCAGCGGTGTTTGCACGGTGTGGTCACTTGCACGATACAACATGCTGATAAAATTTTGTCCTTGTGCAAACAATAAGAAATAGTGTCGCTTACAAGACTCTGAAATAAGGGATCTCCAGACCTACATTCTTCATTCTAGCAGCAGGATGTGGGTTGAGTTAACTTGTGGTTACTTCATCGTTGTTGGGAGAATTACCCATGAATTCAAATTTCACCCATTGGGTATATTATTACAACTTGGTACAATGCTTGGTTAAATCTATCTTTTATCCAGTTTGGTATCCTTGCAGTATGTGTGCCTAATGCGTTATATGCCCGCACATTGGCACGTTGTGCTGGGCATGAAGGACCTTTTCTGGGTCTTTTGGTGTGATTAAAATTTTTGGCGTTTGTACATATTTCTGTACATATATAGCAATCACCTGTGTACATTTTGGTTTTACCAATTTGACTTACCGTTTCACCTACTGACTCATGATGTTAAAAATATAATTGTTATTTTGGTATCGCTATAATTATCTTCATCATTCATTTTGATCAATTATAAATCAAACTTCTTTTGTGACTTATTTATAATGTTATGGATCGTATTTATTGCAGATATTAGTTTTAAGTTGGAAAATTGACCTTGACTTTGCATTAAAATGGATTGACTTATTTATCAAAAGAAATCGGTTATATCCAATATCAACATAAATTGATTTCAACTTCTATCAGAAATGTCTTCTTTCACATTATCTGGTTTGCCAACTTTTAGTGAAAGCTGAGCTAAAGCTGCCTGATACGAAAATATTTGATTTGAACTCCCATGTCCCATTTTAAGCCCGAAACGGGGTAATTATTGTTCTGTTTGTAAATCAACCCATATGGGTGCTCGTTTCTCAATTTCTTGCGTCTCTTCGAGTCACTTGTGCTTGCTTCATTTTTTGGCCTTGTTTCATTTCCGCCTTTCTAATGAAAACTTTCATGATGCATTATGCATAGACTCCGAGAGACAAGCACTTCTTCAGTTCAAGTACGGACTCATAGATGATGCAAAGGGACTTGCTTCTTGGGTTTGTGAGGAGAGGGACTGCTTCAAATGGGTTGAAGTTGTTTGCGACAACATTACTGGTCATGTTCATCAGTTTCGTCTTCATGCACTTGAGCGTCGTTGTAATGATGGTCAGACACTTTCAAAGGATATGAAGAAGCATCAAAGATGATGTTGAAAGGGAATTTAAGTTCATCTTTGTTGGATCTGAAGCGACTTGAGCATCTAAACGTAAGTTGCAACAATTTTGAAGGGATCAAAGTTCCTAACTTTTTACGTTCTCCCATTCAAATTCCAAATAATCTTAGAATTAGCCCCTCAGCTGGGAAATCTCTCAGAATTGCATGTCCTTTGTGTTGGAAGTTTCTATAATGAGTATGATAGCGAATCAACAAGCGTGATGAATATGCAGTGGTTGTCAAATCTCCGTTTGTTGCATCACATGAAAACGAGTAGCATGGACCTTAGCAAATCACCCTCCTTAGAGTCATTATTCTTGAGGAGCTCATTTCTTTCTGGCCATCTACAAGATGAACTTGGAACACTGATAAATTTGGATCACCTGCAAGTCATGAACCGTATTGTTGGTACAATACCAGATTCCATAAAACTGTTATCATTTCTCAGGTCATTAGATCTTGGTATGAATATGATTTTCTGGTCCTATTCCATACGTGATTGGACGATTATCATTGTTAGAGGTGTTGGATATTTCAAATAACCAACTAAACGGACACTTTCCTGACTCGATTGGACAACTATCATCCTTGAAGAAATTATAGATGTTTCTTATAACCAATTGAATGGCAGCCTTCCTAGTAGTCTTGGTCAATAAGTTTTTCTAGCAATTTGCTGACGGGTGTTGTAACAGAAGCTTATTTGGCCAAACTGGCGAGGTTGAAGACTTGAAGTATCTAAATGGAGCACGCAACGACCCAATGGCAAGCTGGATTTCTCCGTTCCAAATACATCACTCGTATTCAAACTCTTGGGGTTTGGGACCTCAGTTTCTATTGTGGCTGCAATTGGAGATGGATTTAGTAGAACTGGTCATTAGCCACGCACGCATTTCTTCCTTAGTCATTTGGAGTTCATCCCCCAATCTAAAATACATCCAAGGAACATTATATTGTTGCATATCCTTGCAACTTTACGCGTATTTGACTTCGGATACAACAAGTTTAGGGGGGATTTTCTGATGTCCTCAAGTGGTTCGTTACCTATTCTTTTGGATCTCTAAATTAATTTCTTTGTATGATCACTACATCATTTTTGGTGTTCCAATGGGGTTAAAGAGACACAAGCTCTTAACTTAGGAAACAATTACTTGTCGGGTGTCATTCCTGGGTGCCAGGAGAAGTTTCCGCATTTGTCATTCTTAAACTTGGAGACCAACAATAATTTGTCCGGGGAGATTCCAAGAACTTTAGGTCGTTCATCTTCCCTCGTATTACTGAACTTGCGTCGGAAAAGAATCTACCTTCAGTTATCTATTCACATTTGCGCCGGTGGCAGGGGGCGGAGCTTAGTTGGTGCCCGGGGGGCCAACCCCCTCCGTTTTTTGGCTCAATAATGTAGTTTTATCCGTAATTCATTTGAAAAATTATTTTTCTCAATTATATTTCGAGGTCACATGACTTCCGGCCCCCTGATTATTTTTCATAATGTTATTTTTTTAGTTCCATGACATTCGAGCCCCTACTAAATGGGTCAAGCTCCGCCACCGGGGCCATTGGACTTTACAAAAACCAATTATCACTGGTGATGAAGGGTCGGGAGTACATATATAAAACTATTCTAGAACGGGTTATGTTATTGGACTTATCGAGTCATAACTTCTCTGGGCAAATTCCAAGTGAGCTAACCCGTCCGTGAGTTAAACTCATTCAATTTGTCTAGAAATCAAATAACTAGAAGGATACCTGAGAAGTTTGGTGACATGAAACTACTTGTATCTTTGGATTTATCGTTGAATATTTGATACACGGTTGTGATATAGATTAATAAAAAAAGTGGTACCAATATTAATTTCTTTATCTAAAAGTTATTTAAATTCTAACTGATAAGTTCAAACCCAACTCGTTTATTCATTCTATATTTTGCTTACTTTCCCCCCAATATTGCTTTCATGGAAAAAATAAAATAAAATTTATCCCTATATTTCGTAGGATATCATAAAAAAAAAAATCAAAATAGGCTAATTATGAGATTTTATTTACCAAATATGGTAGAATTGAATGACTCTACTCAATTGCAGAAAAAGATTTGTAAACCTCACTTTCAATGATTATTTATTGACTACGGTAAGTCATTTCCATAAGTTTTGAAAATTTGCATTAACCCTCGGTAAAAAGGGGTTTTACACTTGAAAGGAATGTTCCAAAAGTTGAAATGACCTGTGAAGTTGTCAATTTGGTAAAAGCGTCGCATCCAAAGTAAACGAACTAAGTTATTCCCAAGTTATTCTAGTTCGACTCGTTAGAAGCTCGATTTGAACCTTGTTAAACAAGTTCAAGGTTAATTTAAAACTCATTTAATAGACGAGTTCAAGCTTCGTCCACTAAACTTGTGAACTTAATAATGTTCTTAATTTATATATATGCATACAAAATGATAATAGTATAATTGAAGTGATCAAGTGAGAACAAAAAATAAGGGTGAGAACCACTTAAAAATCATTTTTTTTAAAACATCTATTTATTTATATTTTCACTTTTATTTCTTCTCCAAACTTTTCATCCTCTTTCTGTCTCATTTCGAGATTCACAAACTCCGATCACCACCATCAAATAGTGCGGAGCCCAGTGCGGCTGAGAGCTACGCCTATACCGTATCCAACCACGACCATCTCTTGGATTGCCGCCCATAAAATTCAAACCATTTCAAAATGCGTTCAGCCCCCAACCTCTTTACAAATTCCTTGAGGTCTACGAGCGATAAGGGCGAAGCCCCCCTGAACGGGCTACGCCTGTTCGGCTAAGGGCTACGCCCGTACCGTCTTCATCCGTTTTCAACACATAACCCATAGAATTTTTTTTGAATTTTTTTTAATGGGTTTCTAAAAAAATTCAAAAAATAAAAACCATACCAAAAAGAGAAGATAGTAAAGAAAAATAATGGTTTTCACAGTTCTCACTTTTGATTTGGTTCTCACGTTACCCTATAATATAATATGTTTTTACAGATAACATACCTAAAAAAAAATATGAAGATAAGATACAAAGGATATCATTGAAATTAAGTAACTTATTTTATAATACGAAAAAAATAAGACAGTACTAATACTCATCTTCAATATTACATGGGTATTGATAAATCTACAACACCTTTTAGACATCCACAATAAATATATATATTATACTGCACAATGTACAATTGTATAAAACATGCATTATTATGAATGACAAAAATTGTTGTAGATTTATCACTCCCATATTACATGACGTAAAATATCCGTGTCTTTCAACTTCCATTTTCATTTACATTCCCTTTTTCTTTAGAGTTTGATGAAATTAAACGCATTTTCAGACAATAGCTATATATACAAAACAAACCCACACAAATACACAATTAACTATAAAAACTCGGTAACATTATATATAACTTAATCCATAACATTTTGAGTGAAGAATGTGGTTGCCGAATTTTATTTTATTTTTGGCAACTTTTGGCACACAATTTCAACCAATGAAAGCATGACACGTGAACTTAGCATTCCATGCCAAAATTTACCAAAAAGAAGGGGTGTGATTATCATTTTTTGCCAAATAAATTTTCAACGTTCACCCCTCCACTTAATAAAAACTACAAATTTCACTAAAATTAAAAATATAATACAACTAAAATTGAAAATACAATACAACTAAATTAAAAAAATAACAATCCTAAAAATAAAACACACACACACATCCTAAAATACTTTATAAATTTTTTCATTTTACAAATACTAAAACATTCCATCGCCTAAAACATCCTAAAAATACTTAGATCTGTACCAAGGTTTTAGCCGGTTAGGGTCGTATGCTGAGCACCAATTCGTTGACCTTCTTGTTTTAACCACATTTTTAGAATACATGTCTGTCTGGGGTGCATTGGTCTGTCAACGTGTCACTGGCAACATTCACTTGGTCAAGTGTCGCCTTCGTCTTCTCGAACTTCTCTTGCATATAGCTAACGTATTGTTCTTCTAGCATGGAAGTTGGCCACCCTGGCGACCGTAGTTCCTGTATTGTTTGTGCGCACCAATCCTTCTTCTCCTGTAGTTTCCAAACAACTGCCATAAGTTCTTCTTGCAACAGTTTGTCGTCTAGTATATCAGCCATGATATTGTCTCTCACCTCGTCAACGGTCGTGTGGTTAACATTGTTTGAAGGTGAATTGTTTGAAGATGAAGCCATTTGAAAAATGAAAATGTTGTAGAGAAAATGAAAGAGTAAAAAATTTGAATGTGTAGATATGGTATCATTTATAGTGAAAGAGTAAAAAAAAACTTTAAAAAAAAACAACCAACACGCCACCAACGTTCAACGGTCAAAATGGCAGGTCCCAACGTTCATTTCAATCGGCCGCATGGAGCCGAATTTACAAACCGAAGCCGCGAGCCAATTTTTGCCGACAACAGGGGTGTAAAACCAGGATGCCGATTTTTGCCGAGGATGGAACCGAAGAAACAAACCGACCACACCATTCACCCTTATATATGAATAAACACACACTGAAACACATAACTTACTCTAGATCTTCAAAAAGCATACCAAAGATGTTCAAAGTCTCACGATGGAGAAGTTTATCTATAAAAATACGTGTTAGACGATGATTGATCGCGCATATTGAAGATGTTTAAAGACCAAACAGTAAAAAATTTCACTTTATAATTGTTTGTCTCTGAAATCCTATGCTTAACAACATGAATATACAGATGTAGTTTTTTTTTATTATTAAAACGAGTTAGTTGTTACTTGTTAGCCATCGATTATTTGTCTTATGTCAATAGTTGTATTTGTTTTGGGTGGTGCTATTTCCACCACATGAGAAAAACCACCGTACAACAAATACTGCATACCGTATAAGTATTTAATGCATAAAAGAGGTGGAAATAGATAAAGCGGAGGTGGAAATAGAAAGGCTGTTTTGGGATATACATTTTAGATACAAACACGGACGTGATGCATCCAAAGAAATCCCATAAAGCCTCTTAGCTGGCATTATCCCTCTTACGACTTTAGATGATTTTATTGCTTTGTGAACATATTAATCTCAAGGCTACTCACTTTGCGAACTCAGGATTATAGTGGGCAAATCTTTGTGACCACTAAAAGTTTACGCCATTTATGACCTTTATATTGAGAAATATCGTTCTTTTCTTCATCATTGCATTTTGAATGCAAAATTACTATGAGGTTTGATTTTTATTTCTTGTATCTCATATATGAGGATTGTTAATGCGTGTAGTTGATTATGTTCTAGAGTTTGAGTTTTTGTAAAATATGTGCACTTATGTGATAAGATGATTAGATTTAAATAATAAATGAGAATTTGTAATATTTTTATTATATATATATATGTTTTAAAATTTGGGTTTTGCTAAATACAGCCCTATGGGCTATAGTTAAGGTGCATAAAATAGTTATACATTTATCATAAAATTCAGGGGGTGGGCTTTTGATATAAAAAGCATAATTTTTTTATGCACGTTAACTACAACCCTAAGGTCTGTATTTAACATTTTCTTTAAAATTTATATGTTTAATTAATTGATAACAATAAAAAATCAAATAATAAACGAAATGATGAGGAGTAAGTATATGTCAATAAAAATGTACTGATGTGACTAGTAAATGCTGAAGGGAGAGAAAAAGATAAGTAATGGTGTTATAGGCCTATAGGGAGGTGGATATCTATTTCTATTTTTGTCTTTTAAATATATCCTTTACATATTTTTTTTACCGTGTAATAAATAATTATATACTATGGATAAGTTATTGTATCCTAAGGAGCATATATATAAAAAAAAAAGTTAGAAATAACAGCCTCATTGGAGCGGGCTTAGAGTAATATAGTTCGAAAGGTAGAATGGTCACTTCAACTATTTAGCCTGTCGTTGTTATTACGTCCGCCGGATAGCTCTGCGATATCATAGAGGAGGCGGATATCATGATGACATTATCTTACTGCATGCACAAAGATTATATATATAAATAGTTGAGAGAAAGAAAGTAAAAAAAACTTGGGTATCTATTTTTACCTTTTTTTATTTTCT
Organism: Solidago caesia; assembly: GCA_028566075.1. Lineage (NCBI taxonomy): Eukaryota > Viridiplantae > Streptophyta > Magnoliopsida > Asterales > Asteraceae > Solidago > Solidago caesia. Next base: position 8,860,104 of record JAOXNX010000026.1, on the reverse strand, counting down.
ATATATACTTTTTTCTGTTCAATGAACAGTTGTATAGTATGCATTATTAATTGTATGTTAAGGGTGTATTTAGAAAAAAAAATTGTTAGAAATAATAGCACCCAAAAAAACCTTACTTAAATCGGTTAATCCAACATGATCCATTGTTCCTTCGTATTTATGGCGTGTCCGCAATCCACACAGTCGTCGCAGACACATACACACAGTACTTTTGTAATCATTTTTAGTAGTCAGACTATCTTAAGTGACAAAGACTTTTTCAAATTTGATCAAATCGATGGATTTTTTTTTAATAAAAAAATACCATCTTTTTTTTTTTTTTTAACAGCAAAAGTGAAATTCCATTTAAAAACTAGCAAGATGCTAGTAATATAAATAGTAAGTTACAACAGTTCACATCAGACATGAAA
>JAOXNX010000026.1:8800046-8813950 GCA_028566075.1 Solidago caesia | reverse complement strand
TAAAAACCGGTCCCCTAACCGCGCACCGGTCCGACCGGTCGAACCGGCCGGTCCGGTCCGGTTTTTAAAACATTGCCCTCCCCCTAATACATCATTAATAAACTAAAAAGTAACGTCGGTAAATCAAAGTCGCAAAGAAACTCTACATTTTTCCTATGTGATGATCGATATGATCTTACTGCGTACTTATAATATATCATGTTACATTTATCGTTTTCACCATATAACGTGTCTTCACTAGTTCAAGAAAAAAAAAATGTGTCTTCATTTTCAAGTTCATACAAATATACAATTGTTGATTGATCGATCACAAATCATTATACATAGTTACATACCTTATTTCAATCTATTTTAATATAGGAGTATATTTGAATAGGTTATTGTTAATCAAAAAAGTAACATTAGCAACAAAAATAGAAAAATAAGTAGTGTCATCACGTCAATAGAAAGAGAACTCAAGCCTTTTACAATAACTAGAAATGTGTCCGAATGATACGCGGAAGTGGGATAACGATGAACAAGTTCCATCGACCGCTAGCTTTCTATGGTAGACGTTTTTGGTGATATTCAAAAGAGTTATAATTTATGGTAAGAATAAATCAATATAAGTAGTTTCTATTTTATTGGGTTAAATAAATATAAATTCGTATTTATTAATATAAGATTCTTTAATTTAATTAGTATACGTGTTTAAAGAAAAAAAAAAACTTATTTCATTATATCTAAGACTTTTCAAATTTTAAGATAAAAGATCAATAATGATTTACAACTAGGGGGTATAACCCCGTGTTGCGTGACTTCAATTATCGTGGTTGCATTTGTTATTGCCGCGGTTTCACAATCCAAAAAAAGTTCACCCAAAAAAAACAACAATCACATAAAAACAAAAAATCAAAAGACAACACCAAAACCACTTTATTATAGATATTTTTATTAAAAAGTTTGCCATATCAAATTTAGATATATTTAAGAGCAATATTTTAGAAAAACTATTACAATGAAAAGCAAAATTTTAACAATAAAATGTATTTATATAATCAATAATAGAATTTAACAATAACAATAATACTAACACAAATCAAGTATATATAAAAAAAAACATGTTACATCAATTATTTAAATAAAACCATGTTATTTAAATTAATTATACAAAAACCATATTTAATTTAAGATGTTAGATGTTAACAATCGTACGATAAATATCAATTCTATAAAATATAAAACTTATAGGTTATATATGTAAAGTTTAAAAAAAAGAATAAATAAAATGTAGGTTTTGCTAAATACAGCCCTAGGGGCTGTAGTTAAGGTGAATAAAATAGTTTTATATTTACCATAAAATTCAGGGGGTGGACTTTTGATATGGAAGGTACAATTTTTTTATGCACGTTAACTACAGCCCTAAGGGCTGTATTTAACATTTTCCATAAAATGTAACACCCCATAAATTTAAGGTATTTTTAATAATGGTTAAAATATTGTTGTTATTATTATTAAATGATTATGTTATTAATTTAGAAATGGTAGGTGACCGTGCATACGGCAGAGACCGTATTCTTTAAAAGTTGAATATTTTAAGTATCGGGGCTTATGTTTTAAAGTGACAGGTGTTTATATGGTTGAGACTAGAGGGACTAGGGGTGTAAATACATGTATAATTAGTTGATAAAAAAAAAAAGACAGCAGATACTTGTTTAAAGGACATGTATCATTTATAAAACATATCCATATAAGTCATGGTTTCCTCCTGATAAAGAAAACTCACAAACCAGAGCAAGAAATTGAAGGACCATCCAAATTCAAGTTCAATCCATCCTTTCTAAGCTATTTCCATCTTATAATCATAACCTTAATTCAAGGTAATCAATTGTTCTTGATTTATTTGTTTTAAAAGTTAGGTCTTTTAGTGATTTTGGATTGAATTGATGGAATTAATCAAATTAAAGTTTGAGTTTGTGTCCTATGATGATGTTAAACATTTGTTTTTGATTATTGAAAGGATTGTGAAAAGGGGTAATTTTAGCTAGTGATTATGATTATGAGTTATGATGAAATTAAGTCAATTAATTTGTGGGTTTTTGTTAAAGGATGATATTTTGAATATAGCAAGTGTTTTTTTTAATGTTAAATAAAAATATGAATGGAATTTTGATATATGTTCGAAATAGTTATTATGGAAAAGTTTGATTTTATAAAATAAAGATAACCCACGAATTTGTTAGTGTAGAAAGATTATTTATATGTTAATAAAGATGATTAAAATGAGGTTTGGGGTGACAAATTTATAAAGAAGATTATTGATGAAATTAGTGATGTTCTAGCTAAGTTTGACCTTAAAAGTCAAAATGGTCAAATGAGTCTTGCATGGATAGAGTAGTGTTAAGAATTTGTTTATGATGTTATTAACATGAATAAAGTAGGGTGGTAGTTAAAGAATCCATAGAGTGGATTATAGATAAACTAATGGTAATATGTTACCGTTTGACTTTAAAAGTCAAATTGGTCTTGTTGAGTTAGATGAGTTAAGTTGATTAAGAAAAGTTGTTAATGTGTTTATATTGATGATTTTAGATGCTAATGTGTATAGGTGACAAGTTGGAAACATTTTTGGTGATTATTGCTAGTGGTCATAAAAGGTGAGTAATATGGGGGTTAAATGGGTTGAATGATTATATGACCCCGAGGTGTCATATAGTCATATGATGGTTGATTATAGATTATATGACCCTGAGGTGTCATATAATCATGATGGTTATGTTTACATGTGTTGTTCACTAACCGTGAGAGTTGTTTTGCATCATAGGGATATACTAGCTTTATTGCTAGATTTCGATCAGTTATGTGTTAATTTGTTATGTGTTGCATATGCACGGATCCGTTGCAAGATAAGAGTTGTGAATCCCTATGTTTGCTATGGATAAGATGTTGTTAAGTTGCTTGTTTAATGCTTATATTGCTCACTAAGCTTTGTGCTTACCCCTTTAGTTGTTTTATTTTAATAGGCGCAATTGGCCCGGGTAAGAAAGAGCAAAGAGAAAGGAAAAGCGGGCGAGAAGGCTTAATGTGGGTTTACTTGGGTTGCACATATTGTAAGTTTCTTTAAATTTCCGAATTGATGCATCACTTGAAGTAAATCGCCCACAAAAAGGTTTTCGTGATAATAGTCTTTTGGTTATGAAAAAAAAGGTCATGTTGTAAGTGATGGTTAAATGTTTATGAGTCAAATATGTAACTTATATATGATTTAGTAATGGGAAGATGTTGTTTCATAATGTTTGGTACGTTTCAATGATCTAGTTGAGTTTTGGTTAAGTTTATCCAAGTTGCTACCCCACGGGTCGTGACGGATAATTTGACCCGTATTACCATTGAGTCATGTGTCAATGAATTAATGATGTTAATATACAGGAGAGTTAAGTTGTAAAGTTATGCAAGTGTTTGTGAGCATATGAAGGTGTAATTATCAAGTGAGTGCTGAACAGAAGAGCATAGATGCCTAGCACGGTCGTTCGTGCTCACTGTGCAAGCATCCGGAGTTGTTATATATTGGGAGAAGTCAATATTGAGCACGGATGCAGAGCACGGCCGTCCGTGCTCAGCGTCCGCGCTCAAACTGTGTTATTTTCTAACTTTTGTTTCAGAGTGTTTCGTTTCAATTGGTCGATTATTGTTTGTTCGTATATGTTAAAATACAAGTTTAAAGGATAAATAATATGTTTTTATTAATATATATATATATATATATATAAAATAATAATTTGGGATTCATAAAAAGAAAGTGAAGGGGTGAAATGTAAATTAAAAAAAAAAGGAACAAAAAAAGGGGAAGTCGGTTTTGAACCCGGACCTCTCAAATGATTAAGGGAGGCTGGACCACCTATTCGAACCAAACCTTTGTTTTGTGTTTCGAAAATCAGATATATATAAATTTAGAAAGTGTGTGGGCCCAAATTAAATTTTGGATCATTACTGTTCAAAGCCATGAATTTTAATTATATATATAAGATATATGATACATAATGTACCAAAGTCTTTTAATACAATATAAAGTACCCTTCATAACCCTCATGGTTAGAGGGCTCTTTATGGCACTCGTCGGTTGCTCTTCGATTTTTAGAAAAAAACTGACACCATAGGCAACCCTCTCGTCGGTTTGGCAAAAATTGGTACCTCGTCGCTTTTCCGAATAGATGAAGAAGTGGTGGTGTGGTGTCCTATGTCAGGTTGTAGCGTCCCTTTTTTCTTGTATATTTGTTGTGATATGTGTATTGGTGTTGTATTGTTGATGCCCGATCTGGCGGGATTGACTCCGATGACCGGGTCCTTTTTGATAGCATGTTTCTGACGAGGGCGTGCCTATGGTTGGTCATTTTATTTTCCATCTATTGTTGCATGTTGTGAGATAATTGTTATTCCTATGGTGGTCGGTTTATTTCCAATATATTTTCCAGCGAGGATGTAGTCGCCGAAAACTTGGCTTCTGGTGGTGGTCCGCCGTTGGGGTGGCGGCCGGAGTCCCATTGCTAGCCCTCTTCTATGTTTCCAACTGTTTAACTTTTTAATTTTTTCGGCGAAGGCTTCTGTTAGTTTTCCGGCAACGATGTCATACTTTTCTGACAGTTTTAGGGGATGTGATGATGATTTTGATCCGATTATGAGAAAGATACATCTGACTTTGATGATCCAATTTTGGATTAGTTTTAGAGATAATCTTGGCGGGGTAAAATTAAAGGATGACAACGTTTTCAACCTTGATAAATTGCAGTCATGGCGGATTATACGTAAACTTGTTCCCTTATGTATCTAAGCCCTCGTTGATATTTTTGTAAAATATGTTGTTACTTTATCAAAAATGTTGTTATTTTTATATATCAAAAATAAAGTTGATTAAAATTGAAATGAAAGTGAAGATGTATTATAGGTAGTGGGTAGTTCAATTGGATTTCAATTTAAGAAGTGATGAGGTAAAGCTTGTTGGAAAATTAGTAGTGAAAAATGTGACTTTTCATCTACTTAGACACAAATAATAAATAGTATTTGTTTCTATTATATTTATTATTAGGTTCGTTGTGTTCGTCTAGATTAGAGGATTTCAACGAATTAAACGGTGTCCAAAATAGAGCAAAGATGAATGAGATATCAATGCTCAAAGTTGTGTGTTGAGTGATTAATGAGATGTCTCAATTAATGAGATATTCATTATCCCACATTGGTGGATTAATAAAGTTTATATCATTTTATAATGTGGAGTTATGGTGGAATAATAATTCTTAATAAGGTGTTACACCTAGTGGCAGCCAGGAGGGTGCGAAGCACCCGAAGCGCTTGCGACCGCGGACGGGTTCGGGTCATGGGCGATGAGGCGTAATGTGGCGTTTTAGTGGTGCACTTGACACTTAACTAGCTAGATACCTTTGGATTCATGTGCAGTTTCATGTGTTGATTGCACCATTATGTTGAGTTTCAATGCACCATGATGACTCCCATCAATGGTGCATTTAGTGTGCTCATCAATATAGTGTCATAACTCCTCTCTATAAATAGAGAGAGCTTTAGTCCAAAATGGATGCAACTTTTCACCACCATTTTCACACACAACATAATTCTGGCAAATCTTTTTCCTGCATTCTCTGACTTTGTTCAGTTGTTGAAGGTATAGTTCTAAGTGCTTGGTTAATTCCGACAGTATACACTTATTAGGCTGTTGTACCCTGGGAGACAGACGGGTTCACTTGGGTGGCCAGAAATCTGTTTAAAGGGACCTCTGTTTAACAGAATTTTCTCAGCCAGCCCATGTTTTCTTTTTATTTCAATCTTTTTTTTTTCATTCTAAAAATCTATTTTCGTACTTTTAATTATTGTTATTTTATTTCAGTTATTGTAATTTTATTTTTCTGTTTATGTATTTTATTTTCTTGTTTTAGTAATTTCAAATTTCCTTTGTAATTTCATATCGTAATTCAAATAAATATTTTATTTTATTAACGGTGTTCCTACAAAGCTGTCGTGACAAAACTAAAGAGGGGTAGAAGTAGTGTACCATAGGAAGCCATCTTAGGAGACCTTAGATCCTTACAAAATGTATTAAATTCAAATCTTAGGTAACATCTTGTGATGGAAAGATTTTTAGATATATGATGGGATATTTTAAAAAGAATAATCTTGTTACCTTTTTTAAATTTTCGATGTGCATTAAATGCATTTTTATGTGTGTCTTAGGCCTCTCCCGATGAGAGTTTTCTTAGTCATTTTCTTAGAATATCTATTGCCAAAAAAAACAAGAGTTGTTTCCTTGTGAAAAAACCAAAAAAAAAGATGGGGTGGGACATCATATATTCTGAGCTTTTCATTGTTTTGAAAACATATCATCTGTACTGTCTTATAAATGAGATGAGTTCTATCTTAAATTTCAAAATTTTCAACATTTGTATCAATCTTCCTAATATACCTATACAATCAACATACCTAACAACTAACAAACATGGTCTACCAAAAACATCCTTAATGAATTAATTTACAATATATTCTTTAACTCCTAAAATAACTACACTACCCCCTTATAAACCAATAACCTACACTACTCACCGCCGTCGCCACCACTACCATACCGCCGCCGTAGGTGCGGGCATCTTTCTAGTTTGATTTATTTATTTTTGTTTTGTTTTTTCAATTTTATATATACAGTATATATGTTTGGTACTTTGGTAGGAAGAAGAAGGAAGTATAGTCGGTTTGTATTGTATGTATTCGACTATTTGTTTTGTTTTTTCTATTAATTTGTTTTCTTTAAATTATTATCAATATATGATATGTTTGGTTTTTTATATATGCGTTATATGATGTGCCATTTTACAGTATTGCTTTAGATATTTGCTTGGTTTTTTCTATTAATTTTTTTAAAAAGTTAACATTAATATTATATTTTTATTTTTATTTTAATCAACAAAATATTTTTTTATTTAAAAAAAAGAACTTATTTTTTGGATATGACGTATTTCTTAATTAATTGGACAGGAATTGTTTTTTTTAATTATTAATAAAAAGTTTATATTCAATTTTGTATTTGGTTAATTGGAAATAACAAAATATTTAAGGAAGAAGTGAGAAAGATGTGAGAATGAGTATAGTTGGTACTTGGTAGTGATATTTTTTGTTAATAGAAATGATAAAGAGGTGTGTAACGTTAATATGACAGTGGGAAAGATGCGGAAAAAATGGTTTGGGTTGGCTATGGCCTTAGGACACCTATTAAAAAAAACCTTTTATTAAAATGTATAGATTTAAATCAAAAGAATCACCCAATCCGGATAACAAAAACTCATCGATTCACCAGTTTCTATTATATTGATCATTTTCAATTATTGAGTCACGTACATTTCGCTTTCTTTTTTTTTTTTTCTTTTTTTTTGCCTTAAACAAAAATTAATGTGAAATGTACGTGACTCAATAATTGAATATATAAATGATTTTATCGATCAATCCAAGGTGTGGGTCTCTCTAAGTTGAATCATGAGTTTCTGGTTGTTATCAAATATCAATTTCGTGTCTGGAGGACAAATATTCATCGAATAAAAAAAACATGCTCTTGTTCATCATTTAATGGCACCTTCAAATTATTTTGTCGCTTCGATATTTAGATATTCTTTTTTTTATGAATGAATGAAAAGTCGGACAAAGTTAGTTAACAAACAACTGAACAAGTGATAACAGAAAAAGGGAATAATGTTTTTCCTAAGGCATTTTGATTCTTATTAACAAGTAATTGTATATATTTAACTAGTCTTACTACCCGAACGATGTACAGATTAACTATATTTATCATATGATTGTTTTCTGTAAAGAAGATAATAATATTTGAACATGTTTCATCACATGCATTTGGTCTCTTTAATGGTAGCCAAATAGAGAGAGACGTGTATCATAAAAATATGGATCAAAATCTAATATTACTTTTAACATTAATAGCTAGTATCACTTAATCTAAAGTTATTATAAAATATTAAGTTAAATATTAAATAAGGAGATTTGTTAAATGTGGCACAAATAGAAATTAGAAAATTAATATATAGATTAAAAAGAAAATAAAGATTATGTTCAGTTATGGTATGGTAATATAAATATTTATAATATATCCTAAACAAACCTTTATGTGATATACTAGATTAAACTCATGAGTTGCAAGGTTCAAAAAATAATTATAACAAAAGTGAGTTAAAAATATAACAAAATACTCAAAATATATTTTACATATCATAATTTTACATAGAAGCAACATACTCTAAAGTAAATATGAAATTTATAAATAAAATCATAAAATATTTTCAAATTCTCTACTTAATTATTAATAAAACACAAAAAAAAAAAGAAAACAAAAACATTAAAGTAATATCTAATTCAATGAAAATTAGAAATTTGCTAAAACCTTTTGAAAGAATTTAAAAAATTACCAACAACATCCTCATTTTTTAGATCTTTCTTGGCTTGTATATCAATAAAAAATATTTCATTTCATAGGATTTATATTTTTAATCATGATGATTGAATTTGTCATAATAAAAAGTATGAAAGCAATGACGAACTATATGACATAAATGAAAGAAAGATGGTAAAATAACAAAACAAATAGTTATGAAATGTAGAAAATTACTATGATCTATATGATTATATATAATTGGCTCTTCCTATAATCATGAAACAATAAGTATATATCTAGTTGTTTTGTTTCAATATTAATATTAATTATATATAATCTTTTATAAAACATTTACAACCTTTAAAAAAATAATAATTTTAAAGATACGAAAGATCTAGAATACACCAATATTCAAATTTTAATAACATAAAAGGTCAATTAGCCTACTATATTTCCAACTTAATACTGATTAAAGTCAATTATTTATGAATTAGTCAATGTCAACCATATATACTTTAAACTTTTATATTTGTAAATGTGAAATACCCTAAATATTACCCATCATTTAATAAATAAAATTAGTTTCATTTCATATAAAAATCAATACATTACCTGATCAACCAAAAGTTACAACTGGTAGTTCCCAGGAAAATTATCTCGATCCGGCCAAAAAACACAATTTCGAATCAATGACATTGATTAAAAGCCAAGGTCGTATATATAAACAGTTATTCATTTGACATGACATGTTTACCGACCTCGTATAGTATGGACATCATGCTAATCAAATGATATTAGCAAAAACTAATCATATTTCAAAACTAATTTTTTTTAAATGTAGGTGAATACTAATGATGAATTGATAACACAATCTTGAACTTTAAATTATTTTAAATTAAAATTTAAATTTAGGTGACCATATAAAATAAGTCATTTAAAAAGATGACTATATATATGTCGATTAACATTATAACTATCATGAATTTGAATTTTAAATCAAGTTCTCAAGTAATATGTTGATTAAACATGATGACTAAGTTTAAATAAGATGAGTTGGCATTATATATGGCATTAAAATGAAAGATTTTATAAAAAAAATAACAAATAAGCAAAAATCTTATGTTGCTAACAAATAATGATGCCAACTAAGAGATAGATTATCCTCTCTTAGTTATATAGATAGATATGGTATGAATAATTATATATATGTGAAACATTAATTAAATTAAGTAAATATTATCACATATTTAAAAATTTTAAAACTATTTTAATTAAAAAATAGACTAAAAAGACACACATGTCGATCAACAAACACACCACGTGTTGCTTAAAGAACCCTACAATCATGTTTTAATATATTGGATCTTAGAACATGTTAAGAGGTATCATTTATGAAGTTTTACTTAATTATATTGCATTTCAGATGCATACAGTTTATATATTGCGTAATAATATAATGAATTTAAGTATTTAATAATTATAAAACACTAGTGTTAAGCATTTGTACACACTTTATTCTACCCTATTTTAAAAAATACGTAAAATTTTGTTAAACTTTTCACAGTTATAAATATTTACAAATTGTTATTACACATGAATAAACATGAACAAATTTAAAAGTTTCACATTTAAAGTGTGAAGAAAAAAAGTTCATAAAGTGTGTAAAAATCTTATATTTGACTATTTGTATACACTTTAGGTGTGGAAATCAAATTTTCGCATGCGAAATCTTCGGACAAGACAAATGCAAGGAAATCGCTTGTGAAAAATTGATCTTTATATTAAAAAATGCTTACAAATATAAGATTGGTGCACACTTATTAGTGTGATCACTAACTTTTAAATGCAAAACTTTTAAATTTGTTTACATTTGTTGATGTAAACAATATGTAACATTTATAATTGCGAATGATTTAACAAAATTTTACGCATCTTTTGAAATTGCATACAGAATAAAGTAGATACAAATGACTAACTTGATGTACGTAGTGTGTGAGTACCTGAGAAACAATCCGATAACGACGAACTTCGGGATCATCAACGGCCAGCATGGATACATGAACATGGCCATGGCTTTCAAGCACAACACCATCATTCATTTCTTCATCTCCACCATTTCCAACTACCTTAGTTGCAGCCGCCCTAACTTGGTATGCAGCCGAAGAAGTCTCAAACAACAATGTTGCAATCGTGGCCACCATTGCAACAAGCCCCGTGAATGGGAATTCTGCCCATGGATGTTCTTTCAAACAAGGAGACGTCAAACTCTCAAAAGCATGTGGAAGTATATGAATAAAACCGGTAGCTAATATCACACCGGCTGCAAATGCTTTCACTACAAAGAAACCATCCTTCTCGGGGCGTAAGGCTGGGATAATTTTGCCCGCAAAAGGTACAGTAACGCCAATGCCACCGGAGACGAGAATGGAAGCAAGAGCGATAAGTTTGTACCTGAGAGCTTTGTTTTTGTCACCGGGGATTTCTTGTGGTTCACAAGTGCATTCGGCAAATACTTTGGTTAGTATTGTGTTTGATAACAAGAATGCAATGAATATTGGTTTTCGAAGGTCCATTTTCGATCACTTTCGAATGAATTTGCAATGAGTCACTTTAGGTGATCGATCATTTTATAGGGATTGAAAAGATCCCTAGCCGTGAATACATTATTATCTTGATAAAAATGCAAGTTTCAAAATACTAAAAACATATGTTTAGTGTAAAATTAAACACGTCCTATTGATGTAAATACATCCTCATTACCTAAAAAGGTCAAAGTGCCACAAAGTTAAAATTTTGGTTGGGTTTAGAAACATAAACGCTGGTTATGTTTAGCAAAAGTAGCTGTAGCTAGTAGCTGTAACTTATAGCTGGAGCTTTTAGTTGGAGTTCTAAGCTGTAGCTTTTAAGCAAAGCTGTTAGCTAGAGCTTTTATTTTTTAGAGGTGTTTGGTATGGTAGCTGTAGTTGCAATTTAAGAGTGTAAATTAAATGACTAAGGTGAATATTAAAAGCTCCAACCAAAAATTATGAAAGGGATATTTGTGTAATTTTAAAAATTAAAAGCTCCATCCAAACTAAAAGCTCCCAAAACGCTACTTCAACTTGCGTTTCATTTTGGAGCTTTTTCTTTCAAATAAAAGCTCAAACTAGTTATATCCAAACAAAGCTTTTAACACAATAAGAGCTTATCGTTAAAAATTAAAAGTTAAAGCTCCTTAAAAGCTCTTACCAAACATGCCCTAAATTTTGAAATTTCAAACGCCTTGTATTTGGTCAAAGTTTGGTCATCCATGTTAATTCCATGTTCAAAGTTTTATTAAAGTATTTTAAAATGCATATTTGTAGACTTGGAGTGATATTGAATATTTAACATCATAAGTATTATAAATATACTATTTTTAATACGATGTACATATTAACTACATAGTATACGATTAGTTATATCTTTTGTATAAAAAAAACGAATTTCGTACATGGTTCATTACATGCATTAATGATAGCCGAATATTAGGAAACATGTATCATAAGAGTATTGGTTAATATATAATATTACTTTTGCTATTGGTAATGGTATGACTCTAATGCTTAAACTTATGATAGTGAAACATGGTTCATGTCGTGTTAAATGTAACATTCTAAATTTTTTTCTCCTTGTCATTGCCTTTGTCGTTAGACAACAAAAGCTTTCCGTTAAGTCGTTATGTGCTTTAATTGATAATGGTAACATGTCGTTAATTAGATGATTAATTTGTTGGTTATATGTTGTTAATGACGTTGACTAGTTGAATTGGTCGTAATTATGATATTATATGTTTACCTATATGGGTATTATAGTTGTTGGTATTCCCATTAAACTCTAAACGGAGTTAATATGTTAATGGAGTAGGGGGCGTAAGTGTCGATTTAAGCAAACTTAAATCTGATGGATTAGGGTGTGGGGAACCCTAAACTCAGACCACTTCAGTTTCGTATCACATTCCTAGCCCAAAGAAATCCCTAGCCTCCGTTTGTGTATTCTAGCCGAAATTGAGTGTTTTCTTGAAGAAAATTGCAAGATTTGATCTTTTTGATTCACATCTGCTCTAAGGTAATATGTTTCTGCATTTTAAGGTTATATTGATCGTTAATAAGTGCCAATTTATTGGGCATAAGCCTTGATGGGTGGTTAATAACATTAGGTATTCCGTTCTAAAAAAAAATAACATTAGGTATTGATTGTATCTGTTTTGAAATTTTAGTTGTATTGTAAAAATCATAGCTAATTCATATTAATTTGAAACTAGATGAATCTTAGCTTTTTGGAAAGGTTTATGTGTTTACAAAATTCGTAAAGAACAAAGTTTTCTTGTATTAAGTCTTTAAGTTGGTCGAAAATGATGATTTGCAGAATTGGATTCTAGACGAATGCAACATGTTTGTTTTGCAAAAATCATAACTAATTCATTATAACTCTAAATGTATGAGTCTTACATTTTTGGAAAGGTCTATGTGCGGACTAATTTCGCCAAGAAAAAAGTTTTGTTGTATTTGATTGTTAAATGGGCCAATAACTCTGATTTTCATAAGTGGTCAGATTCTGGACGAATGTTGTAAGTCTATCTTCAATAATTCATATAAAAATGATGACAAATCCAATTGGGGTAAGGCCATTGGTTATTGTTAGATAGAAGGGCTAGCTTTAATACTGCAAAAGGGTTTGTTAAAATGTTGAGTAAAGGTTTTGAATTATCATGGATTTTGACAGATGCGTCGTGCTGAATTCGTCTAGACTTTGTTTTGAAGTTGTTTGTGTGAGTCCATGGTGTTTTGATGCTATGCTAGTCCATGGTATATGTTGTTATTGATGTTTGGTGTTGTTGAAGATGGCCTATTACATCTAGTATACTAGACTTGTAACACCCATATTTATAAGAATGCGGATTTGAAATTTTTTTTAAACTTTAAACAAAGTTTCGTCAACAAAATGCGGAAGCGACCTTTAATTTCACAAATTGATTCCTAACGGAATCAATAAAACATATTTAACGTTTCAAAAGGTGTTACTACTTAGATCATTACAATAATATAAAGAAAACCGCATACAGTATAATAAACGCCAAACGACTATAAAAATAATCTTCATAAACAAAAGCTTCATGGGTAACTAAGGACAACATCCATAAGCTCCAAAATTGTCTACCCAACTCACGATCAAGCCACCAAACATTCCATCAAGGCCTAACCTGAGGGCACAACATAAATTCCACAAAACCAAGTGTTAGCTTAAAAGCTAAGTAAGACAACAGGTTAAACAACAATGTATTGCAAATTGAAACATTATAAAAACGTCTCTTGCATACAATAAGGCACAGTCACTCAAACAGCATAAATAGGATAATAAAATCCTAAGATGTGCCTACAAAATCACCAAATCTGCATAATCCACATAACTTCATAAATCACTGAATCCACATAAGGTTATGCCATTAGAATCTGCATAAAGAGGTTGTGTG
>JAOXNX010000026.1:8789446-8799946 GCA_028566075.1 Solidago caesia | reverse complement strand
GGTGGTGTTGATGACGAAGGTGGTGATGGCTGGTCTCTTTTCCGGCGAGAATGGGGTGGCGGCAGTAATCGGAAACAAGAGGGGGAGTGAAGGTGGTGTTGCATATAATATAAATATAAAAATTAAATTTGTGAGGGTTGAAATTTTAACGGGCGCCAGTAAAAATGTTTGGGAGGGCTGGTTGCGAGGGCTGAAAGGTTGAAATGAGTTGACAGAATTTTATTGATGGAATTTGAAAGGGCTGATAAAATCATAAATACCACTCCTAGTGCCCTTAAAAATATGAAACAAAAAAAGGTACAGAAATGATATTTGTGTTGTAGTGCTGAGCTAATTCCACTGAGATAGCGCACTTGAAAATCATTTTTTTTTTGTTTGAAACAAAAGTGAAGCTAGTGAAACGGTAATGTTCTTGAGAAGTTTTTTTTTTTTTTTTAATTGGAGTATCTATACGTTAAACAATATTTATTTTGTTGCCATTCCATTCAACTTATTTTTCCAGTATAAAAGACAATTGAAATTAATCCATAAATATCATGGGGCCCAGGTCATTTATTTATTATACAACAAATATTAAAAAATTAGTATGTGAGGGGTTTTATACCTAGCTTGGTTACATGACAACCACACACTCACTATATATATATATATATATATATATATATATAGGAAAAGAATATATTAGGAACTCCTAAAAGGTCAGGAACCTTTGGGAACTTTTTTAA
The DNA here is from genome assembly GCA_028566075.1 of Solidago caesia. Lineage (NCBI taxonomy): Eukaryota > Viridiplantae > Streptophyta > Magnoliopsida > Asterales > Asteraceae > Solidago > Solidago caesia. Next base: position 8,799,221 of record JAOXNX010000026.1, on the reverse strand, counting down.
AATTAAAATTAAAAGGGTTCTTTAGTAAAATCATTTATCATTTACTATATATTTGCTTACACATGTTCATATGACTATCTATGTACATTTGATCACCAACTATCTCATGAAATATTTAATTACAAAATACTTGCATACATAATGTCGAGTTGGATACATATGCTCATAGCACTATTCACGCACGTATGCTTATAGAATCCATGTCTCCACATAATTGTATAACGGATGAAGATCTATGTCTCCACATACTTGTAAAATTCAAAATTGCACCTAAATAACTCAAAACACAATCACCATGTAAAAAATAATCAATTGTTGATATTGATTTAAAAGGTTTAAAAGGGTTCCTAAAAGTTCCTAACCTTTTAAGGGTTCCTAAAATAACTTTTCACTATATATATATATATATATATATATATATATTTGAACGGCAGTGATGATTGGACTTAGCGGCATTGCCTCTTTATCGTCCAGTACAGATCGGCCCGTCAACAGCACAGTCAATCCGAGGACATGAGTGATTGTGTAAGTCCCACTACCGATCCAGAGGAAACCAGCTTAATGCCGGAAACACCCTTGTTGCCCAACTATTCCTTGCTGAGAACTTCCCGCCCCAAAGGCTCGACCTCGAGACCTTTTAATTGGGGTGAGGTGTCCTTTCAACTGAGCTATTGCTCAAGACTACTGAGTTAATCAATAGGAATCTTTAATTTCGGCAAAATGTCTTTTCTTTAACTAAAAAATTTCTAATTTTGATTATTCCCTTATATTCAACCTATATCAAAAGAAACTCTCACATTCAAATAGATCCCATAATCATTAACAAAAATTCATAAAATGTTTCAAAACACAATATAGACATAAAATTCAAAGTGAAATTCATTTTTCTAGTCATCGGCTTTCATCATTTCATCACTTTTGGGCCGATACCGACGGCAAAACGCGGAACCTAATTTTTTTCACTTATTTTACTTTTAAAAATTATAAAAATTATTTTGTAAACTACTTTAACTAATTAAAAGCTTAAAAAACACATTTATAGTATGAAAAAACAAAAATACATTAATAATAATATAAAAAGTAATAAACTTAAAAATACATCAAAAAAGTACATTAAAGTAGTCACGCATCAGTCGATTACTGGCTCCGCTTCGATATCTAATAATACGGCTTCTTCTTTGTCTTGGTGGCTTTGAGCTTTCCGCTTCATCGTTTGTCAATTCAAGCTCTTTGCTTTGTTGTCTGTCGATTCAAGGACAAAATCAATAGCTTGTTGAATGAAAAAAATTCCCTGTCACTTTCAAACGAGCTGGAGACACTGTGATGATGTGATCACACTGTAAAGAGCATTCGGAGTGCATCGCATCAACGTCCACATTGAATCCCTTTTAATTGGTAATAGATGCCTCTGATATTTAATAACTAATAAATATAAATACAATAAACACACAAACATGAAAACCATCACCGATACTGGTTGTCTGACTTTTTTAATGATATGAGTACAAGAATGTATATAGGATTAAAAAGAGGATGACGTCATCGAATCTACCGAATAGATCTTGGTCTTGTAGTCTGATTATTATATTTTAAAGTTTCTAATGAGGATCAGGATCAGGAATTGTTTCTTAAACAATGTTACCTTCTCATATATATTTAGTTGTTTTTATTTATGTTTTGTTTCTTAGTTTTTAATATTGGTAATAAATCTTCTTGGATATCATCACCGGATTCATGCAAGAGATGGATCTCGCACGTATTACGACTTGGCGGTGGCTTTCCACTCCAGGACATCTAAGTAAGGCTGTAAACGAAACGAACAAACACCAACAAAGCTTGTTCATGTTCGTTCGTTTAAGTTTAGCTAAACAAACGAACAAACACAAACACTTAAACGAACATAATTTTATGTTCGTGTTCTTTCATTTAAGTTTAAACGAGCATGAACATTAAACGGATAGATATTTGTTTACTAAGAAAATAAACATAAGCAAGCATACGTAAACATACAATGTTTAAAATATATATATATAATGTTCCTTTTCATTTGTGTTATTTCACTTATTTGTTAATTATTTCAACTTTATCATAATAGTTAAAATATATATATATATATATATATATATATATACACCATACTAGTATATATATACACAAACAAACATATAAACAAACGTTAACGAACAACTTAGCGAACGCTCACGGAAATAAAAGAACGAACAATATATATGCTTACTACTACATGAAAGAGAAACACTGTTCTTATTCGTTCGTTTATTAGATAAACGAACACAAACGAACTTCCCGTTGAATAATTTCCGGAACGTTCTGTTCGTTTACAACCCTATATCTAAGGTATTAACGCTATGTTTGAAGTTCATCATTATTATCTCATTTATGACATTTGAAATCGAGCAAATTCACTTTCAAAACAATGAAGATGGTCCGGTGACTGTTTTCGTATCATTCTAGTATACACTTTAACCCGTGTGAGAACTTTGTCTTCTGATAGTGCAATTGTTTAATCATTTTGATTTTGTACGTATAAAATAGTAACAAGCACGTGAAGGTAAAAGTGTTATCATTGGAAGATGTAGTTTTCCTTATTTCACTACCAGGCTTTCTTATCCTGTGGACGGCTATGATTGAGAAAGGGGTGTCTATGAACTAAAAGACTCCGGGCTAACCCTTCTCGGCGAAAGCCATGCCTAAAGTGACGATCTGCGATGGGGAAAAAGGAGAGTTCAGACAGGGTGGGTTTGTGTCACAAGCAGCCTGTTTTCGCAGATCACCTACAACTGGCTTTCAGAGTTTAGATAATGGAAGATTTTTAATGAAATATGAAGGAAGCTGCATTATGATTTTTTTGGTTGAAATTCGACAGATTAGAAGCAAATATTTACAGGACAATCAACTATACAAGTTATATGAATCATAAATTTTATTTAGTATAATGACCAAGAAATCTTCCAAGAAACTACAGAACCGACCCAAATGTGTTCTCGCCACTGTAGGTAACATATAGAAATCCATCATTATCCTTCTTCTCGTCGTATATTGTAGACATTATTGCTCCTACAAACATCAACAATCATATCACATTAGCAACACAAAAAAGTTGATATCTAAAATCAAATTTCATAATTTTAGTTTGAACTAAATGTTGCGAATACCAAAAAGCCCCATATGCAACCGAAACAACCGGACATGTAAGATTAATAATAACTGGCTTAAAAGGAAGAATTATGCACCATATCCATAAGGGCTATGGTTTAAACACAGTAAATTATTGTACATGTTAGTTAATTAACCTTTAAGGGGCGGTTATTTTATGTACAACATTTTCTTTGTGTTAACCATAGCCCTAAGAGCTATAGTTAGCAAAATCTTAAAAGGAAATAGAAAATTTTATGCAAAACATTACATTATAATTGAAACAATACACAATATATCTGGTCATACATACTTGACACATTAATCAATTGATGAATTATCACCACTGTTTCAGGTCAATCCAACCTGATTTGTATAGGTTTTTGTCAGTTGCCCAACCCAACCATTTTGGCACCTCTACCATCATCTCCCCATAAGAATAATCAAGTATTTTATAGAACCTTGAAAAAAGAGTCATCCCATATGAAAATAAGATTAAGGGATTTTTTTACCGTCGATTAAACACTAAAGGTAAAATTCACACAATAGAGACCCAAAACAGATTATTATTAAATATATCTCTATTGTAATGAAAAATACCTGTGGGTGGAAGAACATTTTCTACAAAAATGAATATAGCTTTCTCTGCACTCAGCTTGATCCGTTTACGAATCACGTAGACAAATTGTCCAACAGTAAGATCTGCTGGGACAAGGTACCTGTAGTAATCATATAACAAACCGTATAGTCATATAGCAAACCTTTATAGTTTATTCTTGCCATACAAACACTAGGCTGATCATGGAATGTATTAATTAGGGTTATGATTTTTCTTTCACGGATAAAATATACCATAGGCTTAGAAGGGCAACACGTCAAACGGGTAAAACATCACAAGGGTATTTTTAGTGTTAAAACGTCGCTATATAATTTTATACAATGTATTATTAGATTATTTATCAAGATTATTTTTGGAAATTTGACACACCATATAAAATACTAAGAAACTCTGGACACAAGATGTTTTGGGTCATTCCGGCAATCCAAAATGTACAAAATTATCCATCTTAATAGGAACCCATTTTGACCCATTACCCAACCTCCACTAATACAAAGAAAACCAAACAAATAAAGAGCACGGTTAATGCACAAGAAAGAGGGACTTACTTTTTCTTGTCGATATTAGGAATATCGCTTTTCTCAGCCTTCTCCACAATCACCTTCGAGTAAAACAGATGAATAAGACATGGGCAGAATTCCAAGCTAAATAATTATTCTTTTATTACGGCCCTTACAGATGCTCAATAGAAGGTAATCACAACAGTAGTCAAGCACATCAACAGCTTTCGGCCGATAGCCATGCACATTGAAAATACTAAAATGGAGTCGTAATATGCAATTACTAAAGGGTAGAGGGATGTTTTATAACACAGATGATCATATAAATAACTAGTTTAGCCATTGATATGATGGAAATAGCGTTTGTTATGATGTTATAATATAAAAACTGTAAAACGACTATTAACTAAACAAATAAAACAGGCGGCAATCTAATGATGGTCAGCGATAATAGTTGATCACCAATTTAAGCTCTGCATCAAACATCTGTTGATGCAATTCTAATTCTAATAGTATTAAAAAATCAAGATTATACATGATTGGAGATTTTTAGTTTGTAGGTCCTGTAATGTAAGTCGGGAAAAGAAGCATATATCCAGTTGTGTCTCACACCCACTCAATAAAGTATCAAAAATAAATATGGACAACAAAAGGCCAAACAATTAGCACATACCGGAATTCTATCGGGGTATTTCTCCCTAATTCTTGAAGCCTCCGCATGCCTCTTTGCTGAAGAAAAACCAGCAATCAAAAAACACACACCAATTGTTTTGAAAATATATAAAATCTTTGCTACAAGACTTAAGAATGCGTTACAATAACTAAAAAATAATGCAAACAAATGAGCTTACAGAATTCATGTTCTTGCTTAAATCCACCTTTGGCCATTTTGTTTTCACGAACTGCAAAATCAAGACCGAGAAAGATTAGTTATTGCATATCAAACAACAAAAGAACTCATTCAAAAACAAGCATATGTACTCTTCAACTCGCAAACTAAATATATAATCAAATGTCTCTTCTTATACTTGGAGGTATTTTTTTAGAAAACCAGGACACGCTTTAAAGCAAACCAGAATGACCTTTGAACCACGTCATCAAAATGAACATAGTCTCTAATATGATCACAACCACTCTGTTTCATTAGGGCTATAATTAAACGTCTATAAAGTTGGTAATGCACTAGAAACTTTCATTTAAGAATAAACAAAATAGTCTGTTTTTTATACGATAGAAAACAAAGCAACAAACCCACAATTTTTGAACTATTTACCCTTAGCAAGTACTTCATTTAACATAATAAATGTGTAAACCCGAATCAAATTATCCGGGTATATTCCATCAATACAAGTAAAGATACATTTTGTTTATATACAATATATGCCCCATACTACGTTCTACATACATTAACAACGTATAGATACAAATTAAGTACGTATCATAATACTGTAAATCATCTACTCAGCAAATATAACCCTCCTTATTCAGGCCCAAATTAACCTTAACTAATATAAACATAGGAGGAGCTGAAGCCGAGCCTTTTTCCAAGCCTACTTTCACTAGTCATTTATCTACGTGCTTTTCCGGGATTTTTTGGATATGATTTTTTTTCTTATAAAGAAACAAAAGGATTTTGATAATGACAACCTTAATCGTACCTCAAACATTAAAAAAAAAAAATCCTCAAATAGGTTGTTAACAGGTGGATGATGTACAACAAATCCAACAATTTATCTATGTTAGTCCTATTAACCCTTTTCTTGAAGGAATCGTCAAAAATCTCCTAAAAGCCCCTAATAACATCCGAATAATAACATCTTAAAATCAAACAACTTTCATGTCAGACATGAGGTGCAAAGCAACAATCTTTGATAGCACAAAAAGACAAACAAATATAAATTTTTTCATTGACCCTTTGTACTAAATAAAAAGCAACAACAACAACAATAATAGTAATATAGTAATAATAAAAAGCATATAATACTGTAATAATGGTATTAAAATCATGTCAGGGTTTTGATAATGACAACCTTAATTGTACCTCAAACATTAAAAATTTAAATTAAAAAAAAACTCAAATGGGTTGTTAACAAGTGGATTATGTACAACAAATCACACAATTTATGTATGACAGTCCTATTAACCTTGTTTCTTAAAACGAATAGCATCGAAAATCTCCTAAAAGCCCCTAAAAACATCCGAATTCAACCAGGTTTTTTTTATATTAGTGGATGGATAAATAATTAAATAATAAATAATATTAAATTATAAGTTGAAAATAAAGAGTATTATTATTATTATTATGTAATAATTAATTTAAGATATTCTATATATTAGAATACAAAATTTTAATTTTATATTATTATAAATAAAAATATGCCAGTAAATTATAAATTACTACTAAAAAAATATGATTGGTGATGGAAATCTATATTTATGGTAATAATGAATAAAATAAGATTTTTAATTATATTAGGTATTCATATCTATTTATTAATTAATTAAAAGTTTTAATTATTTATGGTATCTAAAAAATAAGATAAATATAGATTTAAAAGGACACATGTCGCTTAAATAAAGCGTCACATGTCGATCAAGGAAAACATCAATCCTGTTTTAATTTATTGGTAGATATTGTGCAATAAAAGATGTACTTTTATTGTGATAGGCTAAAAGTTGTAGATATATCACCGCCCTCTTCCTAATAGGACAAAGTTTTTATTTAAGAAAAAAAAAAAATCTTACCAAAACAAACAACTCGCTAAAGTTAATCACTACTAAAAAAAACAAGAGACCATTAAAGGGTTTTGTAACTAGAATATCAACCTATTTTTTTATTTGTCCATGAATATTGAAATAAAAAATAAAAAAATTAGGTTGTTAAAAGATGGTTCATTGTTCCTATCGAGTCATTATGACTTGGGATGCCTCATTGCAATGATCTAATCGGGCTTTGCTTGAATGCTTGTGGTCTGTTCAAGTTATTTCCTTGGCCACTCCCACATATATTTAGAGAAGGATTTAAACTAGAGACTTTTTGTGAGAAAAATATGATTTTTTGCCACAAAACCAACTTGGTGATAGTTACAATAAACCTAACAATGAGTGAGCTATATAAGGGTGTAAACCACCTCCAAGGTTGCCTAGTTGTTAACACCCTTTAGATTTTTACGAAGGTTTCATGTTCGAATCCCATTAAGTAGAATCTTTGGGGTGGTTAGTGAAGGGTTCATAAACGGCCACGTGATATCCCCGTTAAGTTGCGTATATTTGAGTAAAAAAAACTAACCAGCTAGTTATGCACGTGACGCAAAATCTCTTGGACCGACATTTCTTGCACTCGATCACATAGTCTTTCCGCTTACACTGATGGCACCATCTTTGTTGCACGGCAACTCCATTTCCATCTCCATGTCCATCCTAGCAAGAAAAAAACAAAAGTTAAAATAAACTTAAAGCTAAACAACCAAATAGTAACAAATCTTAAATAACTGCTTACATGCATATCCGGTCTTTTTATGCTACATTTCTTCTTATTATTTCGATTCTTCACTTTTGACAAACCAGATTTCTTAGCTTTTCTTTTTTTACCTTGTATAGTTACATTTTTCTTCACCATTATTGTTGTGTTTTTAATCTGAACAAGTTAAAGACTCTTTGGTGTATATATGGAGGATGTACATTTTGGTGTATGTTATTTAAGATGGCAAAAGTAACTGGTCTGTGTCTTTTCAAAAAACTTCCATATTTGTGAAAGCCTTTATACTTTTATTATGTAATTTTTAACTTATTTTATAAGGGTACGAAATTAAAGTTATAAAAATAAAATAAAAGTTATACACATATTTTTTATCTTCAAAGAAATAGTAACGAGCAATTTTTTTTTTCTGTTTTGTATTTTTAATTATCCAACGGCAATATTATACAAAGAACCAACAAAACATTCGAATTTAATACACCCAACTACACCAAGATGGCTATTTTAATTTTTTTTTTTTTTTTAAATCCAACTTTTTTACATTTAATCCCTAATCCATTCTTTATATATCAAAAACGTACTTTAAAAACTCCACATTACATCAAAATCACCATGGATTTTCCGTCAAGCTACGATACGTACACGAAAGAAGCTTTGTTTTCTAATAGCGGTGATGATGAAGAGATGATGGAAATTATGAATAAATGTCTTGAACTCTTCAACGAGTTGAATCCTTGCAAAGAACATTCTCACTTGTCAATCCATAACAAGAGATCGTTATGTCACTGCTGACCGACTCATGGAAGATTATTTTGTAGAAAACGCAAGGTTTCTGCCACATCATTTTAGGTGTCATTTTTGAAGGAAGGAGTTGTTCGTGCGAATAGTTGTTGGTATAACTTCGTACCCTCTCGATCCTCAACCTTCTCATTTCAAAAATATGCAAAATCTACGTGTTGATGGAAGGGGAAAGGTTGGTTTTTCTACAATTCAAAAATGCAAATCCGCCATACGTCAATTGGCGTATGAAACGTGTCCCGACTCACTTGATGAATATCTACAAATGGTTTTTCGGATTTGTAGTTTATTTTTTTAAGTAATGCAATGTTTTTTTTTTAATGAAGTGGCTTTATATTAATTATTAATATATTATTTAATTTTATTTTATATAATTTTACTATTTAAAAGTGTGAAATTAAATAAATGGTGTGCCCTAGACTAGTAATGGCATTAGAGATGTTTAAGGGATTAGTGATGGGTTAGTGATTAGATGGGGGTTTTCTGATGTGGCACTGACAGGGATTAGTGATAGATTGGTGATGGAGACGGAATGGGCATTAGGAGTGCTCTAATGTAGTAGGTAATATTTTTAATAATGGTTCTTGTTAAGTATTTATATGTGATCTTTAAAAGTAATATAAACAATATTAATATCAAAGACTTTCAAGCTTTGATCAAAATGACTTTTTGGTAGCCGACAGGTAACGTCAAATTTTTCACCAAAACCATTAAATTCAGATGAAATTTGAGCAAATAATTTGTTAGGTCGCTTAAAATTTCATAAATGATGGTTTATTTAGTTGTGTCCTGGTGGTGGTTGAATAAGAGAACGATGGTTTCTCCACCTATAAAAAAAACTAAACTGAGACCGAAATAAATAAAAATGTTTAAAATTTTATTTATTCATTTTACTTTTCAAAAAGTTTGATATCTTTTATTGATAAAAACAAAATATATCTAACATTTAAAAATTGATACAGGTGGATATTTTTTTTTAGTTTTTATATCATTTGCGATTTTGCGCTATAAATAATCATTGTTCGGGCTTATTACATAATGTGTTGCCCTGTTTGTAACTTACCTGGGACATACAACCAACTCTCATGGTTTGGGTTGCGAAAAAATTGTATTATTTGGTTGGGACTTGGGTTTACATAATGTGTTTTCAAAAAATAATAATAATAATAATAATAATAATAATAATAATAATAATAATAATAATAATAATAATAATAATAATAATAA
>JAOXNX010000026.1:8729124-8747612 GCA_028566075.1 Solidago caesia | reverse complement strand
CAAATATATTAAACTACATGTATTTAGCGGACCCGTAGCCCGGGCTACCCCTAATATATATGTGGTTCCGCCTATGAATTTAGGTTTACAGGACTTGTATTGTGTTAAACTTTTTTTTTTTTTTTACCTCATATATGAGTTTAATTACATTTGATCATACAACAAATTTATCAAAACATTATTCTAATTTTTTTAAACGGTCCAACTAATACTATATACTACTTAGCTGATAACTTACACAATTGACGTCCTTAACGAGATTTGAATCCATGACCACACGGTAATTCATCATAACATTATTATATATTTATAAGTTTGTATTAACTTCAAGATTTATTCAGAAAATCCGTGTAAAACGCAGGTAAATTACCAAATGAACAATATATTGTTTCTTATAATCCAATTTACGTTTTATCAATTCAGTTATATTAGTCGTATCCAATACTCGTACGTACAGGAACATCACGTTCAATCTTAATGATGTATTATCTATATATCACAATTTGCAATATCAGAAGTTCAAGAGTCAAAACCATTAACATACACAATATTAGTTACAGATACATATCGTGTCATTCTAATAGAATTGTATGGGGCGAATCCACTTGGTACAAAGCGGGGGCACATGCCCTCAACGGTCTAATACATATAGTGGAAAATTTGTGAGTTTTTGGTTGGTCCTCACAGTATTTTTTTAACTAGACCCTCAGCCCCTCAAATAAAAAGATAAACTCAATTAATTATTGTGTTTTCTTATTTATTTATTTCAAGAATAAATTTGGTCTCAACAGCATTGATTTTTCATATCATATACCCAAATTTAATTTCAGAGAAAACCCGATTATTTCCGGAAAAACCTATATCTATGGTCCAAAGAGGTCGATTTTGTGATACATCGATATTAAGTTATTTATTTTAGGCCCCCGAACGTTAATTTTTGGATCCGTCGCTCAGCGTATACATTTAAATGATAAGTTGAATATATTATTTATTGTTTACTTTCATTTATTAGTTCCATTCATGCAGATTTTCCAAATAAATGAGAATATTATGATGGAGCCATGGAAGGCCCATCCAATTGCCGCCAGATAACACAAGTACCAGAGATTTTATTTTCGACAACAAAATCTCCTCAAAATAGAAAGTACATTTTTGTACAATATCATCGCTACCATCGTCTTTAATTTTTCTAAATATCTATATATTTTCGGGAATAAAATCCAATATTTTCAAATTAAATCATAATTCTAGTTTTAGTCTTTGACATTGTCGGTGTTCATTTTTCATTTTGGACGAAATCAACAAAACTTAAAAACTTGTGTGCTAATTTTAATAATAGTAAAATAGGATGTTATAATTTGAAAACAAGAAAAATGATGAAAATTTAAAAATAAATCTCAACCATCCATTTCTAAAATCCAAATCTACTTTCTCTCTCCTCTATCCCCCCTTTAATCCCGTTTTTCATTTCCTCCACCACCATCAGAAGCCGCCACCACCACCGCCGTCTCTTTTTCCGGTGATATGGGCGTATCGCAGCCGGCCGTCATCGTCGACGGCCAAACACCTTGTGTTAGTTTTCAATCATAGTGTGATTAGAAACTACAAACACCTTGTGTTTTGTGTTTGTAGTTTCTAATCACAGTGTGATTGGAACATACAATCACGATGCGTTTAAATCGCCATCATCGCCAGTCAAACACAAGGTGTTTGAATCACATTGTCGTTGAAAACTAAACACAAGATGTTTTTAGTTTTCAATTACAAACGTTGGTTATTATCGGGCTGCGCCCTCAAGGAAATTAATAAGCGGTAGCTGGTAGGGGTGATCGGTGATGGTGGTGACCAACCTTACGGGCGGCGTCCTTAGTCATACAGACTCCACCCTTAGCCAACGGACGCCGCCCTTAACCGTCGGGCTTCGCCCTCCGCGGAGATGGTGATGGTGGTGGAAGCGGCGGATGGTGGTGGTGGTAGTGGCAGCTCCGATGATGATGGTGGTGGTGGAGGAAAACGACAATGGAAGGAAGGGGAGGGAGGAGAAGGAGGAAGAGAAAATAGATCTAGATTCTAAATGAATGGTTGAGATCAAACAAAATAAATGATTGAGATAAGTTTATTTGGTTTTCACACAAATTTTGATTTGAAAATGAACATTTCACTCAACGATATATCAAATACCTAGGCCCAAACCTAATGAGTATAAAACATTAATCGAGAATATCAAATTACATCAATTAAACTGTTATGCTATATTAATTTTACACTATCCGTATTAAATTTAAATATTTAATGTTTTTAACATGTAATGAAACTCATTTAACCCATACATGAATTTCATGACTAAACAACAATATTTGAAATGAATTTACATTTAATATTTTGTGTCTACTTGTATATATACACGGGTCTAAAATTTAGTACGATTATATAAAAACTAAAAGTCTAAAAAGAGATTTATAGAAGATATACTAGCATAGTGTCCAGAAAATACGATAGGAGTAAATATTTTCTAATGGTGGCATCTGATGATATTTTATGCTGGTTCTCACAGGTGGTTTAATAAATGAAAAGATAACATAATTTGGTATATTACTATTTTTGAAAGAAAAAAAAAATTTCAATGATAAAGTCATTTTATATGTATTTTAAATTATGAAAAAAATTTATTTGTTTTTGTATGAGAAGTTTGAGATTTTTAGAGTTAAATTTTAAAAGATATAAATTATAATAAAATAAATGAGTTAATTACATAAAAGGAAATTTTGACAAAAAAGATAGGTATTAATTAAGACTAGCAAGATACCGGCGCAATATAGCGGGATAAACATATCTTTTAACTTTTTTAATTTTCAAGGGTATTGAGTGTTTTTTGAGGATATATATTATTTTTTCTACGGTGATTATCGAGAATGATAGAAAAGAGTGAGAGAAAATATGACGTTATAAAACTCAATCGGCAAACTCATGTTTTTTGCTATATAATAATTAACATAAAATGTTTTATATGTTTTTAATTACTAATAACTTAAATTATTTTGTAAATCATATTTTAAATAGTTGTTACTATTAAGATTAAAATTTATAAATAAAAATAATTATCAAAATTAAATTGATTATTAAATGTAATAATTAAAAAAACTAGAATGTTTGATCTATTATTTAAGAAAAGTCTCCATTAATTATTAAGTTTTGAGGGATAATATACATGAAAACAAGAAGGTTGAAGGAAAATCAATGTTCCAAATATATTTGTCGACAATAATAATATCAGTATATATACAACTATCATTAAAGTGACTTAGTGATCAACCATTTTTGTGTTTTCTCATATGAGGTCTTAAGTTCAAATATTTCTAGATAAATATTTTGGAGACAACCAAGAAAAAGGTCCATAAATGGTCATGTGGATATACATTTAGACTACGTATATCAAAGACTTTCTATTTTTTAGGTAAACTTAACAAGAAAAGTCTCCCCGAAATATACACAACTTCATAAATAACTAAAATTATGTTGCTAAACACAATTAGAAACAAAACGTGCTTCAAGTAAAAAATTGTTCGTTTATTTAATTAACAAGCGTCACTAAATGATTTTCATTAACAACACATAGGTGTTCTTTTTTTGAACGGCTAGTTTGGGGTGACTTTTCAGATTTATTTAAGATCGAGCACACTTATTCCCATATTGGACCCCATTCACCATACGCTAGTGGTGAACACCCCCCATACACCACCTCGATGTCACTGGTTCCGGAAGACTCCCACTGCCCGAAAGGCTCACAATAAAGCCCCCCGGAGTCAAGGTTCGTCCCCGGGACTTCACGGTACCTAAGCCCTCCTCCATCAGCTTCTATGTCACTTGATGTAAAACCAATGACACACATAGGATGTTTTAAGCCAGAACTAGCATTACAACAGTTAAACAATATATTTCATTCAATTGAATTAAACTTTTTCCTTGGTGTGTGTGAATTTAAGCTTAAATTTATTTGGCTAAAATGACGACTCATTGATTGAACAATGAACATCAACAATATACCAAATATACATAGGCCCAAATCTAATGAGTATAAAACACCATAAAAAGCATCTAAAAGAGCTTAAAAGGGCCTATTAGCAGCCTCTAAGGCAGCCCAAATACCATTTTTAATTTAGAGCTAACAATAAATTCAATTCATTCATGAAAAATACATATCAACTATTATCAAGTAGTTGTTGTGGGCTAAAATGTAAGTTACTGAATTACCCAATCTAACTCGGGCCTCAAGGCCCATATGATGACCAAAAAAAATAAAAATACAATTTCCACGTGGTAAATGCTAATTGGTTAAAGTGATGTGTCAACCTTACCCACCTACTTGAAGTTAACGTCAAAACTTCACCATTTACGCGTCTGTCTGCTCTCTCTCGATCAGATCTTCTTCGAACGCAACGATTTCATAATTCCTTTCATCTTTCTATTTCTAATAATAAATAAATAAAGGTTAGTTTTTTATTTTTTTATTTTAATTTTTGTTTAAAATTTAAATTATCCTTTTGTAATTTAATTAGATCTGTATGTAAATAACATCTTATCATATGGATCTAATTGACTTTTTCATTCGTTAATCGTGTGTTTATATATAAGTAGTATAGATATAGTCTTGAGATTGCGGAATACTTGTTGGTTTTTAGGGTGTTTTTATTTTATTTTATTATTAGGTTTATTATATCTAAATTCCATATGAGTAAGACAAATTGTTGAAACAAGTAATAATAATAATGATTGTAAGGTTACATTCCTTTTGTTTATGGTGTTTTATGGATGTTGATATTTTGAAATCATGGAGAAGATAGTTTTTATTTATTAGCAAAAAAAAAAAAAACCCTTTTGTGATTTGAATTGTTTGTATTGGCTTTAGGAATTATGACTTAGTGGTCTACAGGATAATGTGATTTCATTTAGTTTTCTTGTTCGAAATCGCGGAATGTAATCTTTACAGGATAATGTGATTTCATTTAGTTTTCTTGTTCGAAATCGCGGAATGTAATCTTAGGACAACTCTAGACTTTGATCCTTGAGTTTGCTAATGGGTTCTTTTAGTCTTATTACGAGGCCGGGTTTATATCTACCATCAGGTTTAGATGCTTAATTCTGCAACTTTTTTTAGTAGAAACATAGAAAATCGTAACTTTTTCATTGTCGGATATGCACATTCTCTTTATTTTGCAGCTTTTTTACTCTGAAAGGTTTGCCTTGTAGATTTACCCTTAAATTGTTAGCTTGATGGGCTACATAAGTTTTCACATGCTAGAAACTAGATTTGGCAAAGTGGGTGGGTTGGGTTATGGGTTAAACTGACTGCTTCTT
The DNA here is from genome assembly GCA_028566075.1 of Solidago caesia. NCBI lineage: Eukaryota > Viridiplantae > Streptophyta > Magnoliopsida > Asterales > Asteraceae > Solidago > Solidago caesia. The sequence continues at coordinate 8,742,257 of JAOXNX010000026.1, read as the reverse complement.
CGGTATAGGTTGAAATGTGTGGGGTTTGGTTGACTTGAACCAGTTTTTTGTGAAAATTTATTTTAATTGTATGTAAAGTGTGACGGGAAAGGTTTGTAAATTCTTTCAATATGATATGATTTCTTGAATAAACGATTCAGGAGGTTGTATACAGTAAGTAGGACTTGTTACCTGCTTAACTTGATTCCTTTTTAACTAAATTTTTTTTAATCATTCTGCTGGACCCTTTAGAGAAAAAAGTTAACCCAGATTGATCTAATTTATAATTATAAATGGGTTGAAGTTGCCACCTATCCTATAGTAAAAGTTCTAGATTCAAAGCTAATTCTCTTGGTGTGTACACGTATTGGAACAGAATGGCTTTGAACGGGGCAGCTCCACCAAGAGGAAGTGCAGCAGCAGCTGCAGCTAACTTAAGAAGGAGAAGGACGAGTGGAACCGGAGGGGCAACAGGTGGAACCGCTGGGAACATGCTCCAATTCTACACTGATGATGCACCTGGATTGAAGATCTCTCCAAATGTTGTTCTTGTGATGAGCATTGGCTTCATTGCTTTTGTTGCTGTACTTCATGTTGTGGGTAAGCTTTACTTGGTTCGTAAAGAGTAAGGCGAGTATCATGTTGTTGAAAGATGAGCTCAATGACTAGGTTTGGTTTACTTGGTCTAGTTTTACTTTATGTTCGTCTAGTGGGAACAGATTTTTGTATCGTTTTCTTTTCTTTTTAAACCGTTCAGATTATACATTATGATATTTCCTTAAAAATCAGTTTTTCTAACTTTTTAATGTCGAGGTGGGATGTGTGACTGTGTTAATGTGTCTTGGAACAATTAAAAACGTTTAGATATTCGAGAAAAATATCTTGGTTAATCAAGAATAAGCACATCATCAAGCTTATGAGAATTGTGAGCGTTGCCAAAATTGGCAGATCGGTTAGATTGTGTTACAGGTTGAGTTAGAACCAACCGCAAATGACAATGGATGTTTTACTATGCTAATTAATCTAATTATGTATACACAATAACAATGTTATTGCCTATCATATGTAGAAGGGTTCATTTGTTAATGCATACAGTAATCTTTTAAAAGTGACATTTCCTTGATGAGCTTGCTTTCCATCTATAGTTATTCTAAGCGGGGCGCTGAAGAGTTTTAACACTTTTTTCATTGTTTGAGGAACTTCCAAGAAAATCCGAGTCAACGTAGGGCTCAGTTTGTTCATGTTTAGAAAGTTGTCTTGGACTTAATTAACTCTTAACTTTGCATCTTATCTGTGAGCTTTGCTTGCCAAAATTCATTGATATTTTATGCGTGAATTTGTAACAGAGCCGACTCCACAAAGGGTGGAGGTTGAAAGAGTGGGTATTTGATTGAAATATGAGAATGTTGAATAGTGAGTTGGTTTTTTTCGCTTCTGGTAAAGCATCTTCGGGCATTTTAAAGGTTAATTGTCAGGGAAAGGACTCATAGGGGGTGTTGGCTAAGCTTTTTTGCGGGGCTTATTAGCTTTTTTAAAACATAATAAGCATATATTTTACCTAAACAGCTTATTGGCTTATTAGCCGTTTTTAAGAAGTTTCAGAAGGGAAGCTTTTTAACAAGTGCGTATTAAGCTTCATGGCTATTTTCCTTAATAAGCATAAGCATTAAGCACTTGCAAATAAGCTAGCACAAACACCCCCTTAATTGAATAATTATTGAGTGATAAAAATAATTCCTTCAACTAAAAATGGGTAATTGTTTTAACTTTATTCGATCGGGAGGTATTTTAAGATGCAGTTGAAGTAAGAAAATTATTTACCATTCGATAAATTGAAATTGAATCAACTGCCCTTTGAATCAATTGCTTAATCAATGGCCCTTTTTAGGTTGAATCAATTGCCCTTTGAATCAATCAGGGATGTGCGTAATGAACCGAAACCCGAGACTCGGATTAGGACCGACCGAACCCGACCCGGCCTAGAGACCTTCGGTCCGGTTCTCGGTCCTCAAGTTCTTCCGGTCCGGGCCAAAAACCAGGAAAAGTGGGTAAAACCAAAACAAACCGGAAATATCAAACTTACCAAATTAAAATTAAAACCATTTATAGATTTATAAAACCCGCATTTTTAAAGAGACATCACCTTAAATTGGTGAGATGATTTCAACATTTGTCCCTTTCCTGTCTTGTCTTCTTGGGCTCAAGAATGGCCGGAATTATTGTCATGGCTTTTGTTTCACTGTAATGGGCTTAGTTTTGTGTATTTTTGTTTTTATTCATCCTCTTTATTATCCTTGTTACGTAAATGAAATTATTTTACTCCTTAATCAACAAAAATTCAATTAATTATTAATTTACTTGACAATTGACCAAAAAAAATTGTTTTTCAGTTAGCGGATCAAGTAACAAGGAGTCATGGTTTGTATCATGAGATTGGTTAGTTTATTGTGTTTGGTGTGCAAATTGAGGCACACCCCTCATTCCACCAAATGGTAAAACTGTAAAAGGGTGCCCCCAAAGAATTTGACCTCAAACTCTAAACCCGACATGGTTCTTTCTATCATTGATAGGAATACGTTGATGGTTTGAGCTACACTGATCATTATCTTGCATCATGTGGTACAATCTGTTTAAGCATCATGACATTATAAACATGTCATTGCGATTTGTGAAAGAAAAACACCATAAATATGACAAATCCAATGATGAAGACTTTGCCTCATATACATTAAACTACCTCAAGTGTCATGAAGGTCTTATAACTGCTTTGGTTTAAAAAGGCAGTGCCTAGGCGTGCCGAGTCAATAGGTGCTTCTGGGCATTTGGGAAATAGCCTTTGGCTACTCGGGCGTTTCTGAGCGTTTGAGAACCCTCAATCGTCAAAATCAATTAAAAGGCCATCATGGATCAAGATCCAAAGGGATCAATCTTGTTGGGAGGTATGATTAAAAGGCTGCTGGAGACTTATTGCGCTTCTGGGACGAGCCTTTCTTAAGCCAAAGATGTGAAGAAAATAAAGGGTGCCTCTTTTTCTGCTCTTGCAACACACATAAACGAGAAAAATAAGCAGTTTATCTCCCTAGTTCCCGATTATGAGGAGGATGATTAGTGATGACACGTTTGATATGTCTCATTAGATATGCAATTGCTTAAATTTGTATTTAAATAGGGTTCGAAGTTAACAGGGTTGGTGTAACATTCCGAATCTTTTTACTTTGATCGTTGACCTATCGTTAGTCTTCGTTAGTTTCCGTTAAGTATTATGCGACATATATGTGTTTTGATGTGATTATGTGTTAAATGTGTGAATGTACCTTATGATAAAGTGTTATTTGTTTAAAGTAATTAATAAAATGATTAATAATGATGACATGTGTTTCCGTTAAGATTAAAGTGAATTAAAGTGTTCCCGTAAGTATTAAATGAACATTAAGTGAAAGTTAGGAAGTACAAGGGCTTAGATGTTAAGTTTTGAAAGTATGTCCAGCTGACATTATGGCTATATTACGTGCCTTACATCTCCATAATCAGATTTATTCTCAATTAAACTCTCTCTCAAAAACCCTTAGTGCCTCTCTCATATTCTCTCCGATTTCGTGGCGATTCGGTGGTGATTTACACTAGTTTTCGATCCAATAATCTTCCCTACATGTAAAATTCAATTCATTGATCAATTCGTGAGTTGTTCTTAGATATTTTGTCCATTCGATTCTGGCCATAAGGGTTGGGATTGAGTAATTGTGTTTTATTAATGATAGTTAATGTTTTTCGGTATAATAATCGGGGATATAATTGATGGGTTTGTTTTCCGGACCAATTGATGGCATCAAGTTATCAATTGAATCATGTTTAAGGTCAATTTTATGTGTATAAGTCGTAAATTGGGATCTGGGTTGTGTTTGTATTGAGTTTAAAGATAAACGAAAATCGAATGTGCAGGTCGGGGTCGAATTCTCTGACTTGATAATTGCGACGCAAATTTTGATTTGCGGCGCAATTTTGGGTCTGATGGTCGTTTGACTTGATAAAATCACGTATGTTCATAGGGATTAAGATACCTTTATGTTTAGGGAGGTTAGAGATGTTTAATTAGCTCGTTTGTTGATCGTACAATGGTTATAGGTAGCCGGGAACACTTGCAAAGCGTGGTAATTTGGTATTTGATTGTTGTTGCACTTCTTTGAGGTAAGATACATGATTTTATCACACTGAGGGTACAACAAAGACATCGTTTTATACAATAACTTCCCTAAATTGGATAATCTTGTATGTTTGGGTATTCCGGGTTATGTGGGAGGCTATTAGGCTATTTAGTTATATAACATAGCTTATGATGTTTAATGTATGTATGTAAGTGAATGTGATATGTGAAATGTGATGACTCATGGCTTGTATACCTAGCACACTAGCCTTTATAGGTATGCCATGACATGTGCACATTTAAGGGCCCAAATGTAAAAGTGACAAAGTGATCAGTTTAGGTAATGTGAACACCTAGACTAACTATAACATGATTAGCTCGAGCAAAGTGTAAAGAAAATGTTAAGCTTAACTTGCATCAGCCTTATGTAGGTTGATGTGCCATGTGGTTGCTTGAGTGGCTCCTTGCGACGTGAGTATGTGTTTGAGTATTTCCGGGTGGAGTAACTCACCACCAATGTGTTTGAGCATAAACGGTCTATTCTTTGATTAGCTAAGCTTCTTCTTAACGACGCCGATGAAGCACTGAAAGGTCTACCATCAAGTCGGGTGTGAGGTTCCTTCGGGTCTTATGACCGGCACACACAACCACACCTCTCCATGTGTTAGGTGACGGATGTCACCTAAAGTGTAAGATAAAAGATGGAATGTAAAGTGAAAATGAACTATGGATAGGCACAATTAGGATGATACCTCTTAATATGATTTATATGATTATGCATGCAATGTAACGAAATGGATGTGTTTTATGATATATAAAATTGGCAAATGATTTATAAACGATATGTATCTTACTTAGCTAATTTATTAGCTAACACTTGTTTCTTTGAAAATCGTTGTGCCTTTAGGATAAGCAGGTTTGAAGCTATGGTGCATATGTGAGGCTAGGTAGTTGTTTGAAGACGTTTAGTTACCCACTAGTGGCCTTGCTTTTAGACACATATACTTTCTTATTATGACTTTTGTTATGTCTTGGGTATGTTGGTGCCTTTATGGATTTCCTTTATTATTGTTATGATATGGAACGGTAACACCATGATTTAATAAAGGGTTTAGTGTCTGGTGATGCAATGAACTATCCCCAAATGTTTATGTCGTGAATGAACTATTAGGATGTTTATGTTATGTAATGAACTTTAAAACCCCGGTTATTGGATGTACCTTGGTATATGTGGCAACCATATAAAATCCAATAACCGGGGTTTTAAAGTTCATTACATAACATAAACATCCTAATAGTTCATTCACAACATAAACATTTGGGGATAGTTCATTGCATCACCAGACACTAAACCCTTTAATAAATGATAATTCCGATAGGAATTATAAACGTTTTATTTAAATGTTTCCGCTTGTTTTGACGCCGTTAGGCAAAAATCATTGGAAGTCCATATTTTCAAAAGATAGGTGTTATAGTTGGTTTTCGATTTGACCCGGTTGAACCAGTTGGTTCACCCCAGTTATTTTTTATGGAAGTTAGTTAAGTGATGTACTTTTAGTGTATTATTATTATTAGTCATTACATTGATGATTGTGAATTCGTCTACTAATCAATCATGAACTTGATGGATACAACACTTCAATGTCTCAATAGCGAAGTATATACTATATCAAAGTTTACTAAATTTATATAATACTTAGATCAATCGTGATTTTTTATTTTATTTATTTTACATTGTAAGAAGTGAAAGTGATGATTGTATCATAATTTGGACTCTTCATGATGTGTTTGGACTTTTGGTTGATATTTATTCAATGTCTTATGGACAATTCTTGCTTGATTTTTATATCTTCAATGATGATTTGGATTGTTCATGAAGTTTAAAACTTGTATTTTTGTTGTATTGTAATTGTTTTGGTATTATTTTATAGTTGATTGTATATATTTGGTTCTCAACTATTATCGAATTGCTTGGTTGAACCGGAATCAGTAACCAGACTAGTTTTTAAAACATAGCTTGTATACCCATTAATATTGAAGTATCAAGATCTGCACAACGTATATACTCGGTGCATATACATGTGTTATTCTCGAGCACGCGAACACACACACACTCACACTCTCTCTCTGTCACACATATTCTGATACAGACACACTCTCTTAATGATAAATCAAAGCTCTCCAACTTGAATATGGATGTATATAAGATTACAAAGGTTTTTAAACTATTAAAAAGTCTAGGAATTTTTATGCATACGCATTTTTTTTTTTTTTAACGGCAAAAAGGTATATATTATACGCATTTGGTTAAGTAAATACGAATTTACAGGACTGCGCATATATACACCATACACTGGGTTCTGGCTACCATGATATGTTTAAAGAACTACATTCACTAGTACAAACAGCTTTTAGGGCAACTTTTCAGGCACCATTCCAGAAGTACCAACATCGTCTTCCACTGAATTCGGGCTAACACGATATGATGTAACTAAGTTGAAGATTCTTTTGATCTCAGGGTCACGCTTTGTAAAATTTAAGCTCCAAAAATTGTACTTAGGATCCTGTTGCATTAATAAAAAAACAACTGCTTTCTTATGAAGTTCAAACTCAATAAAGGGTTGAACCTAAATTGTGAATGAGTTTGCAACATTTGGTTACCCTAGTAAGGTCAAGGAAGGTGACAAGAACGCCCCATGGATGTGGACGATGAGTGATCAAATAACCTAATAAAACTCTGGTGATCTGTGCCTGGATTGCCTCCTGCTTACAAGTAAACATACACTATTATGTACCATAAAAAGTCGATATAGATTCAAAGGCTCAAATTTTGAACCAAGATAAATTATCATTATTGTAAGACTAAAATCACTGATAGAGTCATGGAGGGACTAGCTGCTGTGGTGATCTTCTCTAAAAATGTTGGTTAATAGGAATGCTTGTAGATGTTACTAAAAAAATCATAAATTTTTTAAATTTTCAGTAAACATTATAATCAATCTGGACATATTGCTCACTCCTTCGGCCCTTCTTAGAGTTTCTAGCTCCATTATCGACTACAAATTAATGAAAACTGGTTTTCGTTTGGAAAAACTACTGAATAGGAATGAAGGTTCAAACTTTTGGAAAACATTATAATCAATCTGGATAGAAATTTTTTTATGAGATTTTCACATGCATGTTGGACTAACCGGATTGGTTTCAATAGGTACTTCCAATAAAGGTTTTCACCGGTTACCCAACCAGACCACTGACCCTTCCCATAATGACATCAGCTTACTTATACAATATGTCGGCTCAAACGTTGTAATTCTCACAATACAAATGAAGCAATTAACTAGTAACTGATTAATTATGAAGAGAGTCAGCTTACCTGGTTTATCTTGCGGAAAAAGTAAAGCAAAATGAATTTAAAGTAATTCGTGTGGTTGTTGGGATAACGTAGATTGTTTGCAACTGCATTGAAGAAAGTGTAACGCCCTTCTGTATCTAAGTCCAGTATTAATGTTTGGTAGATATCTAAAGCCGAAGCAGCAAAGAAGACGGTCAATGGAGCACCCTTAGCTTCGGATGTTGAATGAGGAGTTGTACTGGGATACAGCTGCTCAATTGCCTGCCATAACATAGCATATAGTCATGAATATCACCAATGCATATATCTGATTTTTCAACACGAATGACTCGGCAATTGTTATGAGTCCAATATTTACAGTATAGAAACGAACAACTTAGCAGGAATAGTTTAGTTCATACAAACCGTACTTTTAATGTATAAAACCTCTTAATTCTTTAGATTTAAAAAGATTAGATTGTTAATAAAATAACATACTATTGGACACACAAACTTTTCCATGTAATACACATTCAACAAAATAGTGCCTCAGGTCAACCTATGCATTTTGAACCATATGAAAAAAAACATAATCCATTTTGACCCATCACCTGCTCCAGCTATTTTTCCACCTCTAGACATATGAAGAGGAAAACTTTTAAATGTACCTTTCTTCCAACATAAAGCACAAGTGAGTTGATCAAAGGCACATTGTATCGTGTTCCAGATCTTTTAGCTTCACATTTTTGAAGAAGAAGTTTATTCTTCAACTGAGAAAGAAATGGCAAATCTTTTTGTCTCGTCTGCAGCAAGAACCAAAAATGCATACTAAAAAAATAAAAGAAACAAGCCTTCCATATAACAAAAAAAATATACATGAATTTGTTGCATGTTGTCTTTGATTCTATGTGGACATACTTTAAGTAGTTTCAAGCGATACAATTTTCTATCTTCAACTACTAATTGAAATCATACATACCGTCAGATACTCGTCCACTTCGCTTTTCATTTCGCTGGCTTTCAAAGAAGCATCAAACTCCGAGAGAATGCAGGGTGATTGATTCATCTCAGCATACAGATTAACCTGAAAAAGATGTATATTTTGCTTTTGGAACTTAGTTAAGCATAAATCTTTTTATCATTAAATTTGAAATGATGTTTGACCCATTAATTTCTTTAGAAAGAAAAAAAAGGAAAAACACTGTTTTGGGTCAGCCCGGCACGTACATAATGATCTGTTTTAACCTGTACCCAACCCCCTCAAATTTCAACCAATAAAACATAGTCAATAAAGAATAGTAACAAAATTAACCTTCGAGTCAGTGGTGTGATGATCTGGATTCCTCATGTTGCGTGGGATTGCACAAAGAATTGCATTCCGCAATTCTACACATTGTGAGGGAATGACATCACACAAGCTGAAATGGTAATAACAGAGGAACTCTGGGAAATCTTCAAGCAATACTAACAGCACCTTGCGTGTTTCTTCATAGAGAAGATTAACCTGAGTGGTTCAAGAAAAATACATGCATTCTGGTTACTAAAGGCATAAATGGTGATGCAAGATTCATTTTGTTAGTAAAAGATACACACCGGTTCTTTTTGTTCAGGGGTCCTAAACGAAGGCTCCATGAACCGCAAAAAGTCTACCAGAAGGTTTAGGAAATATGGCCATCTACTTTGATCATTTGCAGCGAGCAGTTTTGGCATGAATTCTTTGTGACTGATTAGCTCAAGCCACGAAAGGCTGAAAGGATTTTATCAAAATCAGAGGCACAATATATCAAAAGATAAATGAAAATACAAGTATGTACACTCATTTTCTAATCAGATGTTCTTTCTACATTCATTTGTATATTAATTTGAAATATAAGCTGCACGAACCCAAATGCAGGAACTTTAGCAGGCTGTATGGAACGAAGTGAATTCGAGATAGCCTTCAGAACCTGTAAAAGAGGAGGAAATTAGTAACGTAACACAAAACAAAACAATTAAGCTTAGGAAGGAAAATGAAGATACCTCAAAGCTTGTATCTTCAATGATAGACTCCAGGGTGTCAATGTGAATGAAAAAGTTGATAAATAGTCTGGAAAATGGCTTAGGTCTGAATGATATTTTCTTTTCCTTCGCATCTTTGATAATGAATGTCACGATTACTTCTAAGACCTGTATGGAAAAACCTGTATTATGTTTTGCAATTACAATTACCAGACAAATTATTATAAGTTTTGAATCCACACCTTTGACAAAAGAGAGAGCTTGCTTGATCCCTGGTCAGCATGATAAAACTAGAAGGAAAAAAAAGAGTAGAGATCAGATAAACTGCACCCCACATACATAAAATTAAGTTTTAAACTACACATGCAGTGACCCTACCTTCAAGATCGAAAAGACAAGATCCGTGTATCTATCAATGTCATGGGAAGATGGCAGATCTTCATGTTGATGACATTGCTGTGATACAGCATACTCCTAAAAATATTGAGCGAGGTCAAGTTAGGTTCTTTTTCCTTTATATATCTTAACATGAAATAACATATATCGTGTTTGCTCGAGTGTTTGGATAATAAACGAAACGGGACAAGAGTTCTAAAAATCACCAGGAGAAGGCGGAAAAAGTTGCTGAAAATCTCCCCCTAGTCGTTTAAACAAAGTAGTAAATTCTCATCAATTCTCATTACCGGAATTATGTAACATAAACTACTAAGAATCAGCCATGAATTATCATCACTGAAAATGAAAAGCTGACATTAAACTTCAGAGTTCAAAATTTACTACCTGTCCATGGAATTCAGGAGCATCTGGTTCAAAAGACTCTGGACCTTTGTCATCCGTGCCAGCTACAGAATGAGTAACCGCCTGTCAAAAATAAAGTTACAATAAAAGTTGATATCAGCAGGAGCAGGCATATTGATTAGTCTTTCTTTCTCTAGGTTCTTTAATAATATCATCCTTTCCGACAGAAAAAACCACACAAGGAGAAACCAAACTCAAACCTTCTGCAAAACAGTCTGGTATTGATCAGTAGTGTTGCTTGTAAAACGATCGGAAGCTAATGGTTGAAATGAAGTCTGTTCACGGACTTCAAAGTTCTAGATCACAGAAGACACATTTACGAACATTAAGGCATACATTAAAAACCATTAGTTTGGATTTTTGTTTAGAGAATTTCACTTACATTTGCAGCAATCGAAGGTGCTGAATTTTGTGGTTCGCTATCACTACCCATTGCTGTATGAATATTCTGGTCTTGATTAAAACTTTGCGGGTAGAATGAAACAAAATTCTGGAAATTAGTAACAATAAGATCTTCAATTCTGTAAGTACTAATGACTGATATATAATATCAACCCTTATATCATAAAGGATAGGATTCTACCTTAAAAACTTGCTATCCGGGAAGATATAGTTGGCCAGACTTAAGATCAAAATCTTCAGGAGTAGCACTTATGTTAAGTTGATCAAGTTGGTGAATAAGTTCCCTTCAATTTCTGTAAGTACTAATGAATGATACATAATATCAACCCTTATATTATTGAGGATAGGATTCTACCTTAAATACTTGATATCCGGGAAGATACAGTTGGCCAGATTTAAGATCAAAATCTTCAAGAGTAGCACTTATGTTAAGTTGAGCAAGTTGGTGAATAAGGTCCCTTCTTATTAAGATTTTCCCCTGCACAAGATGCAACCAAATATAACATCCTGTCACTAAAGAAAAGTCTAAGAAATTGGTATTAACCGTTACTTTGAAGATAACTGCATGTAGTATTCAGCAAGAAACCAAAGGAGTAAAGAATCTATAGTTGTTGAGAAGTTGACTGGATTAAGACATTATTTGATTAGCATATTCTCATTAAGACTTGATCTGAACTGAAAATTTCCTTAACATTTTCTGACACCCTTTCAGTGTTTTGCTCAAATAAGATATTTAGAGATAGATTTACAATTTGGAATTGTCATTCTATACCTTAACAACTTACTGTCCGGGAAGATACAATTGGCCAGATTTAAAATCAAAATCTTCGGGAGTAGCACTTATGTTAATCTTAGCAAGTTGGTGAATAAGTTCCCTTCTTATTAAGATTAGCCCCTGCACAAGATGCAACTAAATATAACATCCTGTCACTAAAAAACATCTAAGAAATTGGTATTAACCGTTACTTTGAAAATAACTGCATGTAGTATTGAGCAGGAAACCGAAGAAGTAAAGAATCTATAGTTGTTGAGAAGTTGACTGGATCAAGACATTATTTGATTAGCATATTCTGATTAAGACTGGATCTGAACTAATTATTTCCTTACCAATTTCGGACACCCTTTCAGTGTTTTGCTCAAATAAGATATTTAGAGATAACTTTACAGTTTTGAATTGTCATTCTATACCTTAAAAACTTATTGTCTGGGAAGATACAGTTGGCCAGACTTGAGATCAAAATCTTCAGGAGTTGCACTTATGTTACTCTTAGCAAGTTGGTGAATAAGTTCCCTCCTTATTAAGATTACCCCCTGCACAAGATGCAACCAAATATAACATCCCGTCACTAAAGAAAAGTCTACGAAATTGGTATTAACCGTTACTTTGAAGATAACTGCATGTAGTATTCAGTAGGAAACCGAAGAAGTAAAGAATCTATATTTGTTGAGAAGTTAACTGGATTAAAACATTATTTGATTAGCATATTCTGATTTAGACTGGATCTGAACTAATTATTTCTGACACCGTTTCAATGTTTTGCTCAAATAAGTTATCCAGAGATAGCTTTACAATTTTGAATTGTCATACTATACCTCTTACTGTCTGGGAAGATAGAAGATACAGTTGGACAGATTTAAGCTCAAAATCTTCCGAAGTAGCACTTATGTTAATCTTAGCAAGTTGGTGAATAAGTTCCCTTCTTATTAAGATTAGCCCCTGCACAAGATGGACTAAATATATCATCCTGTAACTAAAAGAAAGTCTAAGAAATTGGTATTAAGCGTTACTTTGAAGATAACTGCATGTAGTATTCAGCAGGAAACTGAAGAAGTAAGGAATCTATAGCTGTTGAGAAGTTGGCTGGATTAAGACATTATTTGATTAGCAGATTCTGATTAAGACCGGATCTGAGCTAATTATTTCCTTAACATTTTCAAACACCCTTTCAGTGTTTTGCTCAAATAAGATATTTTGAGATAACTTTACGATTTTGAATTGTCATTCTATACCTTAAAAACTTACTGTTCGGGAAGATACAGTTGGCCAGACCTAAGATCAAAATCTTCAGGGGAGTAGCACTTATGTTAATCTTAGCAAGTTGGTGAATAAGTTCCCTTCTTATTAAGATTAGCCCCTGCACAAGATGCAACTAAATATAACATCCTGTCACTAAAAAACATCTAAGAAATTGGTATTAACCGTTACTTTGAAAATAACTGCATGTAGTATTGAGCAGGAAACCGAAGAAGTAAAGAATCTATAGTTGTTGAGAAGTTGACTGGATCAAGACATTATTTGATTAGCATATTCTGATTAAGACTGGATCTGAACTAATTATTTCCTTACCAATTTCGGACACCCTTTCAGTGTTTTGCTCAAATAAGATATTTAGAGATAACTTTACAGTTTTGAATTGTCATTCTATACCTTAAAAACTTATTGTCTGGGAAGATACAGTTGGCCAGACTTGAGATCAAAATCTT
>JAOXNX010000026.1:8718986-8729024 GCA_028566075.1 Solidago caesia | reverse complement strand
CCCCCCCCCCCCCCCCCCCCTCTTCTCTAGGTCACTTGGGGAATAATCTTCATGACACCTAAGCCAGATAGTGTCTCCATAGTCACAAATATATCACAATGAAATAAGCAGTAAAGAAAAGCAAAAGATAAAAGTACCTTAATTTAAGAACAATCAATTGGAGGCCTAATTATGACACAAGAATTGGAAGGGTAAGATTTATTCAATACTGAAATCAAAATGATAATGATGCTACATTTTCTCCCCTTTTATAGACGTCGTTGATAATCTATGTAACTGACTATGGCGCGTTCCTTCCAATCATAAGGATACATGTGTACATTTTACGTGTTTCTTCCAATCATAAGGATACACGTGTACACTTCACCGTGCTGCTAATCTATCTCACTGACTTTTGTGTGTTCCTTCCAATCATAAGGATACACGTGTACACTTGACGTGTTCCTTCCAATCATATGAATACAAATATACACTTGACCGTATGTTGCTAATCTATCTCATTGACTCTCGCGTGTTCCTTCCAATTATAAGGATACCACGTGTACACTTGACGTGTTCCTTCGAATCATATGGATACACATATACACTTGACCGTATGTTTGTAATCTAACTCACTGTCTCTTGCGTGTTCCTTCCAATTATAAGGATACACGTGTACACTTCATGTGTTCCGTCAAATCACAAGGAAACACGTATACACTACCCGTACTCATAAGCTATGTTCGGTGCCCTTAATGAGTTCACTTCCATGCCAAATTTTACCCATATCTATTAGACAAAATGAATTGTGTTTAAATTAGGATTTCAAGTATTATTATTTACCATATACACATTAGATTAGCTTCCTAGATTACTACGTTATAAAGTTTAGCTATGCCTATTTATATGGCCTTTGTAATCTCTTTTATGCAAGCAATCAATAATAAAACACAATTCCGTTTATCATTATTCTTCATGGCATCAGAATTTTAGGTACAAACCACCACCAAAAGTTTGCTATCGTTTTTATCCGGAAGGCTCCAAATGTATTTGCTTACTGGTTTTTTTTGGAAGCCACTCGTTCAAACTGTGGGAGAGTATTACCAAATATGAATTGTGTTTAAATTAGGATTCTAAGCATCGGGTACGGTTGTTGCACGCAAAAAACCACCTCCGCACCACATCACCTTTCACCATTTCATCATTTTTGAACCGTTATGGACGTAGAACAACGCATGACACCACTTTTTTTTCATTAGTTTATTTACTTTCATAAATTACATTAATTATATCTTAAACTATTTTTTATTCAACAAAAAAAATAAAAATACATTAATAATAAATGTTAAAAAAACTATTAATAGAAGTAAAACATTAAAAAAGTTATTCACAATAAACATAAAACTAATATAACTATTTTATAAACATGATAATAATGAGGATTTAAAATGAAAATATATTAAAAAAGAAAAATGTTGCATCTCTTTCTCTTCCCTGCCATTCATTTTTCACTATGTGTGTACATATATATAGGTTCTGGTTAAAATAAAACAAGTATTAAAGTAAAATAAATAAAATAATTCTTTTCTTTTAATTAAAAATCATTGTGCATCATAAAAATCTTCGTGCATCAGTTTTATCATGATCCAATGGTCAAAATCTTATCTATTTGTTTTACTTTAATACTTGTTTTACAATAACTAGCCCATATATATATATATATATATATATATATATATTAACTAAACCGGTAGTTACCGTACTTGTTTAAAGCAATCTCTAGCCTATTCCGAACCCATCCGGGCCTTACTTTACTCCCGAACCATCTACATTTATTTGGATTTTTATTAAATAAAAAATATTTAAAATGTATTCAAATTTATTTATTTAACTCTAGATTTCGTTTCCTTAAAATATAAATTATTTTATTTTGAATGTTGTTTTAAATATTACTTTAATTTAGTATATTTCAAATTCTGAGTTTGGAAATTAATAGAAATATAAATTTTGATAACATGAAGTTTGATAACATCAAATTTCGTTTATGACTTCTCCAAATCTCAATATTTTCATATTAGTTATTGCATGTGTATTAATTGTAACAGACTAATTCTTATTCTATAGATTTCTTTATCAACCTTCAAGCGATAAATCGGTCTTGACATCGATATATCGGTTTCTCGATAGGGACCATAAATTATAAACGAATTTATATTTAAAAAAATAAATATTAGCAATATCCTAACAAAATAAGTCAATAACCATAATTTTTTTTTTTTTAACATGCTTAAAAAATAAAAACCATAAGTCCATAATTAGTTTATCAAACTTTAAATAAAACCATAAGTGTTTTCTACTCTTCATCTCCACAAATCTTAATGTGAGTGATTGAATGGGTGATTGAATGGGAGGCTGGCTGGGAGCTATAAAGAGTCGTTCCTATTTTTGTTGCCCTAAAAAGTACCCCTTTTTAAAGTCAAACAATCTATTGACCGCCAACGGATCGAGTTTGACCACCAAAACCGATTTTGACTGCCTTTGACCGAAAGCGATAAAAGTGACCGATTTGCGGATTTATCACCCGGTGGACTGCCGAGAACGATATATCACCGATATATTGGACGCCAAGGCCGATATTTACAACACTGTTCATCATCATATATTTGAAGCAACCAAATAATACATGGAATGGTAATAATTTAGTCAATTGCAATACATTACTATGTGCATTCCATTCCATTCCACCATCATTTTATTCAGTGCAACCAAAATACCCTAGATAATTTGTGTGGGATCAGCGGCATATAACAAACGTGTCGCTGATCAACATATAGTCAAAATATCTAAAGAAAATAGGCGGGAAAAGTACTACCTTAGAAAATGCGGAAAAATGGATGTCTACATCATAAGTACATCCTAACGTCATAAAGTAAAACAAATGAAGAATGACTAGTTTAAGAAGACAGACCGAGAAGAGACTATGTTCACCATGCCATGAGCATGGTAGCGCATGTAGACTTGTCCTTCACAAAATATTTGGATGAGTGAAATTTAAAGAAGACATGATGATCAAAACAAAACATTTGAACTTAACGAAATATTTATTTATTTTATTTTAGGGACACGTAATTACGTGTTGGTTGCAGGATTAAATAGTTGAAGAAGCAGCTGACTCATGAAAAGAATCATGTAGTCGTGGAAACAACGGAAGAGTTGGAGTAAAGCTTTGACCTTCTATGGAACCGATTGAAGGTGTCAAAGTAAAGAGAGTGGAGTTAACACCTCATGATCGTGTGGTTGAGGATATTTTGGATCAAATATCTAATGATCTAGTAGTAGTAAGGGAGTGTATTCCAACTTTGTTTCAGCAACATGGATAGGTGGACATGTGAGACTATAAAAAGGTTTAATGGGTTTAATGATGTAAGGATACTGGATAAGTTGAGTCGAGTTGATGTGGGAGATTGTTAAGCTGTGGAGAGTGGAGACTAATGATTACTTAGAAAACAAGTATAGAAAGTTTAATTGGAGTTATTTGGAAAGAAGTACATGGATTGGAAGTATGGAAAGTCGTTTAGACCTATTATACAAGTAAGGAAACTTCTTGCTCACAAGTTACTTGTAGCCAAAGTTTCTCAAAACTAAAAATATACTCGTATTTTGTATTCTCCACCGCAAATGCTTTTTGGAGCCATTATACAGGACTTTACTAGAAATAAGTCACAATTCGAATCCATTCCTAACTTGATAGGGTAGTACCCAAAGATAGGTGCTGATCATTGATTGGGGTTGTGGTCCTTGGGGAAGGGTCATTTGGGTCCAAAGTACCACTAGGTCAAGGTTTCCGCTCATCTAAACCTTTTTACTAGAGATATAACCACATACATTCCTGTGTCGTATGGTTCTTATGATCTTGTTTATTTGTGTTGGTCTTTTGGTTATTGTGTATATGTCTTTATTTGTGTATATGTTTTCATGAGCAGATTCGTATGTGGGTGTAATTGCTATTACCCAAATTCCTAACACTATTCAGGATCAAGTGATCAACCATTATATTATATATTTGATGATTAAAAGTTGACATATTTGTATTTAATGGTATTATATCAAACCTCCTCCATTGCAGCCGTTTCAATCGATGCACAGCCCAAATCCAGCTTCTCGTCAATAACTTGTTGCATGACTGGTTCAAGAAATTCACTAGCAATATTCAAACCCAGCAAAGAGTTTCTTAGTTGAGTTGACATCTGACGACGGAGCGGTTCCTACAGCAAAGGGAGGGCATAGTCAATAACACAGTATTATACAATTATACAGTGACACGATTACACAATTAACATGGAACCTTGCAAGTCACATATGATAGATTTCCAGCAAGATTAGCAACGATC
Organism: Solidago caesia; assembly: GCA_028566075.1. Lineage (NCBI taxonomy): Eukaryota > Viridiplantae > Streptophyta > Magnoliopsida > Asterales > Asteraceae > Solidago > Solidago caesia. The sequence goes on along the minus strand of JAOXNX010000026.1, from coordinate 8,724,654 downwards.
AAGTTTGATGCACTGTGTATCGAGTTATCATGTGGACCAGTAACATAGTCCTGCCATTTAACATACAAAACCTTTAAGTAGTTGGAAAATTCAAAAGCATCGCCTTAAAAACATCTAACTAAAAATAAATGACACCTTTAGAACAAGTTTAATTGTTGTTTGGGTTGCTATAGAAACAATCCTTTTGACAACAGTAGAAATTAGTTCTTCAACAGCGTTTTCCATAGCCATTGGAAGAACACTGAAAAGTATATAATAATAATAATAAAAACAATTAGTAATTAGAGTAAATTAAATATAGCTATTATTATTTCTAGATGAAAAAAACATGAGAATAGTAGAACCTCCGCAAATGTGTTATCAGAAAGAAAGATTGAAACCGGGGAGCATTGAATTCTGGTGCAGGTAGCTGCGAATACAATGACCATCTTAACTTTGCAAGTATATAAACTATTCCAGGAGTTAGTTGTATCTAGATTTCTATTATATTTACACACAATAAAATATGGTCTCTAGTCACAAAGACTGACCACGTAAGGATTTTGTGCAACTGGAAGTCCTTGAGCAGGTGAAAGCTGATTATCGGGCACACCTAAAGTAACAGCAGAAAGATGGAGTTGACCAGGACGCTATCCACATAAACAGAAGGAACTATCAATTCAGATACCGATGGGAGTCATTTAAACTGTTGAAGTACATCCAAAAACATCAATATATAACAAACCTGGTACGATATATTTGAAAGACCACCCTGATAAGATAGTCTGACAACTTCAGGTGATAACTCAACTTGATTCACAGATGATCTCACCGAAGATCTAACATGAATAACTTGCTGAGAAAAATCAGGGTTTCCTTCTATTATCCTAGTCCTGTCGTTAAGAAGAGATGTTGGACAGACTGACTTAATATCCACATTGAGATTCTTAAACAGTACCTGAAAGAGCACACGATGAGCATATATATAGATAATTACAATTTTTTGATTTAAATTTCAGTTGCATGTATACTTCAATTTCAAACTTGAGATTCAATTTGAGATTTGGCATTGCATAAAGTTCAGCAAGTAATTCAAGAATGCCCATAGTCCAAGGATTCGGTGGGTGATATGCTATACTGCATTTGCATGATTCCAAAATCTACAAGTGAAATGAAAATAAGTCATTATATACTATAACCGTTGTTATTTAATTTAACTAATAAACATAAACCAATGGAGTTGTATACCTTGGAGATAAAAGGAATCACTCCAATCATTAAACCCTTTTCATAGCCCTACGCAAATAAATAATTAAACCTAATATACTTCATATAAAAGTCAAGATATATCTTATATTGAAATGATATGATACAACTAATTTACCTCTATGATTAAAGATTTAGGATCAATTTGTTTAGCTAGTAGAACATGATTTCTGCCAATTGTAAGCTTCCCGAGCCACCCTCCAAGATTCTTCAGCAACTTACGCACTTCCGCACTGGTTTTAAGAAGCTCGGACCTTAAAAGAACCTGTTGCATTGCCATATTATAGTGCTGTAAACTTCGACAATAATAGTACCATCTTTAAATGCAGAAACAATTAAGCTGTAAAAGAATACCTTGCAATTCTCGTATGTTTCATGAATAATTTCCTTGGTAAGATGTTTTATATTGCATTTCTGAAGAAAACTTATATATAACATGTGGAGATTTGGTTCCATGCTTGCTCTGTCAACATGATCAGTGATTCAGAAATAAAAACTTCCCACTCGCTGCATATAAGTACTCAAAATGCAGTTCGTCGATAAAAGTTCCTCACCCTGTAATAACTAAATAATTTGCAAACCAAGGATAGAATTTTGTTTCAAGAGTCTCCTTAAATTCGTTTGCCTTTGCGTCTATATTCGCAGTAGATAAATTATTAATAACGAATGATATCTTATCCTGAATATCTGATGGTGGGACTTCAATGGGTGTTCCTCTATTTTTGGAAGCAGCAGTCAGTGTTTTATTGCTTATTGAACCAAAACCTGCAATCCAATAATCAACATAAACCAAATTGTGAGAGCGTGTGCATGTAAACAAACAACAAAAAGCTCTTTACTACAACTACGGGAAACTTACTGGCTGCGGAAGCAACTGGTACTTGTCTTGAAGTAGACACGTTTTGATCTGTTTCTCTGAAAAAAGTCAAAGAGGCTTTGTGTCTCTCATCCATATGACCCTCAGTCCTCTGTTTAAGCTGGATTGGAGAATTTACTTTAGAATCAAGATATGCACCATCGGATCCACTTAAAAGGGAAGATGAAACCGGCATCTATACACGGAAAAAAAAAACTTGTAGATTGAAAATCATTTTATCTAGCTGAAAATTAAACTTAAGCACCATAATGAAGGATTTTTGGGTCAAACTTTGTGATATCGTGGTAACAACAAAATATCAATCAAAATGTACTCGCACTAGAGAGCTACAAGAATGAGAGCTGACCTCAATGTTTATATGATTGTCATATACTTCAGATTTTGAAGTATCGGGATATCCAATATACTCCTTTTGTGGACTATTTTGTGTTGACGTCACATACAAACTTTTCATTTGTTCGGAAAGTTGATCAGAGGAAATGCCAGTACATGCTTGAAGAAACTATAAATAAAGTATGGATTTTCAGCATTTCATGGATCAATAATAATTGAAATTATATGGTGATACAATTATGATAAAGTTAACCTTTGAAACTACAGGAGCTTTCGCCTTGTATAGATTCCAAATTTCGCCTGTGTTCTCTTCAACCTCTTTTAGGAATTTAGAGCACTCCTGAGACGGTAAAAATGTCTGTCAGCCTAAATCTCATATTTTTCAGACCATATATGCAGGATTTAAGTAATGGGTTTTAATAGGTGGCAGCTTTTACACATTAAGTTTAAGAATGGGTTGACTCATGTAAATGTTGAACTTTAATATTAAATAAATCATATTTGAAACTCTGATTGTTAAAAGAAGTGTTTATATTATTTGGACAGAGTGGGTCGAGTCAATTCAATCTGGCCATATAAAATGTTATGTGTTTATACTTTACCCAACTCGTCTGACCCATCCATTTTCCCACCATTAACAAATACAGTAACATCAATGAGCTGCATATTTTGTACCTGGTACACAAAGGTAGGAAAGTACAACAGCTGTCATTTACCTCAAACAACACGTCTTTAGATTTATCTAAATTACTGCTCAACCATTCGGTCAAATCTACGAATTCTTTTCGAGAAGCGATTGCAGCCAGTCTAATTCCCAGAGATATTGGTACCAGATCTAGTACATACAACAGGATCTGTAAAACATAGATTTTAAATAAATATAACACGCCAACACATAATAAAAGGAAATAAATTAAAAATGAAAATCTGACCTCCAACTCGTGAGACACGTCCACAAATTTAATCATATTTAGGGGTTCGTGTCGAAGGATATCATCTACTGCTCTTGAAAATAGGAGAGGATTGGCATACAAAAACTGGAGTATAATTCCATTCTTGGAAGCATCTTTAATTAGCAGAGGTAAAACAGTTGAAGAAACTTCATGTTGAATGAGATTAGATGCAGTCTGTATATTATAACCAAAGTTATTACCAAGAAGACTACCGAAATTAAAACACAATAATTATCAACAGTGAGGAAACATTACAATAACACAGGCCATCCCAAGTAGAAGCACTTCGGGGAAATTCCTAAGAGGAAACTCGAGCAATGACCGAACAGAAGTAGCATGGCCTTTTTCAGCTAACTCACACAGCACCTCGAGTAAGTCTAGGCAAAACAGTGGTTGAACAGCTCGGTTAGCTTGAAATCTATGACCATTTATGGCATCCTCATCTTCCTGCAGACAATATTTAACACAGTAATACGATTATATCCAACAGGTATCATATATAAAACCCGCAAATCTTATTCATCGTACCGGTTGTGTTCTGCTATCTGCAAACGTAAATACTTCAGGTGTTGCTGACATGGCATGCCTTAGAAACAACATCTGTGCTTCAGTATTCTCCCAAACATTACCACAAACGGCAGCAACTGGAAATGGATCCTGCATAATCATCACATAGTTACTACCTAAATTCCAATCAGTGCCACTTTTATGACATAGTAGAGGTGGCAATTTCAACACATTCACTTATTAATGGGTTAAATATGATTTTTTTTTATCTCTAACCGGTTAAACCGGTAAACAACAAATAGCTTGAAAGAAATGGGTCAAACGGGTAAAAGCCATCCAGCCAATTTTCAAACCTCCTGAATCATTTTAATTAAAAAGTGTTTCGGATCAACATGAACAAACAAGTGTTGGTCCATAAAAAACCACTTGTTACCCAACCTGCCAATTTTGCCACATTTAGTAATCAACTACCAAAATAAAACAACAACCTGGCATTTATTTCTATAGCAGGACATCAATAAAGAAAATGCTACATGAGAACGAAGTTGAGATCCTTTTGCCCGAAGTTCTCTACAATGATTATAAAGCTTATTCCAGGAGTCTGCAGTTTATGGAATTATTATTATTAGCAAAATTGTCCTACAATATTTTCCATTGTTAGTAGAGACGGAAATTAAGTGGATGAACAAGGATGAGAGTCATGCCTAGCATCCTAGCGAAGAGTGAAGCACGTGTTTCATTTTCAATTTCAACATGCTCCTGTATGTGAACCTCGCTGATCATTTTGGAAATAAAACGAAAAAATGGTCCCGAAGAAAAATAAAGTCAGAAAATTTACAAATTATGACTCACATATAAAATACAATAACAAAAATATACATTTGAAAAGAAACGTATTATAGATTCACCTGTCTAACTTCCAATCATGTTCGTTCTCTGCGAGAATAGAACATGCATTATCATTCAACCAAACCTGTACCATCATTTGCATAATTGAATCAAGATGCTTGGAAAACACTTCTGATTGCTCAAGAAACCGTAGAGCTTGCAGAACGCAATCAACAGGTTTAGAAAGGACAGCGGCATCTGAAGGGTCAGAAATAGCACACAATTCTTCACATTGAGACATACAAAAGTCCATTCCTGCAAGCAGAAATATAACTGTCATATGCACTTATAAGTTCACATCAATGTAAAGAAAATCAAAAAGGATAGCTCAGTGTTTTGCTCAAATAAGATATTTAGAGATAACTTTACGATTTTGAATTGTCATTCTATACCTTAAAAACTTACTATCCGGGAAGATACAGTTGGCCAGACTTAAGATCAAAATCTTCAGGAGTTGCACTTATGTTACTCTTAGCAAGTTGTTGAGTAAGTTCCCTCCTTATTAAGATTACCCCTTGCACAAGATGCAGCTAAATATAACATCGTGTCACTAAAAAAAAGTCTAAGAAACTGGTATTAACTGTTAATTTGAAGATAACTGCATGTAGTATTCAGCAGGAAACCGAAGAAGTAAAGAATCTATAGTTGTTGAGAAGTTGACTGGATCAAGACATAATTTGATTAGCATATTCTGATTAAGACTGGATCTGAACTAATTATTTCCTTACCATTTTCGGACACCCTTTCAATGTTTTGCTCAAATAAGATATTTAGAGATAACTTTACGATTTTGAATTGTCATTCTATACCTTAAAAACTTATTGTCTGGGAAGATACAGTTGGCCAGACTTGAGATCAAAATCTT